>OY755236.1:89341265-89941265 GCA_963576725.1 Azorinus chamasolen | reverse complement strand
TGAGTTACTGTAGTTACTGTACAGAACGTGGATCCTAGTGCGATACTAAGGTACATGTACTGTCAAACAACGGGGATCCTGGTGAGATACTGAACTACTGTCAAACAAAAATGGATTAATACAGAGGTGTCAAAAGGCGTCAGTAGGAGGGAATGAACTGGTCGCGTTAGATGGGTTATGATGTACTCTGGAAATGCGAGACAATTCATAATTAGCAGGATACGGACTAAATAACTATCTTCTGCATAAATAATCGTCGGCTTCTATTCACAATATACACTGCTTTGTTGAACCATTTCGCTGTACATGATTCAGATGAGACGTGGGTAAATGCGTCTCCTCTGAATCTAAACTATGATAAACTTAGCAGACGACATGTCTTTGAATGAAAGGTTAAAAAGTCTATTAGACTAATCCAGTGATTCACCAAAGTACACTGCACTAATTACCATAAGAAATCGGGAGACAAACTTAAGGAATTGGTGCAGACCCAGATCAAACTGCACCTGGAGGAGCAGTTTGAACAGGTTCTACACTATTTACTACTTTTATCAACCTAATTTAAGGTTATCAAAATGGTGCCACGTTGAATTTTTCAGCATTATAAACCTATGAATTCAAAGTGTAATTAGACTATAAATGTTGCTACATGTATTATATTTTTTTTAAAACAAAGTGTGGAAAGTAATTGGGCTGCCGAAAGGCAGTCCATACTCATACGGATTTGAGATGTGTGCATGATTGACTGCGGTCCTGTGTTTCTATAACTGCCGAGTGATACAGATGTTTTTGTGATTTCGTCTATGTTCGTACCAATTTATTACTGTTTAAGTTCTACATGTATGTGATGCTTTTGCATTTTTATTTCATATGCACATGTTTATGAAAGAGTTCTTTGAAAGCGTTTTTTCCATCAATCGGAAGGAGATTATTACAAGAACAAAATACCATTACTGAAAAGGGAATGCAACATGTTTATTTAAATTAAAAGCAAACAGTGTACTGTATAATTGCATTAAGATTTCATGAAAGTTTGTTTTTATTGTTTTTCTTGGTTTCTGTAAGTATTTAAATGTGTATTACGGAAACGAAATTTTGCGCCCTTTCCATTTTCCCGTCGTTGAGAGTTCCCAAATGCTAGTAACTTAGGTATACTTGATACATACTAACAGCATAAAGCGTGATGGTGTAAGGATAACACGTTGGCTTAGGAATTCCGAGTTCGCGAGTTCGACCCTTGGGAGAAACCAAGGTGTTATTTTCTTTTCGGATGTCATTTCTTTCTTTTTATTTCTTATCTTGAACTTAACGTGTTTTTGTTTTAAATCAATTTCATATTAGCATCCAGACATAATAACCCTTTGCCTGTCCTATATTTATTCCATATTTCAATACCTACCGAATATACACGGACAAAATAGTTATAATGAAATATGGAAGATGGATCATTTAGAAAGTAATGAAACAGATCTATCCAATTCCATTAGCCAACAGAGCACATACTGATCAGACGGTGCGTATAGGAGCCGTCTCATCTGGGTCTACTCTGTTTGCAAATGCGTCAATTGCGCTTATATGATGGAAAGGGTTAAATCTACACCTCGTCCCGTGTGAACTCCACACTTCGACAAATGTTACCTTAAACTCTGATCTGCTGATGAAATGACGTCAACGAGTTAACAAGTGATTAACCGTCAGCTTCATTTGATAACTATACTAGTATAGTTGAATATAAACTTTTTATTACAAAGTAACTTTGCATAATAAAAATGCAAACACAGCAAAACCTCTCAAACACGAGCGAGATAATTTTGGCCGGAACCATAATGCAGGGCAGAACATAACAAAAAAGCTCAAACAGTCCTGAGTATTGGTCAACGCTTTTGTCAAGCATTACTCCACAATCAATCTAATTTTGACTTCAATCTTAGTCTTCATTTTAGTTAAGGAAAGTTTACCTGTATATGCTTTTCATATGTAAATATTTTAGGATTTCTATGCCCCCAAAGGAAGGTTTTGGTGAGGCATATATAGTAATCGCACTGTCCCTTTGTGTTTCCGTGTGACAGTGCGGGGAGCATATCGCCTGTAAGTTACTTAATCTTGGATACTGAACTTGGAGTGTTGATGTATCTTGGTAAGGCGCAGTGTTGTATACTATTTTTAATGTTTACTTCAATACTGGTGATTCCATACATAGTAGGCGTCTGAATGGAAATTATTCAATTACAAATTCTCGCAATTTGAAAACATCTCCAGGACTAACATTTTACACTTGTCTTATTACCATGACAATTCCACTTACGTAATTCACGTTTGAATTAGCCCATTATTATGTTTGATTCGCTTTATTTTCATCTATGATGATATAGATTTTTATTTTGCAAGTACAATATATAATCCACTTCTTGGTTTATACTGCTGATCTTGTCTCCTGCTACATGTTAGGCATAACTTATAATGATGCCCACTTCAAACTTTCCAGACCTAGACCAGACAACAACTTCACAACTACAAAATCAGGAGATAATTCAAAACTGGAGAAAACTATGGTTATGGTTATGTTTCTCAACAAGTTGGACACACCGGATATTTGTGATTAAAATGTGTGTCAAATTACATTAATTTAGAAAAGGGGAATTGTATAAGGAAATGTGAGGCTAGAGTAATATCTTGTGTGTGATATTTAGCATAGTGTTATTAAGATATGCGCCATATTATATCGAATTTAATGTAAATGTTATGGGTCAGACACTATCTGACGGAAGGAAAGTCACGCGGAAACACACGCGCACACGCGTGCATTTATAGGTACAGAAGTACCCCTCTAATGAGACCACTTAATGAATATAAATGGGTATCTTTATAAGCAGGCGGTTAAGCAGGCTCCTCTAGGAGCTTTCTGTATTACTTTTGCCATGCATTAAGCAAGCGCCTGTATCTAGCACCCATAATTATACCCTCTTTTAGGTGGTCGCATTAGCGGGGTGTTACTGTAACTGTTATTATGTAAGGGGATTTGACTAAAAATAAAAACCTCCAATAAGTGTGTGAAGTGTATTTTTATTTTGTTGTCCACTAGAGATAGCAATAGCAAAATAACCTAAAACACCGCCTTTTCATCCGTGCTATTTACTAGTCCATACATATATCTGCTAGTATTTGGTTCAGACAACACGCTGGATTGAACCATTTTCACCATTATCATGCTATGCGCGACCTGTCTCGCATTTTCAAACAGCTTGGAACCAGATGAGTAGCTCGGTGTCTCATCAGAATCCAAGCTGTTAGAAACTCAACAGTTTCCCGAAGGCCTAGTTTTGACAATCTCGGAGGTATATACATTATTTCTAAGATATAAATTTGTCCTTCAAGACAGACGACGTAAGCCGTCTGATACGTTCAAATATGTGAAAATAGATTTAATTGTGAGGAAAATCGGTTTCTATAGGACTTGTAAGTCTCGGTGCCTATTGGTCTGTGTCAAAAGTTCAGTAAGGCTACAGTTCCACTAGCGCTTGCGATTCTTAAAGACCATTGGCGACCTCTGAAACTGGCGATCGTCTGCGATTGTCTGCGACTAAATCAAAAACAAAATGCTTCGCAGTCACATTAGAGATGCCTCTGCGACCATCGTACGACAGGTTGCTGACCATCATAAACCAAGTCACTGATATTCATATGAAGGTTCCACACAATCACTTCCGACCTGTTGTATGGCCACATGGCCTATGCCTAGTCGCGGGTAATCTTTAGGCAGTCGCTGGTGATCGCATGACAGTCGTAGGTAATTGTAGAAAGGTTGCTGACAGTCGTATGATTGTAGGGAAGATCACCAACGTTATTAAAGATTGATGGAGACCTTCCTATGACGATCGCACGATTATCTAAAACCTTTTAGGTTACCCCTTAACCCTTTCCCTGATATTGACGACCTTTGACGACTCTGTAAAAGTCTATTTGTGAAACCATTGTGATAAAAAGAGCATTTGCTCCTATAGGAGAAGCAGGCCTTAAGTGGTCGTAAGGCCTAGTGGGACGGGACCCTAATAGGCCGCAGCATATATTGGAGTTTCGTACAGGACATATGCAGTGAATGGGTTGTAAAGAAATAAAGCCAAACCAGTGTTAACAATTAACCTCATGAATTACTACATCATCATTTCTTGATATGCATTGACTGAGTTTTATAGTGGTATCTAAACATTGGAGCATTTGGCCGTAACAGATACTTTCAAATCTGTTCTATATAGATCCATAAGCAAACAGAGAAGACCCTGATCAGACACCTCCTACAGGAGCTGCTGATCTGGGTCTACTCTGTTTGAAAAGGCGTTCCTCTATCAGATCAAAGGGGCTAATTGCGTAACATCTTAGAAACATTGGAATGTTAAATGGCGGGTTGCTGTTGAATGCAAGCCAAAATAAATACATGTATAACCTCTCTTAACCGGAATTCTAGTAGATACTAATTTAGATACTTTTAGGCAGGTGGCTGCTTAATGCAGGGTGAAAGTCATGCAGAAAGCTCCTCTAGGAGCTTTCTGCATGGCTTTCACCCTGCATTAAGCTGCCACCTGTCTCCAAGACCGATATTCATACTAAATTTAACTGCCGGTTAAGAGAGGTTTTACATGTACAAAACTCTCATTCGTGGGTTGGCTGCATTACTGTCATCCTACATTAAGCTACATCCAGTCTTAATCGTCAACAAATTCAGTGGTCGTTTAATCCTTACAATACATGAAACGAGTCGCTCATGTCAATTGCAAACAGCATAGACCCAGGTGCGAGGGTTCCTAGAGGAGCCCTCCCATCAGGGACTGCACTGTTTGTCATGTTGCACTTTTCTTTTCTTTAGACTTGACCTGTTTGAATTCTGGAATAGTCCATTTGAAAATTCTGCGTTGTAAGGGTTAAAGACGTTTTATTTGACAGTATTATTTTGTAAAGCGTTATCGAGCGTTATCGAGGACTGACTGCAAACTGTTGTAATTACAATCTATTGGGAGAACTCGTGATAACCGTTGCAAACAGTTTTGATGCAGGTGAGACGTCGAGTAACTCGGTGCCTCATCAAGATCCAAACTGGTTAATACTCTGGCCGCGTATTTCAACAGAAGTGAAAGAAAATCAACTAGCAAAGGAGAAGCTTAAAAGTATTAACCCTTTCCTTCATATAAACGCATTTTCATGTATTTGCAAACAGAGTATAAACCTAGATCAGACGGCTTCTATATGAACTCTTTGATCAGAGTCTGCTCTGTTTGCTAATAGAATTTGGTAGATCTGTTCCTGTAGTTTCTAAAAGAACATGCACTCAATGTACATACAGACTTCCAGCAGCTACAGAATCAGTCCAGGTGTAATGTTTATCAACAATGATTGCAAGATGTCAGATTCTTCAACTCTTTACTCAATGAATATTCTAGGCAGAAATAATTATAGATTAGTTTTATTCCCCTCCCCCAACAAGGTTGGAGGTACATAGACTTGCACTTGTGGCCTACAAATCTTGTGTGTCCGAATCCTGATCATACGCCAACAGAAAGATTTGCCTGAAACTTTCACAGACGAGCAATGTTGATTTTAATATGTACTTAAAGAATGACATTTTTACTCCAGCCATTTTTACTAGAGTTAAGGGACTTTAAAATTTTCTTCACTTTATAACATATAGTGAAAAATATTGTTTGTCCAATTCCTCATACACCAATAAATGTATTTATTTCAAACTTTCATGGATGAACAACCCTGATATGTAGATATACGTAAAGAAGAGAATGTTTGCTCCGAGTTATGAGACTTTGAAATTTTCTTTTTTTATCATATAACATGTAGTGAACCCATTGTGTGTGTGTCATCCTTCTCATACACCAACTTCAACTTTTAGTTCTCGAAATACACCCTATTATCTGGGGATCTGCAAACAAGCTAATTATGTTTGATTTTTCCTCCCTATAACAACTCCCTCTGAACAACACATACAATATTCGTATCCCAAAGGGTGTCGTTGTAGAGAGGGAGCACTGTATAACATATAGAGAAAAGTGCTTGATTTAGAGACAAAATCGCTAGATTTTACACTGATATATGAACACTCTGGACATTGTTTGGCCATGACAAAAACTGTAGAATCAGATCTACATGCATATTATTTCAAAACCGTCTGATCTGGATGTGATCTGTTACAGAGGCGTGTAACTGTGTATCTGCGGGGTGAAGGGTTAGGAAGCCACATACAGTAATGTTTGATAAATGATCAAGTAGTTCGACAAAGTAGTCCAAAACAGCCTCTGGGCATATCCATGGGCAACGGATTATTTTGTTGGTTACTTTTGGTACTATGACAATAACAATGGCACTTTCAACCTGTTTGTCTGATCACTTTCATTACTATGGAAAATGTATCTTCTGTTATGTCATATGAGTGCAGTCATATATACATTACAGAATAGATTGGTTTGGTCAACTCCAAAATGAATCGTATACCAGTAACATTGTGGTTTTATTAGACAGACGACAGTTAAGTTAAACAATGGTTCAACTGGGTACACTCAATAGATTGACACAGAGTCACGGGTAATTCCATAGTTTGTATAAATACTGGTTCATGAAATTCCATTTCCTTAAAGTACGGGTACCGTATATATATATACTCGTTGATTCGTTAAGACCAACGGGCGAGCTTAAATAATTATGATTTTTTATTATATGCATTACATACAAATTGGTGGAGATGTGCGGAAGTTGCTTAGGTGTAAATACTTGTTCAAATATGAAAAAGAAGACTTTTGTGTTGATGAAGGTAAAACCAAACCACTGTGTTTTTTGTTATTTTTTTTAAAATCTTCAGCGGCAAATAACTGTTGATCTCCTTGGCTCATTTGACTATGAAGCACAGAAGCACAACTGATTAAGAAATATGAGAAGGTACAGAAGCTGAATAAATATGATAAAGATCCAAGAAGAAGTAGCTGTGCTACAGTGCAAACGCTGTAAAATAAGGCATGCATTTATCAACAGGAGTAACTGGTGGTCAACTACACCATTTTGACTAACAATCACACAGTCGCGCTTGGCCTAGACCATCTAATATGACGAAGGTCCATGAAGAAACAATGGCGCTACAGTACAAAACTGACTGAAGAAATGAAATAGTTGGAAGGTTAAAAATGTGTAAATTAATGAAGTTTAATAGAGCAGAGACACTCGCTACTCTCACAGGAATTCGTAGAGAACATTGTCATTATAGGTAAATCATTTCCCCATAGCAAATAACCATTCCTATAAAAACCTCCAGTAAGATATAGGCTCTCAGGCCGAAAATTAAAGCCTTTTTAATAAATGAAAGGCATGTTGCAAAGTTGATTTAAGCGTAGCATTTTCCTGCGTAAACCTAATTCCTACAAAATTTATGGTCATATCACTGGACAGACGGACTAAATCATAGACGGATGGGAGATGTCAAAACAATATCCCCTGCTTTGGCGGAGCAAAATAATAATACAGTAGAACCTGTCTTAAGAGACCAAGAAAAGGAGGTCTAATTATGAGTCTGCATTGCAGGTGGTAGCTTAATGCAGGTCAAAAGTAATACAGAAATCTCCTGTAGGAGCTTTTTGTATTACGTTTGCCCTGCATTGAGCAACCACCTGGTTTTTAAGACTCCCGTGTTCAATAAATGAATGGCCGCTTAAGACAGGATCTACAGTATGAACATAAATAAGAATTTAGATCTTTAGTTGGTATCACGTCAAATAAGAATATACGAGGCTAGGTTCACCAGTATTGGCGCCATATATTTATTAACCCTTTTCATGTTGTGAATATTAACATCAGCTCTATCTCTGATCTGCTGTATCTTTTTTATTTCTCCGTTTTCTCCAAACTTCTGAGAAAGTATTTCTCGAGAATCAGCAAGCTTGGATCCTGATAAAACGCAAAGTTACTCATTTCCTCATCTGGATCCAAACCATATGCAATATAAGTCAGGATACGCATAGCTGAATAAGGGGTTGGTTGCTGTCGTTCATTGTCATGACAGAATGGTAACAAAATGATGTATGGTCAAACCACTGATACGAATTAGCTCCTTAGCGCGGCAACGTAGTGTCGTCTGCAGAATGTCTCGTCTACTACCAGTTTTTTTGTTTTTAAAAGTTTTCTTTCATTTTATTTTCAAAACAAATAATCACAGTATCAGACAGTTTGGATCCTGATGTGACGCTTAGTTACTCGGCCTAACACCTTTATAACTCTGGAAATTATTTCCCACTTAATAGCAATCTCATATTAAAGTTTACATATTTTAGGAACTTGTATTATAAGTGCCAATTTCATGCAAGATTTCACATTATTTATCTTGTTAGTAACAAGGACCACAATGAAAAGTGTGTACTCCTTGATATTGATGTGATTGGCAGGTTCATAACACACATATAACACTATCATTATAAATGTTATATTGTTGTGATTTTAAAATATGTATGTGTTGTTAACTATTGTCGAGTTGCTCGATATTGAAATAAATATATCTATCTAACTGGACTCAAACTGTTTGCATAGAAAAGCCGAGATTCCCGGTTAATGGGTCATTACTAAAACGCAATACAGACAACACAAACTCGATCACCCAGAATCACAATTATTTACAAATCGATCTCAACACACTTGCCTTCCTACCAAGGACAAACAAATGCTTGGATCCTACGATCCCATATATGGGACGTAGGCAAACAGTGTAGTCTCTGATCAGACGCCGCATGATGCGGCGTCTGATCAGAGTCTACACTGTTTGCTGATTGGAATTTCAATATAAAACAAAACGAAATTAAACATTTAGGCCAGGCACTCCTTAGATGAAAACAAATGGACTAATCCAATATATAAACATGGAAGAATCCACTGTGAGCAAATGGGTTAATGTTACAGGAACATACCGTTACGGGCACTTTCGAAGTGGTAGACATTAGATAAAGACGTCCTTTAGCATATTGAAATGGTTTGCCAGTTCGATTATCATTTACTTATATTTATAATTCCATACATATTTCTTAATCTCTACAATAACAAACACGGAGTATTGAATCATTTAGATAAGATTTATTGTTACTTGATATAGATTCAAGCTATTTGAACGTATCTGCAACTATTCACTTTCAGCATTCTAAACATTAAATAGCGACAGTGGTTATGGCAACAGATCATAGCAACAGAGCAATCCTAGAACGGTCTGTGTCATTAGTCCAAATTCATCTTATATACAATTCTCTGCCAAACCACGGTCAATACTAACATCACTCATATTCAGACTATTGGCGGTCAAGGAAAGCGCGTCATAGTTATTACAGAAAACTACCTCACTCGTAAAAGAATTCATCTCGCAAAAGGTCACAAAGACCTCCAACAGAACGCTCTGCTTTAACAATGTACAAACGACTGTGATGTATTCAAACATTGAACAATTTGCCTGATGAGTATTCATGAAAGAAATAGTGACATCATAAATATTAATTAATTACCTTATTATAATGGTATATGAACACGGAATATTTTGGCTATGGCAAAAGCTGTAGAATCATATCTGTATTGCTTCATAAGCAAACAGAGCAGACCCTGCTCAGACGACTGCTAAAGGACCCCCTGATCTGGGTATACTCTGTTTGCAAAGGTGTGAAATGGCGTTTATAAGATTAAAACACACAGAGTAAATTGTATTTCAAACTAGAAGTGTGTCCTATGGACACTGGTGCACCCACTTCCGATGTTTTATCACAAGTAAGAGCCATAATCATCATTCAAGATGCAAATAAAGGAGAAACATCTGCAACGATTTACATGGCTATCAAACTTGACCAGGCTATAATTTCCACAAACGTGTGTAAAGTTTGGTGAGTATTGGACAAATACTTTCCAAGAAAGAGTCCGGACAAGATATTTTAAGTCATTTTTGCAAATAAAGGGCCACAACTCCTAAACAACTGAAGCTTTTTATATGGCCATCGATATTGACCAAGACATATTGGCCACAAACATGTATGTAAAGTTTGGTGTGGATTGGACAAATACTTTCCAAGAAAGAGTCCGGATAAATTATTTTAGATGTGCGTACGGACGTACATACGGACAAGGGCAACCATATATGCCACCACTTTGTTTGGGCATAAAAACGATGTGTGTACGTCTGTTGCAAAATGTTTTGAGTTTGAAAACAAAATGTTTTGCTGTTGTTTTTGAAGGCGTTATCCAGTTTATCTGGGAGCGGGTGATTGTGTGTGGGACATATTCAATAAGTGCTGCAAACCAAACTTTTGCTGCAAAATATGACGGGACAATGCTAAGTTTTCCTTTTTATTGAGATGAACACAATAACGGCATGAACACAATACTGTTAAAGTACGAATGATAGTTCCATACAAAGGCACCAATATCTTACCTCTTTCAAAGAGACAGAAGATATCTAAATGAACTGCAGAAAAATACAAGTACTGTAATTCAATGTATGAATTTAATATGCATATAGTATGCATTTAATCCATTCAAAATGTCACTGAGCTGCAAGCCATCACCCAACACAATTAACCCTTCACTTGCTGAATTTTAAAATACATGTCTCCTTCTTTACCCATGCCCTGTTGTATAATTACATATATCTTCACTGTGTACACGTATTTCGCTGTGCAATCACTGCTGTGGAGTGCACTGGTTGCACAATCAACTTGTAAATAGTGCAGACCTTGATGAGACAGCTCCTGCAGGAGCTGTCTCATCTGGGTCTTCACTATTTACAGGTACGTATATTGACGCGAATAGCAAGCGAAGGGTTAACACTAATATCATCATATATCATCCCAGCTCCTGGGCAATGCAAACAAAGTCCAGTGTGTCACTCCAACTACATTCTACTTTGTGATTTTATCTCTATAAACATTAAACAAAACTGCCGTTGTACAGTGTAGTTGGCATGTGATATACAGTAAACCCCCGCTAATGCGACCACCTAAAAGAGGTATAATTCTGGGTGTTAGATGCAGGTGGTAGCTTAATGCAGGACAAAAGTAATGCAGAAAGCTCCTAGAGGAGCTTTCTGCATTACTTTTGCCCTGCATTAAGCAACCACCTGGTTATAAAGACACCCATGTTTATTCATTTAGTGGTCGCATTAGCGGGGTTCTACTGTACTATAGTGTGGCATTATCAATCATCACATAAAATTATATTTTCTCAATGTGACAAAAACTTACATATTTCTCCTATTTAACCTTTTCCCTATTGCATATTCATGTAAGAAATAATGATATGATGAATATATATTTGTTGAATCTTAATACGGAATAAGTTCACATGATATATTGGTACTACTGGTATAAAGTGCAGTCAGATCTATTACAATTTCATAAGCAAACAGAGCAGACTCTGTTCAGATGACTCCTAAAGGGGCCGTCTGATCTAGGTCTTGAAAAGGTGTTTATATGAGGGAAAGGACTAAAAGTATTTCACGATGTTACATCTATTAGAATTTAACTAATCTTTCTATATTCGTTTGTCAGCTCATAAACTACAGCTTTTCATTTCCTGATGTTCGGTCAATAATAAATGTTAACATTTTTTTTCTGATGGCCTTCATAGTCAAAGGACATAAACTCCGATTGACAAATTGTGGTTTCTGAGCCGATAAACAAGTGTTCGAAACGTGTGTATGACCAAAAGCATGAAACAACAAGAATGTTCGGAAGAACACATGTGTCACCTGCTCGCAGTTGACACAAAAACTGTTAATATGCTGGAGTGAAGTCAGAACAAAGGGGAACAACTCAAAATGTATTGCATGCAGGACCTTAGTTGCATCAATGGCCCTCAATGAGAGGAAGACCCATGTGAAATTTGAAAGCTTTATAATAATTACTTTGGAAATGACAGTCAAAAAAAAGAAAAGTGTGAACATAGGGGAATAACTCAAAAAGTACTGCATGCAGAGTGACAGACCTTAGTTACATCAATGGTCCTCAATGAGAGGAAGACACGTTTGAAATTTGAAATCTCTATAATGCTTAGTTTAGAATTGACAGCAAAAAAGAGAGAGTGTGACGGACAGACGGACAGAAAGATAGACAGACGACGGAAAAGTGATCCCTAAGTGACACACTGCCTCTCGGCATGTGACACGAGAAAGCGTCACAGACAGACGGACGAACAGTCAACAAAACCCGTAGGCAATACCACTTTAACCCTTTGAATGTTCAACATTCAGTGGAATAGTTCATCACCATTTAACCCTTTCCATGCATTAGCAAACAGAGAAGACCCAGATCAGATGGCTCCTAGAGGAGCCATCTGATCCGGGTCTGCTCTGTTTGCTATTGGAATATGATACTTCTGTTTCTTTAGGTTCTAAAATAGCTACATTGTTCCACCTCCCATATCTCATTACAACTATTTTGTCCATAAATATTCAGCAGGTACTGAAATTTGGAATAAACATAGAACAGGGAAAGGGTTAACTATATCGAGTCAATTCAGTATAAAAGACTTTAATTTGCTTAGGATTTTGACTTACAAAAGTGCAGATCCTGATTAGAGGGCGCCTACACCGTTTTCAGATGCCAGTACATTCGTTTTCAGCATTCAAAGGATTAAGTGAGAATGTTCCAGGCCAGTACATTCGTTTTCAGCATTCAAAGGATTAAGTCAGAATGTTCCAGGTCATTAAAATCATATTTAAAATTAATTGCCTTTCTTACTTCAATTAAACTTGCGTGATTTGCTCAAAAGCCAATAATAACCCAAGATAAAGTCAAAATCCTACTTTGACACAGAAAAAATCGCACTGATTGAAGTATGCATGCCTTTTTACTGGAAATATATAGCTTTACTGTAATATTGCAGGCATGTCAAAATAATAATGTTTTATTTTAGTGATTTATCATGTATTAGATCACAGCTTTCTGAAGAGATGTTGGTAATTATATCACAAGACTTAAAGACCTTATGATCTGAACTGCTCTACACCTCAAGTCATAACAACTCCTTTATACACGACTAATCACTGGAATCTTAACCCTTTACCTTATTAACCTTTATGAGTTTATGTTGATCTAGTCAGTTTGATTCGCTACCCTTTTCTTATAAGTTTGAGAAGAAAACTATCGTGAAAGTATTGCAATAGTTGGATAGTATTTTGACTATCGCAATACTATCGTGATAGTCATTTTGGCCTCAATAGTGACCCCTAATATCAACGGAGGAATTGTTTTCAACAGCCGAAACTGCAGAATCAGTTATTCTATAAGCAACCAGAGACTCTGATCAGAAGGCTCCTGCAGGAGCCATCTAATACGAGTCTACTCTGATTGTAAAGGCATGCAAAGATATCTCTATCATATAAAGGGTTAAACGCATCATTGATTTGCAAATAACAAATATAAAATGCACGCAACGCTGAGCCTCTGCTTTTGATAAAAAGTGATCAGTAATGGTCCTACATTGCTCACCGGAGTACCATCCGTTCAGATAATAATGACAAGCTAAATGTCTTATCAATCCCTCATTCCTTTAAACTTATGTTAAGTATCTCATTACCCACATTTTGTATTAACCCTTTGTTCCATAAATATTCATGTCACAAATAATGACATAATGAATGTTGAAATGATTGTTATTATAGGACATGGACATATGAAGTTTTGGCCATGACAAAACTGTAGAATCATATCTATATTATATCACAAACAAACAGATCAGAGCCTAAATAGATGGCTCTGTTCATAAAGGCATACAAAGGCCTATTTATGGAGTAAAGGGTTAAACCTTAACCTGTAAGAAACGCATTTTATGACTTTGTTAACAGTGCAGGGCCAACATCAGATGGCACCTATAGGAGCTATCTGATCAGGGTCTGCTCTTTTTGCTTAAGGAATTATATTTATCTGATTCTACAGTTACTACCATGGCCAAAATTCTCTTGTTCATTTGCTGTTATAAAAATTGAACTAAGCTAGCTCCTGAGCTGGGGCTGCTCTGTTTGCAAAGGCATAGAAAGGTGTATTTATGGAGAAAAGGGTATCTAAACTGTTTGTCTTTTAGGGGGGGGGCGGAATAAGTGTGAGGTTGGGTGCCCCTATACCGGTTTAAATCCCCAGCGACTACTGTCGCTGACTGTTCCAAGGCGGTACTTCCATCTTCCCCCTATTGTTTGTTTGTTTTGTCTTTGTGCTTCTCTTTGTGTTTTGGTAGTTATATACATTTACTGTTTTCTTGTTGTGGTGCTGTTCGAGCGGCTGTTTGTTTTGTATGTGGGGTTTCCTGTATGACTCATATTTGTACTTTTAAGGTTAAGATGTCCTTTAAAGAAATTGGTTTTCTAAATCTATTTTTAGCTCCTTTGACTTATTTAGCCGACAAGATTTGTACAATTTGATAGAAGATCAACTAAAGATCATTTGAAGTTTAGTTAAATCCAATCAAGAGTTTGAAGAGAAAATGTCTTTTAAGGCAGATGTTATCAAAAATCTATTTTAGCTCCCATGACCTACTTATACAGTGGACCAGAACAATTTATGTAACTTTGATAGAGGGTTGGGTATGGATAATTCTTGTGAAATTTGGTGACATTCCATTTTTATAAATAATGGTTTGGGAGGGAAAGTGTTCATTAAAAACTGCTTTTAGATCCTGAAACCTACTTTAAAATGCAGTAGACTGGTTCAATGTTTAAGAACTCTGATACAGGATTACCTTAAGCTCATTCCTTGAAATTCTGTCAAAATCATTGTAACAATTTATGAGTAAATGTTGTTTAAAGTCATTAAGCGCAATCACTATAGTTTACCTTGGCACTATGTGCCAGGTAAACAAAACCTAACAAGGCAAATAGATCCATTTTGAAAAGAAAAAAATTACAAGATCATCAATCCTTGGATGATACAAATTTCACATTTATACAAATGCACTGTCCGACATGCATAAAAACTGTGACATAAAAATGTATGATATAGTAATGAAGCTATAACTACATGTATCACTACATGGTATTTGAATATGGTAAGATCGAATATCCTTAACGCTTTCCTTCCCATAAACGTGTTTTCATGCATTTGCAAACAGAGTAGACCCAGATCAGATGGTTCCTATAGGAGCTGTTTGATCAGGGTCTGCTCTATTTGCTAATGATATTTGAAATACCAGCTTCTTTATTTTCTAAAATGACTACACTGTTCCACCTTCCATATGTATTTATAACTATTTTGTCCACGATTATTCAGTAGGTATTGAAATATGGAATAAACACAGAACAGGGAAAGAGTTAAAATATTGTCTGTAACCCTGTAACCTTGGATCCGCCTATAGTCATATGCTATATTAATGTTATGAGTATCTATCTCATAATCCTTTTAATGGTGAACAAATTATGCACCATCAGCAAAATGAAGACTAGACTAGAAACAAATTAATGGTAGATCTGGTGTTAATATGAATTCTAGATCTGGTGTTAATATGAATTCTATTTATTGTAAGTAGGTGACTATTAAAAACAATCAAAGAAAGCTGATGATTAATGTGAACCTACTGATGTGAAATACACTGTAATGAATTACTATGAATATAATGAATCTGTAATGATAACAATGCCAGCTTATGGGACAAACTGATGGACGGCAAACTTCATAAGTGTGAATGACACACCATCATATGCTGCTTGTTTTGTTATGAGAATATTCAACATCAAAGAAAAACCTTCACAGTCAGAAAAACAGTAATTTAAGTGAATGGAAAATGTTATTCTATACTAAAACTGAATAAAATATGACAATGCATCCTTAACCCATTCCTTCATGAATATTTATACAAACATGTATGACTTCATGAATATTTCTATAAAAATGTATGACTTTGTGAATATTTATTTGCATACTGATTAATGAAAAAAGGTTTTTTTTTAATTTCAAAAACTGTATATTTCATAAGCAAACAGAGTAGACCCTGATCAGATGGCTCCTACAGGAGCCATCTGATCTGGGTCTACTCTGTTCGCAAAGGCCTACAAAGATGTTTATGAGGGGAAGGGTTAAGAGATAGAAGATGAATCTGCTAAACAACTTAAATATGTCACAATATCTGAGTGAAATTATGTATTATTCACGTACATGACAAATCATTAATTATAGACCTCAGTATTTGTTACAATTCTTTGGATGCAGGATTTACAATAATTGTCATGGGCGTATCCAATATTATAAATAATAAAATGTTTTATTACAAATAAAAGGTATTGCAATATCGCAATCATAATTTATCACAGTTACTTATCTGCTGATCTCACGAACTTAATATGCTACAAACAAGCCTTTTACCTCGACAAGGCAATCAAATCAAAGTAATTCTAACATTCTAATTACCCTAAGTATTATGACAGACAAACATAGACAAACTGTACAGACACAGATACAACAGCTCCTAAAGGAGCTGTTTGATCAGCATCTACACTATTTGCTACTATGTCAGTTATCAAACTACCACGTTGACTTATTCAGCTTTACAAACTGGTAATGTGAAGAGATCAGGGTCTGAGCTTATAAAAACTTCTGCGTCTGAGTTCATTCTCAAGTATCTGATTGGTCAGATTTTGAGCAAAGCTCAAAATCTAACCAATCAGATGCTTGAGAAAAATCTCAGACTCAAGCAAGAAGTCTTATAACCTCTGGGCTAGGTGTACAAGTACATAGGGTAATAAGAGTATGATTCTCTGAAGTGCAAATAAAAAATCTAAAACAAGTAGAAAATATCTCTTTGAACTGTACAGTCATTGAAAATCTAAAATATATCAAGCCTGTACAGAGCCAATCACAGATACCCTCATTTGACTTATTCCATTTCGCTTCAGTCTTCTTACAGGTCAACTGACCAGATAAATGTCATGTAAGGGAGGTAGTGGTCAAGACAGAAAAATAAATATCTTGAATTGAGCACTTATCAGACATTTTGACTAGTACCTAGATGTGTCAAAATCAAACACATGTGTGTGATAATGCACAAGTTTTCTGTGAAAAGGGGTCGTACTGCATCGCAAACAGTGTAGACATAAAGCTGACATCACATCTGTAGTGAGGTATCTGATAAGGTTTTACACGCTATGGAAAGATGGAGAGCAATTTGCTAGATTCTTAAACAGTACAGACCATGACCAGATGCTGTGTCAGGGACTGGTTTTGGTCTACTCGGCCTGTAATGCAATAAGACCTCTTATCTCAAAGAGCAGCCCATAAACAAACTGTGTCAAATTGATGTGTGTCAAACAGTTAAGTCTGCATCAAATGCTGTGTCTAATAAGCAACAGCTGACAAGGTCCACAAAGGCACCTTTACACTTGACATGGCTAAAATAGCTTTAACCCATAACCCATTCCCTCATATTGATACCTTTTGATGCTTCTGCAAAAGTCACTTTTTGAAATCATTATAAATAGAGCATTTGCTCTATAGAAGCAACTTCTCTATTTATCACAATGGTTTCAAAACTACACAATTCTAAAATGGTCCTTTTTTCTAATAAATGCTCAATTTCAGTAAACTTTATTCAAAGAGGTTGGGTCTAAAACTAGCCTATGAGTGAATGGGATAACCAGTTGTAACAATGATGCTTGCTCAAACTCTGATCTGCTGTGAGTTTTACCTACTTCTGATTTCGCGCGAAACTAGTTTAGAGGTCCAGATAAGATGCGTAAATTAAAATACTTTCAATAAAACTCCTTTAATTATTCACAAAACCCTATGTTGTGACCACTCTTTAGAATCGTCTCGAAGAGACGATTCTAAAGAGTGGTCATAACATAGGGTTAGTTGGAGAAATCACGATTTTAGTATTTGAGTACACAAACTTATCTGTTACTCTGCTACTGACTGGTTGTTAAACATCTTAGCTTCCTGATGAGATGCCTGACAAGCACCACATCTAGATCCAAGCTGTTTGAAAATGCAAGTCACATCATGCTATACATGATACGTGTAAACTTCATTGTGGCGACAACTGTTTTGAAGCAATGCACAGTTTAAAACACAGGGTCTACAGATATCTCAGTGGTCTCATCATAATCACAGTTCTCAAACTGTCCGTCCTCTACCCCATGCTTCTCTGCTAACTTGATGTAATCTTGCTGGTGAATGTCAAATGGAGCAAATGTAAACACTCCATTCTCAACAGGTGGGTAATACATCTTAGTAGGGTGGATATCAATTGGCACATTGTCTGTAAAGAAATGAAAATGCACTTCAAATGATGCAGTAAAACAGAGACATTCCAGAAATTCATATCTTTGTATGAACACACATACTTGCATATACCATTGATGCAGTATCTCAGTTTTAGTCCAATACTCCATATAAACGCATTTTCATGAAATTGCGAACAAAGTAGATCCAGATAAGACACCTGTAGTAGATGACTGATCAGTCTCTACTCTGTGTACTTATGAAATAATACAGATCTGGCTCTACAGTTTGTGCCATGATCTAAACTATCCTTGTTCAGACTGACATTCCAATTATCCAGCTGATTTACCCTTTACTCCATAATACGCCTTTGCAATCTGCAATCAGGGTCCATGCTTATAAAGCTTTTAGTTGAGTCTGAGTTTCGTTCTCAGGCTTTTGATTGGTCAGATTTGAGTTCTCAAGCTTTTGATTGGTCAGATTTGAGCCAAAGGCTCAAATCTGACCAATCAAAAGCTTGAGAACGATCTCAGACTCAACTAAAAGCTTTATAAGCATGGACCCTGAGAAGACCCAGATCAGACGGCTCCTATAGAAGCTGTCTGATGAGAGTCTGCTCTGTTTGCTGATGACATAATATAGATATGATTCTGCAGATTCTGCCATGACCCAAACTGTGTTTACATGCCATTAGAAGAATGCATCTAATTTGTATTCATGGTATCATTTCTTCTTACATTAATATTCATGGAGGAAAGGGTTAATGATTAATATTCATACATTCATTATTTTGTACTTGAATATTTATTGCATAAATGGTTACACAATTGGAAGAATTGACTTCAATGGATATTTCCTGGCAAGTGATTTTGGATTTGAAGAAATACTGAAATACAGCAGAATACATACAGAAAGATGGAATGACAAGGGTAAATCTAAAACCCTATCGCTTCAGAACAAGGCCCAATGACAAAATATAATTCATCAATGGATGATAGAAAGTTTTTATACATGACACACTGGGTACATGTGATTAAGATGTATTTCCAATTTGTGTATCGAAGTTTGTCATTGCGAAATAAAATTATCATCCAAACAAAATTGGACAAGGGCATACATGCACTGACAGATACATCCCCACAAATAACTAGAGGGCAATGATGGCCCCGATATCGCTCACCAGACAATCAGAGGAGAAGATTTTCAAAGTTTTCACTATATGTTTCTATAGAAAACTGGCCACACCTGGGGCGGGGTCAATATTGACCCTACAGACATAATTTATATAACTATTGTAGAGGACCTACAGATGATGCTATGTGCCAAGAAGGGAAAAAATGCGGAAACCGCATTAAAGCCCGATTTTTTTGTGTTAACCTTGACCCAATTTCATGTATCCTTGTATCAAATGAAAGGCCTTCACCCAAGCTATCTGCATACCAAATATAAATTGTCTAGCCCATGTAGTTCAGAAGTTATAACAACATTTTAATGACAGCCATTGTTTCAAAATGGTAACCTTGACCTGATTTCAGGTATCTTTATGTCACCCGTAAGGTCCTTACCAAAGCTATCTGAATACCAAAGGTGAATAACCTAGCACTTGTGGATCAGAAGTTATAGCAAAATGGAAAGTTTGTTAAAAACAGTCAAGTTTTCAAAATAGTGACCTTGACCTAATTTCATGTATCCTTGTATCAACTGAAAGGCCTTCACCAAAGCTATCTCCATACCATATATGAATTGTCTAGCATATGAGGTTCAGCAGTTAAGAAAAAATGTTGAAGTTTTCAATGATGGCCAACTTGTTAAAATAGTGACCTTGACCTTGACCTAACTTCAAATATCTTTATATCAACTGAAAGACCTTTACCAAAGTCATTTGAATACCAAAGATGAATTGCCTAGCATTTGTAGCAATGTTAAAGTTTGTTAAAAACAGCAAAGTTTTCGAAAATAGTGACTTTGACCTTGACCTGATTTCACGTATCCTTGTATCAAGTGAAAGGCCTTTACCTAAGCTATCTGCATACCGAACATGAATGGTCTAGCTTCAGTAATTAAGAAGTTATAAGCAATGTTAAAGTATTGTTAATGACGGCAAAGTTTTGGAAATAGTGACCTTGACCTTTACCTGATTTCATATATCCTTGTATCAGGTGAAAGGCCTTTGCCCAAGCTATCTTTATACCTAAGATGATTTGCCTAGCATTTGTAGTTCAGAAATTATAGCAATGCAAAAGTTGATTAAAAACGGCAAAGTTTTGGAAATAGTGACCGTGACCTTGACCTGATTTCATGTATCCTTGTATCAAGTGAAAGGCCTTCACCCAAGCTATCTGCATATCAAATATGAATAGTATAGCTTAAGTAATTCAGAAGTTATAAGCAATGTTAAAGTTTTCTTAACGACGGCACGCCGCCCGCTAGCCCGGTTTTCGCCAAACTATAAGCCGAGATTTTTCTTGAAAAATCCAGATAAAAATGAAAGCTGAGCACCCTGTAGATTAAAGAGGAGAATATTTTCAAAGTTTTCACTTTATGTTTCTATTGAAAACTGGCCACACCTGGGGTGGGGCTAATTTTGACCACAGGGGCATAATTTATATAAATTTTGTTGAGGATCTGAACATGATGCTATATGCCAAATATGAAAGCTAAGAACCTTCCAGATTCAGAGGGAGAAGATTTTCAAAGTTTTCATTATGTTTCTATAGAAAACTGGCCATCCCTGGGGTGGGGCCAATTTTAACCCCGGGGGTATAATGTATATAATTTTTGTAGAGGACCTGAACATGATGCTATGTGCCAAAGATGAAAGCTGAGAACCTTTCAGTTTCAAAGGAGAAGATTTTCAAAGTTTTCACTATATGTTTCTATAGAAAACTGGCCAGCCCTGGGGCAGGGCCAAATTTGACCCCAGGGGCATAATTTATAAAACTTTTGTAGAGGACCTGAACATAATGCTATTTGCCAAATATGAAAGCTGAGATCCTTCCAGTTTCCGAGGAGAAGGTTTTCAAAAATTTCACTACATGTTTCTATAGAAAACAAAGCACCCCTGGAGGGCGCCACTTTTGATCCAAGGGGCATACTTTATATAACTTTTGTAGAGGGCCTACAGATGATGCTAAAAATGTGATATCTACATGTACTTCAAAAAGACCACAAGTAGGCTTGACAAAAACTGAGACCTGCTACATGAATCCCAACCTTTAGAGTTAGCAGATTGTGAGGGACCCGATCATCCACTGTGCTGCACTGCTTGACAACCATCAGTGCCTGTTCACTTTCACTAACATGTAATCAGTGCAGAACATGATCAATGTTGCATTTTAACCCTTTACTCCATAAATATGCCTTTCTACACCTGTGCAAACAGAGTAGGAGCTGTCTGATCAGGATCTGCTCTGTTTGCTTATGATATAACACAGATATGATTCTACAGTTTCTGTCATGGCCAAAAATGCACGTGTCCATGTGCTGTTATAATTATAACAAATTAATCTAATTAATAGTCATGACGTTTTTATGTCTTACATGTATATTTATGGAGGAAAGGGTTAAACCGGGTCGTTTATCAGCATCTAGAATGCTAACAAAGTCTAAAACTTGGTTTTATATGGCTCAAATTCTCCTTTTGAATAGGCAAAATGACATTGTGTATTTTCTAATCTGGGTCCATGCTTATAAAGCTTTTAGTTGAGTCTGAGATCGTTCTCAAGCTTTTGATTGGTCAGATTTGAGCCTTTGGCTCAAATCTGACCAATCAAAAGCTTGAGAACTCAAATCTGACCAATCAAAAGCCTAACAACGAAACTCAGACTCAACTAAAAGCTTTATAAGCATGGACCCAGATATCTATTCTTTGCTCCTTTAACCTTTTGTCTGATAGATATTCAAGGCAGACACCATTCAACCATTCATTATGAATACTAATTAACTATTTTCTTATACAGTAGAACCTGTCCTAAGCGGTCACTAATTTATTCAACATAGGAGTCTTAAAATACAGGTGGTTGCTTAATGCAGGTCAAAAGTAATGCAGAAAGCTCCTACAGGAGCTTTCTGCATTACTTTTTACCTGCATTAGGCTACCCCCTGCCTTACAGACCTCTATTTGATGGCTGCTTAAGGCAAGATCTGCTGTATTGCTATATAAAACAAGTAATCACATTGCAATAACAAATCGAATAGAATCAGATCTAACCCTTCGCTTGCTGAATTTTAAAATACATTTCTCTTTATTTACCCATGCCCTGTTGTATAATTACATATATCTTCACTGTGTACAAGTATTTCGCTGTGCAATCATTGCCGTGGAGTGCACTGGTTGCACAATCAACTTGTAAATAGTGCATACCCTGATGAGACAGCTCCTGCAGGAGCTGTCTCATCTGGGTCTTCACTATTTACAGGTACGTATATTGACGTGAATAGCAAGCGAAGGGCTAAGATAGTCTATAAGCAAACTGAACAGACGCTGATCAGACTGCTCCTCAAGGAGCTATCTAATCTGCTTCTCCTTTGTTAGCAAAGACATCTCTTTGAAATAAAGAGTTGAATGTTTATGAATACACAACAACCATCAAAGTAACAAAGAAATGCTGCAGTTCAATACAGACCATATTGTTCTATAGTGTCATCTATTTCATCATCCCAGCACTCAGGCTCCTCAATCAGAGCTCTCATTGTCTCTTCAGCCTTGGAAGGCGGCGGATCAGTGGGTTTACTGGAACCTGTCACAGTAATAATGAAACTTATGTTAAACTGACACTCAGGGGCAGCTAAACAATAAAAGTCAAACAGTAATGCTTTAACCCTTAACTAGTGGATATTCTTGTCTGAAATAATGATATCATAAATAAAAGGGTTAAAATGGGTTAAACTAATACTCAATCGCAGATTCACCCTTAGCCTGCTAAATATTTTTGTCACTCTACACTCTTTGAATATTAATTAGGCAAATCATTACAAAAACTAGAGCTATCACTAAAGGTGATTAATACACCCATCCGCCACCTTGTCACAAAATCCATTGACTTCAATACAAGAGGCAATAGCTCAATAATCCTTTCATTCACACTTAAATTGCTTATGAAAAGTAACAAAGGGGAATAAATCCCTCAAAAATGAATTTAGAGTTACAACCCTTGTTGACTGCACATCCTCTCTTCACCCTCTATCCATATATAAAATTTCAGTGGTGCCTACAATACTTAAGAAGTTATGCTCCGAACAAAAATTGCTTCTCAAAAGTAACTAAGGGGAATAACTCCCTCAAAAATGACTTTAGAGTTACAACCCTTGTTGATTGCACATCCTCTCATCACCTTCTACCCATATATAAAGTTTCACAATTGTGTCTACAAGACTTGACAAGTTAGGCTCAAAACAAAAAATTACTTCTGAAAAGTAACTAAGGGGAATAACTCCCATAAAAATGAATTTAGAGTTACATGTTGACTAAACATCCTCTCATCACTCTCTATCCATATATAAAGTTTCACAGTTGTGCCTATAATACTTTAAGAGTAATGCAGAAGGACAGACAGATGGACGTACGGATGGACTCAGAGACATGCGTGATTCCAATATAGCCCCCACTTCTTTAGAAGTGGGGGTATAATAAACAGGATATATAATTCTTGGTGCTAGATGCAGGAACATTTCCTAGGCAAAAGCATAGAGCATGCAGGCATGGATTTTCCATGGCAAACAGTGCAGACCCAGATGAGAGAGCTCCTATAGTTGTGACTGGCAGGCTATGGGTTAAACAAGAGGGCCATGATGGCCCTACATCGCTCATCTGGTTACTAAAGACTTAGAGACTTCAGAGTTTCAGAGAAGAAGAATTCTAAATATTTTTCTATGAAAAGCTGATATACCCCGGGGCGGGGCCATTTTTAATCCAGGGGTCATAATTTGAACAATCTTTGTAGAAGGCCATTAGATGATGCTACATACTAAATATCAAGGTCTAGGCCTTAAGACTTCAGAGAAAAAGATTTTTAAAGATTTTCCTATGAAAAACTGATAAGCCCTTGGGTGGGGCCATTTTTGGTCCGGGAGTCATGATTTGAACATTCTTTGTAGAGGGCCATTAGATGATGCTACATACCAAATATCAAAAGTCTAGGCCCTACGGTTTCAGAGAAGAAGATTTTTAAAGATTTTCCTATGAAAAACTGATAAGCCCTGGGGCGGGGCCATTTTTGGTCCGGGGGTCATAATTTGAACAATCTTTGTAGAGGACCATTTGATAATGCAACATACCAAATATAAAAAATCTAGGCCTTATGGTTTCAGAGAAGAAGATTTTTAAAAAAATTCCTATGAAAAACTGATAAGCCCAGGGGCGGGGCCATTTTTAATCCAGGGGTCATAATTTGAACAATCTTTGTAGAGGACCATTAAACTGATGCTACATACCAAATATCAAAGGTCTAGGCCTTACCGTTTCAGAGGAGAAGATTTTTAAAGATTTTCCTATGAAAAACTGATAAGCCCTGGGGCGGGGCCATTTTTGGTCTGGGGGTCATAATTTGAACAATCTTTGTAGAGGACCATTAGATAATGCTACATACCAAATATCAAAGATCTAGGCCTTATGGTTTCAGAGAAGAAGATTTTAAAAAAAATTCCTATGAAAAACTGATAAGCCCCGGGGCAGGGCCATTTTTAATCCAGGGGTCATAATTTGAACAATCTTTGTAGAGGACCATTAGATGATGCTACATACCAAATATCAAAGGTCTAGGCCTTACCGTTTCAGAGGAGAAGATTTTTAAAGATTTTCTTATGAAAACCTGATAAGCCCAGGGGCGGGGCCATTTTTGGTCCGGGGGTCATAATTTGAACAATCTTTGTAGAGGACCATTAGATGATGCAACATACCAAATATCAAAGGTCTAGGCCTTATGGTTTCAGAGAAGAAGATGTTTAAGTAAATTGTTGACGACGCACGACGCACATACGCACACCGCACGACGACGGACGCCAGACACTGCCCCCTCACAATACCTCACCTGGCACTTTGTGCCAGGTGAGCTAAAAACAGTAAAACATCATTTTACCAAATGAATATTCATGTAAGAAATAAATGTGAACACAGCAATTTCTGGTCATGGCAGAAATTGTAGAATCAGGTCATAATTATTCCAAAAGCAAACAGAGCAGACCCTGATCAAATGGCTCCTAGAGGAGTCATTTGATCTGTATCTATGCCTTTATGGAGTAAAGTGTTAAGAAAAACTAAAAGGTATTTGGTATCTTCAACAGCTAAAACAACAGGAATGATTAACAATTTTTAATATAGTTTGGATCCAGAACACCTGAACAAAAACAAATATTCTCTTTACAGAATGAGCTATCACTGTAATGACTCAAAGCAATATATCGTAAGTTTTGCATGGCAGGGGACAAAAATTCACTCGTCCGCTCGTCCTGCATGTAATTTTCTCTTCTTTGTCTATATTGCAGTACAAGTAAGTATTTTACATTGCCTTCATTGTCTATATTGCAGGACGAGTGAAAAATTTGAAACTTGAATGTTATAAGAGTTCACTGATTGATATCTTGGCTATACTCTAACTCTGTTTCACTGCAGACAATTCCAAAAGTAAACAGAGTAGACACAGATCAAACAGCTCCAACAGAAGCTGTCTGATCTGGATCTACTCTGTTTACAAAAGTGAAACAAGGCGTTACTACAAGGAAAAGGGTTAAAAGACGCCTATGTTGGCCACAGTAGAAAGGCTTTACTATAGTGGCTACCTACATCATAGGCTGAGCCTAAACTCACCGCTCCACGTTGTGGCCTGCACAATTATTGGAGGTTCAAAGTTATCATCTGCATCAAACTCATCTTCTTCTTCATTATCATCTCTTGTCTCTTCATATTGTATGTCGTCTTCCTCATCATCTAGATCAAACTCCTCTTCTAATTCCACTGCATACCTCCTAGCAACATGTTTTCTGTGGATGGGACGTCTCCCAGTTGATGTATCCCCATGGCTCTTCCATATGGACATATTTCTTCTTATTGCAGCAAGAAGACAGTCCTCATTATACTGGAGAGATGGCAAGGGAGGCTCAAAATCAGTCAACTCACCACCCTCTTCCTGCAATCAATAAACATGTAAAACAGAGAGCGCAATAGGCACTTCCAGTTCTATTACCCGGTAACCCTTAACTCCATGAATATTCAAGTGAGAAATGACTTCATGAATATTAATTAGACAAAATTTTAAAATTGTATATTAAACAGGGAAAGTTTGCCATGGCAGAAACTATAGAAACATATCTATATAATTCCATAAGCAAACAGAGCAGATCCTGATCAGATGGCTCCAACAGGAGCTATCGGATATGGGTCTATTCTGTTTGCAAATGAAGCACAGCCTGTTATTACCTCTCAATTATTTATGGGGAAAAAATAAATAATACTGCTGGTCCTGATATAACAATAATTCGTTATCAACTCATCTCTGGTCCTAGTCATTTTAACCCTTTACACAAATAAGCCTTTCTACTCCTTTGCAATCAGAGTAGACCCAAATATTTGCTTTTGATATAATACAAATATGTTTTTACAGTTTTTGCCAGAATGAAAACTTCCAGTGTCCAAGTGCTATTACAACAACTAATCTAACTAATATTCATAATGTCATTACTTCTTCAATGAATATTTATATACAGTAAAACCCGCTAATGTGACAACCTAAGAGGTATAATTCTGGGTGCTAAATGCAGGTGGTAGCTTAATGCAGGACAAAAGTAATGCAGAAAGCTTTCTGCATTACTTTTGCCCTGCATTAAGCAACCACCTGCTTATAAAGACACCCATGTTTATTTATTAAGTGGTCACATTAGAGGGGTTCTACTGTAATAAAGGGTTAAGAAATAAGGCATGTAAATAAAATGAACCATTTAACCCTTCACCTTATGACAGACACTTCATGTACAAAATAATGACTTCATGAACGTCAATTTAAATGAATTTTCATTATGAAAAACACAGGAATATTTTGTTAAAGCAGAAACTGCAAATGCATCTATATCATTACATGAGCAAACCAGAGCAGAAAGTGGTCAGACATATATTGGAGAGGTCTGATCTTGGTCGACTCTTTTTGCAAAGGTGTAAAACTGTGTCTCCATCATGAACAAGTTTTAATGTTCTCCGATACATTTTATAATTTTAGTCCCTGGCCTTCTGAACTATAAAGGAAATATGTATATGACTCCCAATTATATTGGAAAGTTTTATCATTGGGTACAAACACCTTTCGAAAAGTTAGAACTATTATCACTTGCCTTGATAATTTGATCATCTGAGATGACAAGATCTTGTCGAGGTCTTCCTCTCCAGTTGTCTTTCAGTTCCGGGTCTCTCTCTGGGTATTTGGGCTTGACACTGATCTGAGGGATTTCTGTTAAAGGTGTTTGGAAGTCATTCTGCAGTAAATTCAAGACGTACCAATGAATCATATTTCAACAGTGACATGTACAACATGTGTTCATTATAATAGGCTGATGTGTTACACATGTAACAACGCCAAAATTATATCCCTCCGCCTTTGGCAAGGGATAAAAATTTTGTATTAATTTTACATGATACTTAAGTGTGACGGACTGACTGATGGATGGACTGACAGATGAGTGGGCTGACAAGGGTAAATCTAGACACATGTTAAACAAGATGTATTTTTGAAACACTATGCCAATTTGACCTTTGACCCTGAAGGATGACCTTGACCTGTCACCCCTCAAGATGTGCAGTTTCATGTGATACACACATGTCAAATATCAAGTCTCTATCTCTACCGGTTGAAAAGTTATGGCCAATGTTAACCCATTTGCGCCCAGTGGATTCTTCCATGTTTATATATTGGATTAGTCCATGCTTTGTTTTGTCTAAGGGATGCCTGATCTAAATTTTCAATTTCATTTTGCTTTATATTGAAATTCCTATCAGCAAACAGTGTAGACTCTGATCAGACGGCGCATCAGAAGTCTTAACATATTCCCTCATAGGCTATTTTTAGATACAACCTCTTTAAAAATCTACCGAAAAGGAGCATTAACTAGAGAAAAGGAAATGTTTTTAGAATTTTGTAGTTTGAAACCATTGTGATAATTAGAGCATTTGCTCTATTTATCACAATGGTTTCACAAAGTGACTTTTACGGAGTCACCAATATGAGGGAATGGGTTAAAAGTTCAGCAAATCAGAGATTGAGCACACATTATTTTTCAGCATGAGAAAGATTTAACTTTTTTTCTTCATACATGTCATTAGCATCCTTGGAAATCAAAGGGATAAATTAATGGACTACAGATGAACCTGTCTTAAAGAGGAAGTCCCTACAATGATCGCATATTTTCAATAATATCATAAAACTTGGTATTTGTTATGCTCTATCATTATTATGAAGGTTCCCAATTTGAACTTATATCGAAAAATGCCCCTGTGATACAAATAAACCAATTTCATTAATACTGATAATTTTTGTTCTACAACACAATATTATCGGCCTTTTCCATTAAATTCTTCCGCTTTTTGCCGATGATCACCCGATCCCTCCATTGTTTACGTAATAGCTTTCTCGGAAGTGGTCGGAGAATCGCGAATACGACGAACAGTTACGAAACTAAAACCCCACCCGAATAAAACTGAAACATCGGGGAGTAAAACCGGGATCGGCGATATCAAACACATGGATGTTTTGTCATTATAAACGGTAATTGGATGGGGCTTTTTGCAAAATACTACTTTTCAGCATATAAACAAATGAGTTTTGTACATTTTAAGTGCTTATGAAACGCGTCAAATGTAGGGACATCCCCTTTAACTTCTCTTTTAAACGGCCATCAAAAAGAGGTCTTATTATGGGTGAGTGAGGCAGGTGATAGCTTAACCCTTTTTCCTGTTCTATGTTCATTCCAAATTTCAATACCTATACTGAATATTCATTGACAAAATAGTTATAATGAAATATGGAAGTTGGAACATTGTAGCAAGTTAAGAAAGAAAAGAAACAGTTCAATCAAATTCCATTAGCAAACAGAGCGGACCCTGATAAGATGGCTCTTATAGGAGCCATCCAGCAGATCTGGGTCTCCTCTGTTTGCAAATGCGTGAAAAGGTGTTTGTATGAAGGAAAGGGTTAATGCAGGTCAAAAGTAATGCAAAAAGCTCCTATAGGAGCTTTCTGCATTGCTTTTGTGCTGCATTAAGCAACCACCTATTTTTTAAGACACCTATGTTCAAGAAATGAATAGTCGCCCAAGACAGGTTCTATTGTATGTACCAACCCCATCCACATCTAGTCTGACCAGGTGTTTGAGGCTGTGTAGTGCTGTAGGTATCTCAGTCAGATGATTGCTGAATAGGTCCAAAGTCTTCAGATTTGCCAGGCGAGAAAATGACTCTGGAAGTTCTGCCAGCTATAATAAAGTGTAGTAGAAACTACATGTACTTTATGTCATACAAAATCATACCTATCATCTTAGACTCAGAATCGGAAGCAAAATTCATTAGTGACACATTAAACACAGGACAGACATTCAGAATATTGAAGTTAACCCTTTCCTCCATAAATACGCCTTTCTACGCCTCTGTAATAAACACTTCTTGAAACCATTGTGATAAATAGAGCATTTGCTCCTATAGGAGCAAATGCTCTATTTATCACAATGGTTTCAAACTACAAATTTCTGAAATTTTCCTTTTCTCTAGTTAATGCTCCTTTTCGGTAGATTTATTATCTAAAAAACAGCCTATGAGGTAATGGGTTAATGTTAGTACATTAGTACATTGTGTATGACTTTGGTCATGACCAGAACTATCCAGCTCTACAACAGACACTGTCTATTGCGAACACTAACAATAAATGAGAGTGGCTGCTTAACTCTTTTTGCCATGAATATTCATGTAAGAAATAATGACATCATGAATATTAATCAGATTAATTGTTATAATAACACACAAATACAGGACATTTTGGTAATGGCAGAAACTGAAGAATCATATATGTTACATCATAAGAAAACAGCAGACATTGATCAGATGGCATAACAAAAGCAATGCAGAGTGCTGCATTAAGCTACCTCTAACTTATCCCTTTACCTGATAAATATTTATACAGAGCTCCAGATTAGATGCGTAATTATAATATTTTCAAGTATAACTTCTTTATTACTTCATGAAACCCTACTTTGTGACCACTTTTTTGTCATTCTTATGAGTGGTCACAACATAGGGTTTGGTGAAGAAATGACAATTTTAGTATGCACCGTTATCCACGTACATGTATATTACTATAATGACTATAAATACTATTAAACGGATCTTTTATAATGACATTATGAAAAAAGCTGATATACTTATGGCAGAAACTGTAGAATCCGATGTAAATTATTTCATAAGCAAACAGAGCAGACCCTGATCAGGAGCCGTCTGGACTGGGTCAACTCTGTTTGCAAATGCACCTCTATCAGGTACAGAATTAACCTCTTGGCTGGCAAATAAAGTTTGTCTGCTAGTGTGCTCATGCATGTGCTTCATGTTTCAAAGTCAATTTTGTTCTGCTGCTTTTAAAAAACATAATAAGGATGATGAAACATTCTGGGCCCTGGTCAGATGAAGAGTAACTTGGCATTTCAGCTAGATCAATCCTGTACAGGGCGTCCAAAAAAAAACGGAACCCAGAATTAAGACCTGCAAGTTATCCCATTTCTGTCAATATTGCTAACTAAAATTAAAAGTATACACATGTAGCTTAGTAGAGACAACATTTTGCCATATGTTGTCTAAATTTTGTCTAAACATATTCATTAGTTTTTAAGATTTCAGCATTTAAATGAAAGAACCAAAACTCTGTTTTAAACATGATATAGGCATGGTCTATGCAATTTACGAATATCATGTTAAAACAGATTTTAGGTGCATTCATTAAAAAAACTCATATCTTTAAAACCAATGCATATTTTTATGAGAAATTTGGCAGACATGTGCACAAATTACTTATCTACAACCATAAATATTTATATTTTAATTTGTCCGGTTACATTGGTTAAAATACACATTTGATCCAGGGTTCCGGGTTTTTTTGGGACACCCTGTATACAACAGTCATCACAGATACACATTGTGACAATGAAAGAGTTAATCCTTTACCCCAAAATACACCTTTCTACGCCTCTGCAAATAGAGCTGACCAGGGTCAGACAACTCATGTAGGAGAACAAGAGTGCCAGTGGGCACAATATACGCCCGTCAAGGTCTTGTTCAACCTAAACTGGGGTTAAGTCCAATTTTGCGACCAAGTTCCAAGGTTGTAAATAGGCGTACTTTAACAAAAAACTTAACCAAAAATTATAAATTAAAAAGGGCCATAGTTGTGTCTAAATGCTTGTGTACAGGTGAAGCCTGTGATAGTGAACATGTGTTCAAAGTTTAAAAGCTTAATCTGAAAGGGTTATGTAAATAAGTGCACTTTAACCAAAACCTTAACCAAAATTTCTAAGTTAAAAGGGGGCATAATTCTGTCAAAATGTTGGACAGAGTTATGTACTCTTGTCTACAGGTGAAGCTTGTGATGGTGAACAAGTGTTCCAAGTTTAAAGGCTTTATCTCAAAGGGTTATGTAAATAACTGGACTTTAACAAAACCCTTAAACAAAAATTCCGATTTAAAAAGGGGTATAATTCGGTCAAAATGCATGACAGAGTTACGTACTCTTGCCTACAGGTGGAGGTTGTAACGGTGAACAAGTGTTCCAAGTTTCAAAGCTTTATCACAAAGTGTTATGTAAATAAGTGGACTTACAAAAATGTATTCCACGTAAATTGATGTTAACATTTTTGCTTAACGCAAATGCTAAATGCAAATTCTAAGTCCAATTGTGCGACCTTGACCTTGGATAAACAAACCGGGACTTGGCAGGCTACTGTAGCATGTCTAGATGAACATTGTGGTTACATTTGGGAATGATCCACCTAGCAGAACTTGAGTTAGAGATGTTACAGACAGACAGGGAGATTAACATTTTTGCTAAACGCAAATTCTAAGTCCAATTGTGTGACCTTGACCTTGGTTAAACAAACCGGGACTTGGCAGGCTACTGTAGCATGTCTAGATAAACATTGTGGTTAAATTTGAGAAGGATCAACCAAGCTGAACTTGAGTTAGAGATGTTACAGACAGACAGACGGACAGACAGCCAGACAGACGGACGGATGGACACACAGACAGCGCCATTCCATAATACGTCCCGTTTTTGCAAACGGGCGTATAAAAATATATAGAAACAAAAACAACAGAAGAAATATACAAGTAGATATGATTCTACAGTTTCTGTCATAACCAAAAATTTCTGTATTCATGTGATTATAAAAATTAATCTAATGAATATTCATAATGTATTTCTCATTGAATATTCATGGAGTAAAGGGTTAAAGAACCACAATTGGACTATTTTCATTACAGAGAGGAGTTATTGTACTCTTTATGCAAAATAACAAAACCCTAAGATAGATATTTGCAACATGGCTCACATGATGTATTCTCAAACACATAGTTATTATTATCCTACCAATTTGACCTGAGATTCATGCATATTCCGTGTATTATCATCGGCAATCTTCGAATACATTTCCGAAAGGTATAAGAATGCGCTATTAGAATACAGTAAACCCCCTCTAATGCGACCAGCAAAAAGGGGAATACTTCACAATGGCAAAGGCATGTGGTAGCTTAATACAGGGCGAAAGTTATGCAGAAAGCTCCTGTATGAGCTTTCTGCATAACTTTTGTCCTGCATTAAGCAACCACCTGCTTATAAAGACAGCCATGTTTATTCATTAAGTGGTCGCATTAGAGGGGGTATTCTGTACAATCCTCGAGGAACATGATTATTACCAGCTTTTGGTTTGCTATTTTTTGTCAGAGTATTACGAACAATCCCGATAAACACGTCGAAGTTTAATCGAGTCTCAGGTCAAATTGGGAGGATAATAATTAATGAGCAGTTTATAACAACAGCACCCAGAATCAGTCTGTTACTGTTCCAAGATTTACATCATACATAAATAATAACACCTATAAAAAAAATCAACATTGTAGAAATAAAGAATATAAGGCTAGCAAATAGAATGTTAAAATGATTAGTCTAATCTCTTAGTTTTACATGTCAGTATTAAGCCTTTCTGTGAAAGCCTATCCATGTAAGAAATAATTAAAATATCATTGTGAATATTAATTAGATTATTTATCATAATGGCATATGAACACAATACATTTTGGCTCAGGCAAAAACCATGGAATCAGATCTATATTCTGCCATAAGCAAAAAGAGCAGGCCCTGCATGATCAGATGGCCCACTATAAAAGCCATCTGATCTGGGTCTACTCTGTTTGCAAATGCGTTAAAATGCGTTTATATGAAGGAAATGGTTAATCAATGAAAGGATAAAAAGCCTGTTTATTACCGCATTGTAGTCCAATCTCAGATCTTCCAGGGCAGACAACTCTCCAAAGTTACTTGGCAGCCACTGAATGTTGTTCTTGGACAACATGCAGATTCTTAAAGATCGCAGTTTCCCAAAGGAGTCAGGCAAATCATGCAGAATGTTCTGACCTGATGAAAACATGTTAAATACAGATGACTAGACATCTGGCTAGCTTCACCAGAAACAAGGCACTGACTGTTCATGTTTTGTAACCAGTGTTGACTCATATCAGTCAATGTGTTAGAACACTAGATCACCATTGTTTGCTGTGGTAATGGACTAAATACTGTTGTTTCTGAGGAATGATCATTTTGAATGAAGTGGCTTATTTGGTTCTACACTCTGAAAATTCAGCACTGACAGAGTTAACCCTTAATACAATTAAATGTAATTAAATGGACTATTCCAAAATTCAAACAGGTCAGCTTACTGTGAATATTTAGGGATTTTTCTCAAGAAAAGTGTACCATGACAAACAGTGCAGACCCTGATGAGAGGGCTCCTCTAGTGACTCGCTTCCCACATTGTAAGGGTTAACATTTATGTTAAAGTACTCATTTTCACATGCTACTTGTTACAAGCAAATTGCCTCATCCCTAAAATTAGTGCAGACTTAAATCATATATATACTCATTTAATGCTAGCAAATGATATGGAATGGACTTCAATGTGTCATATTTAGATGTTTCCTTATAAATGAAAAGACTAAAATAATTGTCTAGACATTAGAAATTATACCTTAAAAGGAACATTTTAATAAAACAAGAGGTTCACTGAAACAGAAATATTCAAAACATAATTTGATAAATTATTTAGATATTCAATTCCAACACTAATAGTTTGACCCTACTGGGCCTTTTGCAAAAGAATGAAATGGACAAGAATACTCCACATTTTGAATTTGAAGCATGCAGGACCACAAACATCTCAACTCTCAATAGGGTTGAAAAATTACAGTTAGAGCTAAATATATAAAGAATAAAACACAAATCTTTGAAATGTAAGTGTTGTCTGTGACAAATGTTGTAAGATAGACAGATGGACAAACAGACCAGAAAAAAACAAAAAGACAGTAGACAGATGCACAAATGGACAGACAGACAAACAGTGCCTATGTAAGCCCAAAGCATCTTCCAGTCTCTGCTATTTCATGTAAAACAAAACTTCTAAAATGATTACAGGACTAGAAAGTACAGCACCAATACCACACTGCCTTAATAACACTTTACTCCATGAATATTCATGTAAAAAAAAATAATGACGTCATGAATGTTAATAAGATTTTTTTTTAAATGGCATATTAACAGATACAAATTTTGCCAAAGCAGAAACTATAGAATCACATCTTTATTATTCCATAAGCAAACAGAGCAGACCCTGATCAGACAGCTCCTGTAGGAGCCATGTGATCTGGATTTACTCTGTTTGCAAAGGCGTAAAAAGACATATTTATGGAGTAAAGAGTTAACTCTGTCCTTGCTGAAGTTTTAAAATGAAATGACCATCATAAATTACCAGTACAGTCCGTTCAGTATGAAAGAATTGAAATTTCCAGATTGTTTTGAATGACAAAAAGTGATCCGAGGGCTCCATTGCAATGCCAATACACTTGTTTCTTACATTCAAATGGTTAAACCCGATTTCTATGTTCAACGACTCATCATCAGAAACATTTAATATACTAAAGTAAAACCACTTTAAAGGCAGATCGCTGTTTAATGCAGGGTGAAAGTCATGCAGAAAACTCCTAGAGGAGCTTTCTGCCTGATCTTCACCTTGCATTAAGTTCCAACCGTCTCCTAGACCGATATTTATACCAAAGTTAATGTCTGGTTGTGAGAGGTTTTACTGTACTACCAACCAAGATCAAGCATCTCCAGTGAGACCAGGTCTCCAAAGTTAGCTGGCAGATGGTTTATGCAGTTCTCATCCAAGTGCAGCTCCTTGAGGTTCACAAGACTGCACATACTGTCGGGAATCTCTGGTAACCAATTGCCGTTCTGAAAATTCCGTCTTTCAAGTTCACCAATGACACTTCCAAAGTGCAGAAACTCAAGAAGTCTAAGCTCCCCAAATGACTCTGGAAGCTTGCGCATGAAATTTCCACTCATGTCTAACCGTTTCAACCTTTTGGCAACACCAGGAAAAGTGTCCGGTAAGACCTGGTTCTGAAACTGATTGTCTTTAACAGACAATTCAACTATATTGCAAAGATCTGATACCCAGTCAGGCAATAGCTGGAGAATATTGGTGTCAGCATAGAACCTCTCTAAAACCTGAGCTGAGTTAAAATGGGTCGGTAAAAACTTGAGTCTGTTAGATGAGATGTCAAGCGTTCTTAAATGATTCAAGTCTCCAAAACTTTCTGGGAGCTGTGTTAACTTGTTGCAGCTGAGATTCAGAATTTCTAAAGATTTTAAACTCCCAAATCCTTCTGAAATAATCTCAAGGCAGTTGTTGCCAAGTTCAAGTTCCTTCATGTTGGATAAAAGACCAAATGTTTTTGGAAGCTTTCGTATGTAATTTTCCTCACAACTCAGCTTTTGTAAAGCTGCTAGTTCGCCAAAATTCTCTGGCAATTCCTGTAGATGGTTGCCTGTTAGTTTGATATTTACCAAACATTTTGCATCACAAATAGAATCTGGAAGAGACAAAATTTTGTTTTCATTTAAGTATATTTCTTTCACACTGTGCAGCTCTCCTAGTGTGTGTGGTAAGAAAGACAATTCATTCCCAATGGCAGACAACAGTTGTAAGCTTGGGAAATATCTACCAAACTCCTCTGGAAGTTCTTGAAGGTCGTTATAATCTAAAAACAATCTGGTAATATTTGTTTTTTCTAACACTGTTTTGGGCAATTCTGTTAGATCCTGTGAACTGAGATCTTCTTCTTCAGGTGATGCCATGTTGATTTCTGAAAATAAAAGAGTGATTAATTAACTCTTTACTCCATGAATAATTATGTAAGAAATAACTAGAACTGCCGCCTATGGTCTAACTAATACACCCTGCATCCGGCTGCTAGATACAGAATGTCAAACTTGGGAACATTACACAGTAAACAAAACAACAGATAACAATGTCACATGATAGCAATACACTTGTTATGCATTTGTTCCGTTTCATTAATTGATATCAAGGGCCATACTTCTGGTAAAAAGAGGTCCATAATCTTTGCTTCGGTCTCTACAACTTTTAAATACATGATATGCATTAGCAGGCCAATACAATAAAAGTGCCAAAATGTTGCAAAATATGCCCGTCAAATGTCTGGATGATGAGAGGCCATTACTCCATATCAGGTACATGCCGGACAAATTTGATAAGAATTGGACTATGTCTACATTTATTTGAGTTAGTGAATGGACAAGCAAAAGTTCACAGACATTCATAAAGTAAGGGAAGATAATTCTGGAGTGTCAGGAGAAATCTTGCCGGTTATCGAACTTGACTGAGACATTATGGTAATATACATGCTGACAAAATTTGGAAAGGATTGGATTACATTTAGAGTTAGAGGGCAAACAAGCAAAAGTTCACAGAACTTCATAAAGGGGAGATAATTCTGGAGTGTCAGGGGCAATCTTACTGGATATCGAACTTCACTGAGATGTACAAGAAACAGATATACTGCTGAACAAAGATGTCATCAGCAGAGCTCTATCTGTCTTTGAATGTCTTACTTTCTAAAATGGCTACAATGTTCCACTTTCCATATTTCATTAGAACTATTTTGTCCATGAATATTCAGTAGGTATTGAAATTTGAAATAAACATTGAACATAAATTCCTTTTCATGTCTTTGTAAACAAAGTAAACCGAGAAGTAGACGCCTACAGGAGTCGATCTGGGTCAGCTAAGTTTGCTTATGACAAGTCCACATTTGTGTACTCTAAACATATCAAGCTACTTTCATTTTTTACGGTATCCTACAGAGTACTGCAAGACTGCAACTACCGGTATCAGTATGGCAAAATATAGTATTTCGTGACCTCTTAACAGCCCATTGATCAATGAGACTAGCAGCTTGATTCTACTTTAGCAGACCCCGGAAGTTTTCGTTTTAAAGTTTTTGAGGGATTCGCATTTTGAGAACAATTTCTGGGGACAGAAGAGCATTTCTAGGGATTCGACGTACAAACATGGGGCTTTAAAGACCTACGGGGGTGTGGGGGCAGTAGCCCCATATGCACTTAATTATTGTTTATTTCTGGGGTCCGCTAATGTAGAAGTCTCCCAAGACTAGCTCATAACATGATACAGATCTGATTCTAGTGTTTGTCAAGGCAAAAAAAAATCCCTTGATAATTAAACATTAAAAAGTTTAATGTTATGAATATGTCATTATTTTTTACATGAATATTAAACAGGTAAATGGACTTTATGGGTAATTAACTAATTTGTGACGAGCTCGCGAAAACCAATGATTTTACACATTTTTTTCTAATTTCGTTGATCAAATAGATGTGAATGATACGGAAATGAAACAAAATACATACATGCCACATCTGACGTATTTGTATGAATTATTTTGTGGATTTAAGGCGATTGGAGTAAAATCAAGTTTTCCCAAGCCTTCTGAATTTGGATGGGTCGAAAATCGATTCTGTATTTGCGACAGTCATTTAATGTCTATGAACAGGGTCTATAAAAATAAATTTATTTTTAAATAGATGTGTAGATCTATTTATTTTGTGACACAAAACACTGTCACTGTAAAAGAAGAACTCTGGTCTAATGGGAGTCTCCTGAGCAAATTTTTTATTACGTCAATCATGTATATATTCGCATTCCTTTACGGTAACAAAACAACAACACACATGTTCCATGTTCCTGTGAAGAAAATATGCACAGTTTTGAAATGTTATAAAAGAACCTCACTACATTTTGAGACTCTCTTCAGTATGGATAAATCAATTTACTTTTCTGACAAAAGAATTACAAGATCAAGAGTGCTGACAACCGATCTCAAGAGAGAAATTTCAGAAGATGCACCACCAAAGAAAACCTCTCTTTCACAAAAACTGAAAAGAAATAATAATGTTAGTCAAGGATCGCATGTCGCGTTTGGTCATGGTCAAGTTAAAGAAGAGTCGAAAAGTGTTGTGAAATTGGAACCAGTAAGCGAAATTGATTTCGATGAAATTCCAAGTAGAGAGAGCAAATGTTCAAAGTGGGAGCCCCCTCAATGGAAAGAACAATTGAACAATATTTACGAAATGAGAAAAGCGTGGGATGCACCAGTCGACTCAATGGGTTGTGATGTCATTAGTGATGCTACATCTTCTCCTGAGGTTTGTATCACTTTGTTATTTTGCTTATCTGGACTGAGTTTAATTACAATTAATTATTTTAAAAGTACTTGACGATCATGCATCTGCATAATGTATCAAACTTGCTATAGTCATTGACTCTGAATAATTTGTTTGTGATGCTATTCTTTTTTCGGAACACATCTAGTATAGCGGACCCCAATTTTTTATCACAAAATATAATACAATTATGTTAGTTGCGGTAACCAATGACGTCAGAATATTTGCAAATGGCAGGATGTTGCTGTTCTGTCGGGGGCTATCGCCCCCGAAACCCCTGCTTTATTAACTTTTTTCCGTACAGAAAATCAAAGCAACTTAAAGAAATGATATGATGAAAGATTTCCCTGCTTGAAATCCGTTTCTTCAAATAATTATAACCGCCAGTTATTGTACAAGAGTCGCGGCAGTGACCCTAGGTAAACATAGAGCAATGAAACAAAATGGCGTCGCGTTTAGCAACATTATTGGCTCAAAAAGGCTCGCGCTGTGCTTTGTTATGATTCGTGATTTCCGGGGTCCGCTATACTATATTCTTCCCCTTTTTTCATATCGAGTCTTTACATAAAGCATGACTCGATATTTGACAATGAATTTTAACATTATAAAGTAGGATAAATCAGACACATTTTGAATAATTTGTGACGGGTTCGGGTTAAGTCTGGTACAGATACCTGCTGGAAAATCAATAAGTCCTGTATCATGTGGCTCAGTGGTTAGAGTCCCCATCAGGCCAAGATCTATTCATCAATTGTCCTGTTACAGTTTAGAACCAAACGAAAATTCGAACCACATACATCCAGATTTCTCGTGAGTTACGGCGAAATCCTCAGGGAAAAAGAGGGCAGTAGTGTTAGGGGTTTGGGTTAAGTCGGGTACAGGTAAGTTCCAGTGTTTTCAGTAAGAACCAACCTGTGATCAAAATGACAGCTGAGCTTAATTCAAACCAGATTTTCAGATCAATTAGTAATTTGTTATAGAATCCAATTGCTTTATAAAGGTGAAAATAAAGTGTGTTTATTCTAGCAGTCGGATTTATTGTGATGCAGCATAATTAAAATTACTGTTAGTGAAAAACGTATCAAATTGCATTGGTAGGGTGTCAGAGAAATATAGCACTCAGTTGAGAAATAAATGTCCCTCAGCACCTCATATGGCTACCTTTACCATAGTTCACATCTGTGTACTCTAAATGGTGATATCGAGCTACTTTCAGTTTTAACGCTAGATGGCAACTGTCACAAAATTAGCATGCTGTCTTACAGGTCATTAATGAGACTACCTTCACCAAGATCATCAATAGTAGTCCAAAACTGTTTGACTCACATAAAAGACATGAATTTGACAATATTCATCACACTTCCTGGTGGATTTTGCATGCATGCCAACTTGTCCCTGCCATCCCACTTTTGTTCAGCATGTTGTTAGACTGTAAGGTAGCCGCCTATGTGGCACCACTGTGTAACCCTTTACTCCATTAATGCATTTTAATCCATTTGTAAAGAGAATAAACCCAGATCAGACAACTCCTGTAGTCCCTAGCCATCTGATCAGGGCCTGCTCTGTATGCTTATGAAATGATATAGATCGGATTCTATAGTTTCTGCACAACAAAAACTTTCCGCATTCATATGCCATTTTAAAAATTGATCTAGAATTAATATTCATTTTGTCAATATTTCATACATGAATATTCATGGAGTTTTATTTTATTTAAAGATGCCTAAAGGCTTGATTAATAAACAAAAAACTATTTGTTATTTGCTGTGTTGTGTTTTTGTTGGCAGGTGTACCGATATCAGGTTTTGTTGTCCCTCATGTTGTCTAGTCAGACAAAGGACCAAATTACCTCAGCAGCTATGTCCAGACTGCGACAGCATGGCTGCAACATTAACAATATCCTTGCTACTCCAGACAAACTTCTTGGAGAGTTAATTTATCCTGTGGGATTCTGGAAGGTAAAATGAACAATATTAGATGAATGAAAAGTATATATTGACTAAGCAGGCTATGATGGGCTTGAGGTTTTTAACCTTTCACTTGACGGAGACACTTTTTGACACCTTTACAATTAGAGTAGGTCAGCTTTGTTTGCTTGTGAAGTAATAAAGGTATGGTTTTAAAACTTTTGTAATGGCCAAATATTCCTGAGTTCTTAAGGCTTCACAAATATGCTGCTAATAAATATTCATGTTGTCATTATTTCTTATATAAATACGCCTTTCTACGCCTCTGTAAAAATCACCTGTTGAAACCATGATGATAAATACAGCATTTGCTCCTATAGGAGCAAATGCTCTATTTATCACAATGGTTTCAAACTACAAAATTATAAAAAAAATCCTTTTCTCTAGTTAATACTCTTTTCGGTAGATTTATTCAAAGTGGTTGGATCTAAAAATAGCCTATGAGGGAATGGGTTAAGTTTTGATATTTGTTAATATTCCACTTTGAATTATTTTCAGAGAAAGGTTGAGTATATCAAAAGAACAAGTGCAATCTTGAAGAGCCAGTACGATGGGGACATACCAGCCACTGTAGAAGACCTATGCAAGCTACCAGGAGTGGGACCTAAGATGGCGTACCTGGTGATGAAATGTGCCTGGGACAAAATTCAAGGTAATTCTAGAAATATAGCAGTCTGTTGTTGCTAGGGTCCTACTCTTCTGATTTGCTATGGACCTTGAGTTGATCTAAATTCAGTGACATCATGAATATTAATTACATACTATCGTCAATGGAGGCATTATGTTTTGCACCTGTCCGTCCGTCTGTCCGTCACGCTTTTACGTGCAGTTGGTATGTGCAGTTGGTTGTCACAGTTTTTTCATTGTCTTATATCTCACTTACCACTATAGCCAGTGGCATGGAATTGCATAAACACATTAACCACCATCCATATTTTCATTGCGCACCCAACCCATGCTGCCCACAAGCCCAAGGTCAAAGTCAAAGTCAAATGACTTAGGAACTTTATGTGCAGCTAGGCAAGCACCACCACGGGGCATCACTGTTTCTTACAGACACAATTTTCTAGTTTTCCTATGGCACAGCATGTTTGGACATGACAGAAACTGTAGACTCAAATCAATTTATATCTTAAGCAAACAGATCAAACTTTAATCAAACGGTTCCTAAAGGAGCCATCTGATCTGAGTCTGCTCTGTTTGTAACAGCTTTAAAATGTGTCTCTATGGAGTAAAGGGTTATGCAATAATCATAACAGATATCTTTCACAATAGGTTGAATGTCCACGAAAGGTTGAATGTTCACTAAGATGGAACATTTTTAAAAGTGCCTAAAATTTACATAAATCATTTGTTTGTATGCTAATAAGAAACTGATATCGCCAGAAAGCCGATTGCATAAATTCCGAAGCAAACGAAGTATAATATTCGTTTGTCAATGATTTTGTCCTGCAATGATAGAGAAAGATTCTAGGAATCCACCATCAGTATTCATGTGGGATATAAATATCTCACCCTGTGGGTAAAAAATTAACATAGGCACAAGGTTTTGCCAAGTGCTTAGGTGAGATGTTCATATCCTACATGAATTTACGAATGATGGATTTTTTTACTCCCACCTTGAACAATTGGTTAATTTCTCCCTTTCAAAGCATTGCTATTTCCTAACTCATAACAGCCATCTCGTATGAATTCTCCCCGCAGTTATTTGACTGCTCTCTTACTGAGAGTTTCATAATTTCAAAGAACTCAATTTTGTAAAGTACATATATACATAGTATGTACCTATAAATAAAACCTAAGCACTGCCTTGGAATTCTTTCTCTTAAAATAGCTGGCTAGAAATGCTTGTCTGCTTTTGCCGCGCATTATAATTCAACTGTTTAAGTGTGTGCAATGCGGCCCTTCAACAAATTGATAAAAGAAAAGGAAATACAACACTTTTTCAACACTTTCATCTAATTCATAACAAAGAACTTGTAATTATCATATCTGAGTGAAAACCACCAACAAATAAACAGGAATAGTGACGAAAACTTTGGATTATTCTTTGAACTGGAACATACAATAATGGTATAATATGATATTGTATAACGTGATGCCATTTGACGTCACATGACATTGAAAATAAACTTCAATCATCACATGACATGTAAGATACCTGTCTTATCTTCCATGGGCGAAAGTGGGGAAAACATTCACCATTAGAATTATTGCATTCTTAAATTGTAAAATTCGTTTATGTGGAGAGACTGTGTGCTGAACCCTTTCAGCAGTATCATACAATCTGTGATGTCCTTTGCAAACATTTAATCAGTGTCTCATCCGGATCCAGTCTGACACTCAGAAACAGAAGTGGAAGAAAAATATGGTTTTAGAAATGTTGCAGACAACAATTTCTGCATAGGAAAGTTACTTAGTTTGTTGCATTGGTTTCACATAGATTGCTCAGTTGAACTCAGTATTTATTCTAATACCAGTTGGTCAAACACATTCATACTTGTGTAAGCTTATCCCATTCCCGCATATTGACGCCTTTTGACGCTTCTGTAAAAGTCACTTTACAAAACAATTGTGATAAATAGAGCATTTGCTCCACAGGAGCAAATGCTCTATTTATCACAATGGTTTCAAAACTACACAATTCTGAAAATTTCCTTTTCTCTAGTTAATGCTCCTTTTCGGTAGATCTATTCAAAGAGGTTAGGTCTAAAAATAGCCTAAGTGGGAATGGGTTATTCTATTATCAGTTGGTATAACACATTCATACTTGTGTAAGCTTATTCTATTATCAGTTGGTCAAACACATTCATACTTGTGTAAGCATATTCTATTATCAGTTGGCATAACACACTCATACTTGTGTAGGTATTGGGGTGGACACACATGTACATAGGATTTCAAACCGCCTAGGCTGGATGAAGAAACCTACAAAACAACCTGAAGACACAAGGAAGGCATTGGAGGATTGGCTACCCATGTAAGAATTGCTTTTATTTTGTACCTACTACAGTCTGACATAGAAATTGAGGCGACAATAGCGTATGACTGGTAATTTCTGCTGGTAGGTAATGTTTGCGATATTTTGCAGGCTTCATCAGCCTGCAATTTTTTTTTAAAAATGCAACTATATAAAATTTACTACTGAGCCTACATATATGTGATGACCGGTTTAAGTGACAGCACTTTCACTTAACCCTTTCCTCCATAAATACGCCTTTCTACACCTCTGTAAAAATCACCTATTGAAACCATTGTGATAAATAGAGCATTTGCTCCTATAGGACCAAATGCTCTATTTATCACAATAGTTTCAAACAACAAAATTCTAAAAGTTTCCTTTTCTCTAGTTAATGCTCCTTTTCGGTAGATTTATTCAAATTGGTTAGATCTAAAAATAGCCTATGAGGGAATGGGTTAATAAAGTGCTTAACCCATTACTCCAATAAATACACATTTCTACGCCTTTGCAAACAGAGTAGACCCAGATCAGAGGGCTCCAGTAGGTGCCGTCTAATCAGGGTCTGCTCTATTTTCGTATGATATACTATAGATATGATTCTATAGTTTCTGCCATGGCCAAAAATTCCTGTGTCCATGTGCTATTGGTAATAAATCTAATGAATATTTATGTTGTCATCATTTCTTATATAAATACTCATGGAGTACAGTGTTAAAACCCTTGTTGATTTTTATATCCCGCATGTAATCAAGTGTGTTAAGATCTTTTACCATGGCATCCATGTTGCTATACAATTTTTTCATTCAACATGTAAAGCTGTTAACCCTTTCCCTGTTCTATGTTTATTACAAATTTCAATACCTGTCAAATATTCATGTAAAAAATAGTTATAATGAAATATCAAAGGTGGAACATTGTAGCCATTTTAGAAACCAAAGAAACAGATCTATCAAATTCTATAAGCAAACAGAGTAGACCCTGATCAGACGGCTCCTCTAGGAGCCGTCTGATCTGGGTCTACTCTGATTGCAAATGCGTGAAAACATGTTTATATCAGGGAAAGGGTTAATACTTTACTTGTTACTGTTGATGTACAAAATAGTGTATAGTGATTAACCCTTTACTTCATATAAACGCCTTTCATGCTTTTGCAAACAAAACAAACCCAGATCAGACGGCTCCTGTAGGAACCATCTGATTGGAGTCTACTCTGTTTGCTTATAAAATACTTTATGTTTATGATTCTACAGTTTCTATGGTAAAATATTTCCATCATGCCTTGATTAAAAAAATCAGCTTATTAATATTCATGATGTCAAAACTTTGTAGAAAATGTTCATAAGGTCAAAGGTTAATTGTGTGGGATGATTTGTGTATGGGATTGTTTCATAATTGTTGTTTGCCAGAGGTCCAGATAAGATGCATAAATTAAAATATTTTGATGAATAACGATTTATTTCCCCACCAAACACTATGTTGTGACCACTCTTCGACAACCATTTTCTTCATGAATATTTTTGTAATAAAAATAATGACATCCTTTTTTTCATATTTGCACATGAACTTAGGAAATTTTGGTCATGGCAGAAACTGTAGAATCAATCTGTATAATTTGTTAAGCAAACATGTATAATTTGTTAAGCAAACAGAACAGACCCTGATCAAACGACTTCTACAGGAGCAATATGACCTTGGTCTACTCTGTTTTCAAAGTTGTTAAAAGGTGTATTGATGAAGTATGTGTAAAGGGTTAACTTGAAATTTTCCAATAAACACTCTTAGGAGTCTCGTATAGGTACCTGCTTTATGTTTAGTGTTTTAACTTTTTCAGAGAACATTGGCGAGATATAAATCATCTGCTTGTTGGATTTGGCCAACAAACCTGTCTTCCTGTGAATCCAAAATGTGCTGAATGCCTCAACAAAGACATGTGCCCATTTGGCAAATCCCAGCTCAGGTACAGCAAGCCCAAAAAGATCAAAAAGGAAATTAAGACAGAGGTTGAATAACCAATACACTTGCGGACTTAATTTAGCAGTTTGTATTTTCGAAAGACTGGCAAATATATTTTACAAAGAATGTTTTTAAGCCATTACTTCTTAGTTAACCTTTTATCACCTCTGAAAACAGAGTAGACCCAGATCAGAAAATGTCTGGAGAAGTCTGATCAGAGTTTGCTCTGTTTGCTTTATCAAATGATATACATGTAGATGTGATTCTACAGATCTTCCATGGCCTCTTGTGTTCATATGCCATATTATAAAAAATCATCTAATTAATATGCATGATGTCATGTAGTGAAGGTTTAACTCCTTATCTGATAGAGATACGTTTTAAAGCCTTTACCCCGATCAGAAGCTCCTTTAGGAGCTGTCTGATTATTGGTCTTCTCCGTTTCTTGATGGAAATGTGTATATCTGATACTACAGTTTCTGCCAAGGCCAAAAAGAAAGAGTTAAGTAGAACTTCATGCCAGGCTAGATGCAAAGTTTCTTGATTAATGTAATATTTTGTTGTAATTTTACATTGCAAGAAGTGTTGGTGTACTAAAAACATTCTATAATATCTAAAGTCATTTAGAATCTCTATAGATGTAATCTGTTATTAATGAGAATGAACTTCAGTTTAGTCGTTTTAGTGATAGTCTTTTTTGACCAACGTCAGAATTCAGCCTTAATTTCATGTTAGCAGCGGATTTGTCATTACTGTACAATCTGTCTTATCCAATTACCTCATAAGCTATTTTTAGATCTTACCTCTTTGAATAAATCTACCGAAAAGGAGCATTTACTAGAGATAAGGACTTTTTTAGAATTGTGTAGTTGGCAAACCATTGTGATAAATAGAGCATTTGCTCCTATGAATTAAATGTTCTATTTATCACAGTGGTTTCAAAAAGTGACCTTTACAGAGGCGTCAATATGAGAGAATGGGTTAAGCGGGCATCAAAAAAGAGGTCTAATTATGGGTCTGTAAGACAGGTGGTTTCTTAATGCAGGTCAAAAGTAATGCAGAAAGCTCCAATAGCATCAAGCAACCATCTGCGTTTTAAGACTCCTATGTTCAATAAATGAATGACTGCTTAGGACAGGTTCTACTGTACATTAAAGTCAAACAGAATGGATCCAAATTTGACACATAATACTTCAGCTTCTTAACAGGATTCAGACTTGTTTGATGCTTTGTGTTTTATTATCCTATTACCTCATAGGCTATTTTTAGACCCAACCTCTTTTAAATAACCCTACCAAAAAGGAGCATTGACTGAAATTTTAGAATTGTGTAGTTCTGGAACCATTGTGATAAATAGAGCATTTGATCCTATGGAGAAAATGCTCTATTTATCACAATGGTTTCAAGAAGTGATTTTTACAGAGGCGTCAATATGAGGGAATGGGTTAAAAGATATTGATCAATGTACTGTAAGAATTGGCACAGATGACCTATTCATGCCCGAGACATGCATCTCTGAAATTTCCGGGACCGGAATTTGAACTCCGGACTTCCTGATTGGTAGTCAAGCATGTTACCACTAGACCACCGCTCCACCCACCTAGACCACTGCTCCACCCACTTTTCTTTTCAAATAGTTAACTTTATCACACAATGCTCCTGCCCCATGTAGTTCTGGGGCTTGCCTGAGTGGCACAAGAATTAGGACCACTGCTCATCCTTTGCACGATTGTAAGAGGCGACTCACTAGGGTTTAACGTAAACTGGAGTTTCTGAATATCTGATTCTCCAGCAGGTGTTAAATTTCTGGATCCATATTCCATATTTTTATCTCGATGTTAATGAGATGTGGATCCAGCAACTTTTCTCCAGTCTTGGCACCATATAACCTATAAAGTGTTGCGGTGCCGTAAAACCTATCTCAATTAATCAATCAATCAAAACCTTGGTTCCAGGATAAGTCAACCATCATGATGTCAAGTGAGGTTTTACTATAAAATATTGCTCTTGTTTACTTACAACCTATGTAATTAAAAGAATCTGTCATCTTATTTTTGTTGTGAGCAGGCTCACTGAACCCTTTCCTCCATATGAACGCTTTTTCACATATTTGCAAACGGAGTAGCCCCAGATCAGATCACTCCTGTAGGGTCTGCTTTGTTTGCTTATGGCATGATAAAGATCTGATTCTACAGGTTTTGTCAAAGCAAACGATTCGCTTGAAAAGTTTACATTATAAAAATTTAGTTTATTAATTGAGTATTGCCATTATTTGTTACATGAATATTGAACTTGGAAAGAGTTCATACCTTTTTTCAAGACTTACTTAACCTTTTACTCTATAGATGTGCCTTTTTAACACCTTTGTAAACAGATTATGCATAGCCAAAAAATCACTTGCCACATATGCCATAATAAAAATCAATATTCATGGAGTAAAGAGTTAAGAAAAGTTTATCTCAAAGGAAAACTCGAAACAGATGCTGTAGACATGTAACAGGCCAGTAACTTCATGTAAGTATTATTTTCCCCATGGGTACTGGGAGAGACATAATCTCCCCTTAGTTGTCCAGGCATCTGTCGCAAATTTTGTGTTAAGCATATCTTTAAGTATTTGGGTAAGAGTAAGAGAACTTTACAGGAATGTTGATCTGTCAGTCACACTTTTTGGGGCCATGCATTACTTCAACAATTGCAATTAGTAACATGACCTACACAACCTTTGGCATAGGCCTTGCCATAGCAATCACAGTCATTACAGAACTGAGGGCATAGGTCTGTATCCTACAGACATAATTCCACTTCTGTATCAAACATTTCTTTTCCAGGGCTTATCATTCATATTTCATTTTTGTTTACTTCAACATCTTATATTATAACCCGTTTTCAATTTATGTGGAAAATAAAATTATGAAAACTAAAGAGTAGTGTTATGTTGCTAACTGCCTGTAATCACATAGAGATTATTGAAATAATACATTTGTGATGTACATTCTGAAAACTGTAGTAGAGGGTACAATAAAACCTCTCTATAACGGCCACTAAATTACATCAATTATTTTGTGTTAAAGGCAGGTGACTGCTTAAAGCAAGATGAAAGTAAAACAGAACGCTCCTATGGGAGCGTTCTGTTTCACTTTCACCTTGCTTTAAGAAGCCACCTGCCCTAAATACAAATTAATTAACACAATTTAGTGGCCGTTTTAGAAAGGTTTTACTGTATTACATAGCTTGGTGATGTTCGTGTTACTGTTGAAGTACTACTTAGGATCACTACTTTAATACCCAAATTGTCCATGGGATCACCATTATAGCCCTTGCAACATTTAAGTATTTTGAGATCTAATCTGACTTCTGTGCTGTTAAGTGAAGCTGAATGATTCAATTGACAAGTTTTATAACTTGGGATTGGATTGACATAGAAGCAAATAGTGTTGACCCAGATCAGATTATCCCTTCAGGAACCGTTTAGTCTGTGTCTGCACTATGTGACTAGGGTTTTCTGTCCAAATACTTAGGATAATTGACTTTTAAAAGTAACATTTGTCCCGTTTCTATTCTCAAGCGTACTTGATGTGGAAAATCTAAAGTTTCTGTCACTCAACTTTCTAAAGCTCCTGTAAACAAGCAATGCAAGAGATCTATGAAGGTACTATGTCACACAGCAGCTGTGTTCATTAGACATCTTGATCAACAGGGCTGTGTGAAATATGTTGAAAGGATATTTAACTCTTCACTCCATAAATATAACTTTTTTATGCCTTTGCAAATGGGATACAATGTAGACCCAGATCAGATAGCTCTTATTGGAGCTGTCTGGTCAGGGTCTACTATGTATGTTAATAGAATAATATAAATCTGATTCTTTTGTTTTTACTATGACCAAACTTTCCTGTGCTCACATGCCATGATAATTATTCATCAAATGAATATTCATGATGTCATTATTTACATGAATATTCATGGAGTAAAGGGTTAAATGTTAATTTTGTAGGGGATTATTCATGAGTGTTCAGTATCTATTTGGATTTATTACCTTTTTACCTGATGGAGACACCTTTTGACGCTATGCAAACAGACTAGACCTAGATCAGAGTACTCCAGGAGCTGTCTGGTCAGAATCTGCTGTTTGCTTATGAAATTATATAGATCCGCTTCAACAGCTTTTGCCAAGGCCAAATAATCTTGTATTCATAAGCTATTATAAAACTTCAGCTAATGAATATTCAAAATTGTTTTTTTTCTCACATTAATATTCATCAGGTAAAATGAGTCAAAAACTTGCCAAGAGATGAATTAAATTCATCCAAGTAAATCACGAACACAAAATGCATGAACACATGAATTATTTTTATGATTCTTCTACTTGCATGCTTTTAACTACTTTGTTTATGAATAATGTAATGCCAGATACACATATGTGCATTTCTTATACAGTTATCTTGAATGAAATGCAGTATGCAGTTTTATAGAGGAACACAGTCCTTTTAAAGTTTGCACAATTTTATTCCAACAATTACTTTTTATCCCCCCCCCCCAAAAGAAAAAAGATATCAGAAGGGGGGGGGGGTATTGTTTGTTGCTCAGTCTGTATGTTGGTTGGTTGGATAGACCCCTACTTTAACGTTGGCAATAATTTTGTTGCCATTACACATCCATACTTCAAACTTGGCATGCATGTGCAACTTATGGAGACAAACATTTTGGGTTACTTATTAAAGTCAAGGTCATACATCAAGGTCAAAGGTCATATCGGGGGCATAGCGATTCACAAACACATCTTGTTATTCTTTTTATACTTTCATTATAAGTATCCTCCATTGAAAATTTAAACCTTTCCTTCATGAATATACATTCCTTTTCAAACGGAGTGCACCCAAATCAGATGGGTCTTTTTAAGCCATCTGAGGAGGATCTGCTCTATTCTGATCACGATCAAGGTCCATGCTTATAAAACTTTTTAGTTGAGTCTAAGGTCGCTCTCAAGCTTTTGATTGGTCAGATTTGAGTTCTCAAGCTTTTGATTGGTCAGATTTGAGCCAAAGGCTCAAATCTGACCAATCAAAAACTTGAGAACGAACTCGGACTCGACTAAAAGTTTTATATTAGACCTGATCCTACAGTTTTTATCTTGTCCTACTTTTCCCATTATACCTAATGAAAAACTTAAGTTGATGAATATTCATGAAGTGACCAATTCATGCATTAATGTTCATTGGGGAAATAGTTAAAACTAATTCAAACCAAAAGTGGCCTCTCAAAATGATAGTAAACATTTTCACCTTTAAGTCATTAACTGACATAGTTTTACATACTGTTTATAAACAGACATTGTGTTTGTTTCTATTTACAGCACTTTTGAATTGCATTTTGGTAAGACTGATACTCTTAGTTGTCTATAAGGATAAGCGAATATTAATGCTGTTCAATATTGTTTCATAGTGGGAGTAAACATACATAATTTACACACAAAAATAACAATTTTCGTTTATTTCAGTAAAAATTGTAAATATTCTAAGTAAACAAATAACTATATCATACAAGTCAACATTAACAGAATATGAGGTTATTATGTTTTTAATTACTATACAGTATGATCAAAATGGTAAATAAAATACTATTTGTCCCCTGATAATCGTCTATTTGGTGTGTTTTCATCAGTCATAATTGCAGAGACATGATCAGTGTGAATGATCTCGCTCTGCTACATCCTACCTACAATCTATGAAACTTTTGTTTGTGTGCAGATCAGGGTTTGAGATTATAAAACTTAGGAGTCTGAGTCCGAGTTCATTCTCAAGCATCTAAATGGTCAGATGTTTAGCTTGATCAAAATCTGACCTGGCAGATGCATGAGAATGAACTCGGACTCAAGCAAAATGTTCTATAACCTCAGTCCCAGGCCCAAATTGATAACCATTCTGCAGAGTTCAAAGAGAGTTTTCACCCTGAAATCTGCTCAAGGGAGGAGAACTCACATCCCTGTAATTGTTAGGTAATATGAAATATTGAGGACTTGGTGCAAAACTGTAGAACATCTCATAGCGAACAATTTAGATGTCACTAAATTTTGTGTCTTATTAGAATCCAAACTGCTCTATTTTGTTTTTTGGCAGGATTAGAGAAAAAAAAATTTTGACAACCGTTGGAAGATAAAAACCTATAAAAGCTTATAAAGGTTAACCCTTTACTCCATAAATATGTCTTTTTATGTCTTTGCAAACAGAGTAGACTCAGACCAGACCGCTCCTGTAGGAGTCGTCTGGTCAGGGTCTGCTGTTTGCAGACCTGATTGTAGCTATCAGCTTCCTGTGTTTATGTGCTATTATAACAAACAATCTATTAATTTTCATGTCATTATTTCTTAATACATGAATATGCATGGAGTAAAGGGTTGATAAAGTAGATCCAACAGTTTGCACTAAAACCTTCATTTAACCCTTTACCTGCTAGATAGGCCTTCTGGTGTATTTGCAAACAGAGTAGATCAAGATCGGATGGATTCTGTAGGAGCTGCCTGATCAGAGTCTGTTCTGTTTGCTTATGAAATATACTATATATTTGATTGTACAGTTTCTGTCATGGTAAAGGATGCCCCTTGTTCATGATGCCATTACAAAATTAATTTCTTATTTCTTACATGATATTCATTAGGAAAGCAGTCAAGCACAAGTTTGTCTCCATTGGTCAAGCAATCTTGTCACGGAGAGTGAAGGCACTTCATTGAACTAGTTAAACTGAATAAACTTCAACAGAGAAAGTTGATTTCCATTCTATCAACTGCAAACGTAACACGATGTAAAATTGAGTGAGTGGGACAGGAAAGACATCTAGTAATAAGTCAAGATACTATGCAACAACAGTACCAAAATACATACATGTAATACACCTTTAACACTTTCACTGCCAAGTATTGTCATCTGAAAATTTTGTTGTTTGCTTCCATTTTCATTTTAAAGTGTTTTTTACTGTTGTTGTTTTTTAATCAAAATCATGGTATCAAACCATTCGCCATTGACAGGGAAAGAGATACCCAGACTGTAAGCAGTACAATAATCACTGCCCATATGGCAAGATCACGGGACTGAACTGAAGTCATATTGGTGGATTGACCAGATACTGAAATTTGGCTAAGGTCCTGGACACCCAGAAGGCAGTTCCTTGCTATAGTCTGTCTAAAAATAAATGGATAAAAAACTGAGCTTCAACATTTTGTTAGCCCTTAACTTCATGAATATTCATGTAAGAAATAATGATGTCATGATTATCAATTGGATGATACTGTGAAGGCTACTACAGGAGCTGTCTGATCTGGGTCAACTCTGTTTGCAAAGGCATTAAAAAGTGTACCTATGACATACAGGGTTAATCGTATGAAAAGAACAACAGTATAGCAATAACATTGTGAAGGATTTCTCCATGAACATTAACCCTTTACTTGAATATTCATGTAAGACCCCACCTATTATGAATATTAATTAATATCTTCTTTAACCCTTTACTCCATGAATATTCATGTAACAAATAATATCATGAATATGAAATATATGTATATATTTTCAAAATGGCATATTAACAATTTTTGCCACTGCAGAAATTGTAAAATCAGATCTATATTTTTCCATATGCAAACAGAGCAGACCCTGATCAGACGGTTCCTATTGAAGCTGTCTGATCTGGGTATACTCTGTTTGCAAAGCATAGAAAGGCATGTTTATGGAGTAAATGGTTAATAAAGAGAAATGGTGCAATGGCAACAATAGCCCAACCTGAATAATAGCTCAGGTTGACAAAAAGTCTAAAACAACAGCACCACATGTGGATGCAAATACATGTCTGTCACCACAAGAATCAATAAATTAAAGGGTCATAACTCTTTGAATATGAATGATAAAGAAATGTCCCCTTAACAAATTGAGGTGGCAGTGATGTTTAAGAACTTTTCACACCCACAACACCCACAATGACAAGGACAACACCCAAGGCTATGGCATTACCTCAACTTTTGTCTTTAATTACTTGTTTGCTAATAAGTACAGTAGAACCTATTGTAAGTGACTATTCACTTACTGAACACAGGGGCTTTAAAAAGCAGGTGGCTGCTTATGTAGGGCAAAAGTAATGCATAAAGCTCCTAAAGAAACTTTCTGCATAACTTTTGACCTGCATTAAGCTATCACCTGTATAAACATATCTTTTGACAGTCACTTTAGACAGGTTATACTGTAAATTCATTGTCATGACAAACTGAAGAGTATCAGATCTGTATATACAAGTTGTCTGATTTGGGTTGACTCTTTGTGAAAAGGCTTAACCCTTTCCCTCATATAAACGTGTTTTCACGCATTTGCAAACAGAGTAGACCCAGATCAGACGGCTCCTAGAGGAGCCGTCTGATCAGGGTCTGCTCTGTTTGCTAAAATAATTTGATAGATCTGTTTCTTTACTTTCCAAAATGGCTACAATGTTCCACCTTCCATATTTCTTTAAAACTATTTTGTTAATGAATATTCAGTAGGTATCAAAATTTGAAATAAATAGAGAACAGGGAATGGGTTAAACAATGGGGTTATCACGAAAAGGCTTAAATGATCATGGCTTGGTAAAACTTGGTGTGAATTTGAGAACAAATGGAAACATAAATGCAACTACATTTACATGTGTTGATAAAACACATTTGTTTGGAGGCTTTTAGTGCATGCAAACTATTAATGGTATTAACATAATAAGCATTTTAATTATCTACATTGGCAAGATAAATGACATTACAGGTTGGTAATTTTGCTCTTGTATACCACATGTACTTTATGCCATTGACTTAAATTTACATATTAAGATTGAACTTCAGAAACAACTCAAAGGTATACCAAATGTGTCTCAAAAATATCAGGACAATCAGGTTTAATTCAGTATTCAAAGCTTTAGAAAGGATTCCTCAGACCTATCCAAATCAAACATATCTCAAAATTATAAAGTTTGGTGGAAAATATAGATAATATGTTGCTCTGATATTCTGAATCCTTTCCACCATGAATATTGATGCGAGGCTTTATTACTGTATGACTATTTATTAAAATTGAATAGTTGTGTGACTGTGGCAGAAACTTCAAAATCATATCTATTTTATTTCATAAACAAATACAGCAGATCATGATCAGACATCTCTCACTGAAGCTGTCTGATCTGGGTCTATTCTGTTTGCAAAGGTGCCAAAAGTCATTGATATGAGGGGAGGGATTAATTAGGATACACCATGTATGTGAATTTATTTCTCTGCCAAACCTTTTCTTGTTGATATTGATTTAGAATGACCTCTCTGAAATGATTGTAATGAGTGCTAACAAGATATGGTTTGGCTGAGAAATAACAGAACTTTAGTGAGCAAGCTCACATACCACACACGGCAACAGTGTCAGAAAAAAGAAGTGGTTCCAAATGACAGATTCCTCTGAAAATCAAACACGTCTTAGCTTTTATTCATGACAGGTCTTAAAGCAATTTTGAGATAAATTGGTCAAAACATGAAAGTTCATAAAAAGGCTTACTTATGGAGTAAAGAGTTAAAAACAAGTATATAATGCACAAAATGTATCAAGAATCAACAGTAGACCATGCCAACTGTCAAATAATGATCTCCTAACAAGGCATTAAGTCTTTTTTGATCACATGCTTCTATAAGTCTACCGTATATCTAATACAACACAATATACCACACTACTAACAGATATATACTACTCTATACCATATGTTTTTGTCTACTTCTGAAAACTTTTCCCATATCATTACAGTACAACCTCTCTATAACGGCAACTAAATTACATCAAGTATTTTGTGTTAAAGGCAGGTGGCCCCTTAAAGCAAGGTGGAAGTAAAACAGAACGCTCCTATAGGAGCATTCTGTTTTACTTTTACCCTTGCTTTAAGCAGCCACCTGCCCTAAATACCAACTAATTAACACAATTTAGTGGCTGTTATAGAGAGGTTTTACTGTATCAGATTCACATATCGTGAAAGTCATGATGACCTTTGAAAACAGTTTGGATCCAGATGAGACTCCAAGTAACTCTGCATCTTAACAGGAACAAAACGGTTATATCCACCCTGTTTGCATTTTATCAAAAGGAATATAATGAATCAATATAATGAAAATAAATCAGCTAACAATTCTGTCATCTAATTACAATTTCAATAATTTCTTCATTTTTCTTTAAAAAACCCATTAAATCACAGTATCAAACAGTTTGAATCCTGATGAGATCCCAAGATACCTGATGTCTCATCTGGATCAAAACAGTTTGTAAAATGGGCATTTTATATAAAAGTTTTTCAGTCTAAATAGTAATATTGATCATGGGTATGACAGTAAACAGGAATACATGTATAATCTTTATCAATGCTTGACATGCTACAGAGATTGCTACAGAGATTCAATCTGCGGTAATAAGGATTTTAAATAGCTATTAGAGCACATTGTTCTTTGTCAAAAGTAGGCAATCTGTCATTTACAAAATGACATTTATGTTGTTCATTCAAAAAAGTTGAACATCATTCAAAATGTCATTGATAAATGAATTGATCATAACGGTGAGTATTCACTGTGTTCCAACATGTTCACTTTCACCTGTATGTCCCTTTTCAAAAGATGGATATTTGGTATTAACCCATAGAACAGTACACAAATGCTGAGGTTTCCAAACACTGATACCATTCTTTTCTATAGCAAACAGTCTTTATATGTGTCCGTTTACTTCAGTTTATTCATGAATGCCAGTCTCAAGTAGGCCAGTATGAGGAATCCAACAGCAATTACTCCCATAGCCATAATGTTCATCCACAGGTCCCAGTCTGTATCATATGCAATGCCTTGTATGTCAAGATACTCATTACCTGTTGTACTGAAAAAGACACACACAGATACAAATCTGTTACATGGTCGCAAAGCATCTACAGTAAAACCCCTCTAATGCGACCACCAAAAATATGTATAATTCTGGGTCTAGAATGCAGGTGGTAGCTTAATGCAGTCGAAAGTTGTGCAGAAGCTTTCTGCATAACTTTTGACCTGCATTAAGCAACCACCTGCTTTTAAAAACATTTATTTCCATTCATAAAGTGGTCGCATTAGAGGGGTTCTACTGTATTTTCGAATCAGGCACCACGCTGCTTCTTTGAATCCGATGGATGGCATATATTGTTTCTATAACTCTTTATCTCATATAAAAAACAGCAACATCCTGAATATTGAATAGATGAATTTCCATAATCATAATGGCATCATGAGCACATGCATTAATGGCCAAAGCAGAAACTATAGGATCAGATTTTTATTATTCAATAAGTAAATAGAGTAGACTCTAATTAGATGGCTACAACATAAGCAAACCCATTATCAGGCCTTAAAAGGCATTGAAATGCCTATGAAGTAAGGATTAAAAGATTTAACACTGGCTACTGAATGTCAATTTTTTTCTTTCAACTTTCCACCAAAGGTATGCTGAAGGCTTGTTAAAAAGAGAAACAATATCTCGCAGAGTTTTTTTAGAACAACAAATTGACCTGTCATAACAATGCAGTGAAGCTCACTTACAGCGAACTCAGATATAACGAAAGACCAGATAATACAAAAGAAACAAGAGCTGTCCGCAGACAGCGTGCTCCACTTTCTTTAGTGCTGGATAGTGTATTGGAAGTCTAAGTCGGAAAGGGGAGATAACTAAAGCATAATTAATTTTAGGGTTACCTGCCCTTGTGAAATGGGCCCCCCTTGTAATAGTTAACGTGTATACCAAATTTGAACCAAATATCTAGGACAGTTTCGGAGACATGGACCTTAACATAAAACTTAACCAACAATGAAAATTCAAGTCGAAAAAGGGCATAATTATGGCAAAAATTAATTTAGGGTTACCTACCCTTGTGAAATGGGTTCCCCTTGTGATAGCAAACATGCATACCAAATGTGAACCAAATATCTTTGATGGTTTCTGAGAAATGGACCTTAACAAAAAGGTTAACCAACGCAGATGAGAGGGTCATGACAATAGCTCCACTTTTTTGAAAAGTGGAGCTAAAAAGAAATCCCTGATCTTTTCCTTCTTTGTTTCTATTCACATCAGCCTGCTTAATACAAAATTGGTTATAACGAAACCATAGCATAATGAGCACCCAATCATTTGGCAATGGCCGAAACTGTTTGTTTGTGTTGATGAACGTCTGTTTCTGCTCAATATGGGCTAATTGGACGCCCCAGAAGGAGAGGAGAGGATACACAGAAACCTGGGCATGATGCCATACTCTTATTATCGACAGAGTTTCTCTGGTTCTTTTAGATGCCCAGTGTATAGCACTGATACATCAGACCTCGGTTTATAGTCTCGTCCGAAGAATCAGATCTATATTGTAACATAAGCAAAACCAGAGCAGACTCTGATCAGATGGCTCTTACAGAAGCCATCTGATCTGGGTCTACTCTGTTTGCAAAGATGTCAAAAACGCACCCCTATCATGTAAATGGTTTAAACTCCAAACAGACTTTTCTAGTGACATGACTTAAATGCTTGCTACAATGTTTGTAAAGTTCACACACACACACACAACCAGTATGGTAATTTATTTCAGTCACATTTGCTTCACAAAATAATTATCCTTTAGCACTCTTAGCCATTGTCTTTTTCAAAAACTGTCATCAGATTGCTTCAAGACTAAAAGTAGACTATATTCTTATGAATCTTGCCAAACTATTTGCAAATGTTATCAAGAATTTACCGACAGAGTGCTGAAGGTTGACAAATCAGATTATTGCTATCAAGTTTCCATAACAACACAATATCTTACCAATTTCCATCAAACGTCATGTCCTTGAGCTCATTAATGCTAAGTGCCTGTTAACAGAGAAAGAAACAGAAATATTACATAACGAGTTATAAGGCATGAATATGTGAACATAAATAATATAGTATAGAATACTCTCAAAATAATTGTGGAAAATGCAATAGAAAAGTACAGAACAATTCAATATACATGTATGTAGCAATAGGGGTATAATGATATTGTATTGCCCTGAAAGGCCTTCAAATGCTGAATTTTAAAAGTGAAATGGTCAAACAAGAGAATCCATTCAGTAGTAAATGGTATAATTTGAGAGAGATTTTGAATGACAAACAATGCAGACCCTGATCAGAGGGCTCCTTAAGGAGGGCTCCTGCCTGTCTCTACACTGTTTGCAAATGCCAATCCACTCGTTTCCCAGGCATTCACATTGTAAATGCAAGTTGGATTATTGCATAAACTGTAGAATCAGATCTTTATATTTCCATAAGCACAGTGCAGAACCAGATCAGACAGTTCCTACATGAGCTGTCTGACATGTCTACTCTGTTTGCAACAATGTCAAAAGGTGTCTCTATCAGGTAAGGGGTTAAATTACATACACAATTCTATGCAGAAGATAAGATTATAATTTAACCCTTAACTCCATGAATATTCATGTAAGAAACAATGTCATCATGAATATTAAGTAGGAGATTTTACAAAATGGCATATTAACACAGGAATATTTTGCCCCGACAGAAACTATAGAATCAAATCTGTATTATTTTATAAGGAAACAAGGCAGACCCTGACTGTAGGAGTCCAGAAATCAACTAGAGGTTTGTTTTTGTTACAAAAACATATGTCTCCCCCCTTCAATCCTCTTTCCAATACACAAGTGTAATGTCTGTAACTCCAAAATTATCAGGGTCTAATTGTAAGTCTTCAGGGACAATAACTCATCAGTTATCAGGGGGAGACAATTCAAATACCCCAGGTGCACAACAACTCATGCTGGTCAACATTCCTGTGAAATTTGGTGACTCTAGCCCTAATGGTTTCAAAGATATGCACGGCACAAAGTTTCTCTAATTTTAAGTAATCATATCAACATCATATCAATAACTCAACAATTATCAGGGGGAGACAAATAAAAAAAAAACCAGGTACACAACAACTTATGCTGGTCAACATTTCTATTAAGTTTGATGACTCTAGCCCTAGTGGTTTCAGAGATATGCACGACACTAAGTAGAGTTGATCTTATTTTAAGTCATCAGGGGCAGTAACTCCAAAGTTAACAGGGGGAGACAATTCAAAATCCCCAGGTGTGCAACAACTCATGCTGGTGAACAATCCTGTGAAGTTTGGTGACATTAGCCCTATTGGTTTCATAGATATGCGTGACACAAAGCTTGTCTTAATTAAAGTGTTCATATCAGGGGCAATAACTCAACATTTATCAGAGGGAGACAATTCAAAAACCCTAGGTGCACAACAACTCATGCCGGTGAACATTCCTGTGAAGTTTGGAGTCTCTAGTCCAGCGGTTTCAGAGATACGCGTGACACAAAAAAATCTGATTTTAAGTCATCAGGGGCAATAACTCCGAGGTTATCAGGGGGAGACAATTCAAAAACCCCAGGTGCACAACAACTCATGCTGGTCAACATTCCTGTGTAGTTTGGTGACTCTAGCCCTACTGGTTGCAGAGATACGTGCAATACAAGTTTGTGACGGACAGACGGACGGACGAAGACTAGACTCCCTTATCAGTGTCCTCACTATTTCTTCCTAGTAGAAGCATTCCTGTGATTAGTGTCTACTCTAATTACCCTAGGTATTTAGACAACAAACTTAGGTAGAGAGTGCAGACCAACATCAAATCTGAAGGAGCAATTTTACAAGGGTCTGCCAAATTATCTGCTTTTATAGACCCCCATGTTTAGTATGTGGTCCAAATAGAGAGGTTTTATGGTGTAAGGTATTTCTATAGCCGGCATGTACTCACAGCTAAACTGTATTTGAAGATACTAATGTGTTTAATCCACTCAAGCCAGTCAGGCACGGATTCCAAGTTCACAAGCAAACCACTGAAAACCTGCAACAGAATAAACACTTTAAATGTTACAATATATACAGTCAACATAACACACCAAGCCATTGCCGTGTGACAAAATGAAGCTTATGGGGCAAGGGAATTGGCATACACAGCTAATAAGACAAGATATTTTGCATCCATAGTTTATAGGGCAAAGGTGTTTACATCCATAGGTTATAGGGGAAAATAGTTATATGGCAAGAGAGTTTGCATCCATATATTACAGGGCAAGGGTTGGTTCATCTACAGTTTATTGGACAAGAGAGTTTGCATCCATAGCTTATAGGGAAAGAGAGTTAACATTTAATTTCTTCAATTTTATTGTCAACACTTTCGTTTTCAAAATAAAAGTTACAGCAATCAGCCATTCCATCCAAATTAACCCTTTACTCCATAAATACACCTTTCTATGCATTTGCAAACAGAGTAGTTATAGGATCCGTCTGATCAGGGTCTACTCTGTTTACTTTGGTATAATATAAACATGATTCTTCAATTTCTGCCATGGCCTAAAATTCCTGTGTCCATGTGCTATTATACACAAATTAATTATTTCCCACTTGAATATTCATGGAGGAAAGGGTTAAGCAGATGTATTTGCTCAGTTTATTTTGGTCAGACCAATCAGATACTGTACGGTTTTATCTTTGACCATGAACCATGCCAGCAACAACACGGTTGCAATAAGTTCAGCTAAAATATTACCCCTTTAACCCATTCCCTGTTGAATATTCATGTAAGTAATATTAATGAAGACAGGCACTTTTATTAGCTGAATTTTCACAATGACATCTGCATACAAGAAGTGTTGGTATTGGTAGAATCTGCAGTCAGATCATAAGCAAAGAGAGAGGACCCTGATCAGAGGATTGCTATATGAGCCATCTGCTCTGAGTCTTTTCTGTTTGCAAAGGTGTGAAAAATAGTTTATATGAAGGAAAGGATTTAACAATGAATATTCAAATTAGTATAATCCATCATTGTTTAATTAACTGTAGAGTCCATTCAGAATCAAAGGTCAAACTTTGCCAGAAGATTTTGAAGGACAAACCAGTACAGACCCTGGTCAAAGGGCTAACCTAGGACCCATCTGATATGCATCTACACAGTTTGCAAGTGCCAAACATTTGTTTCTTGCATTTAATATGTTAACATGGTAGAGTACTCACCATCATGAATACATAGGACATAGCAATCAGAAGATTGGCAACAGCAAAGATCCTGAATACGGCGCTCAGAAAGAAGGCAAGTGCTGATGATGCCGATGCCACAAAAAACAAACCAAGGAAATACACACAAAACTTGTCAAAGGCTGGCCGGAAACCTGTGAAGGAAACAAATGTAAACAATTACTAATATCAAGTTACCTTTTGAAAATGTATTAGGATTATTTGCTATTCGAAAGGGTGTACAGAAACATGTTAAAGATGGTAAAATATTTTGTGTTACTATTGATCAATATATATATCAATTGAAAGATAACAAACCACAAATCCCTCCTTATCTTATAAAAGAAAATTATGAATCTTTTCAGTGACTTATAGAAAATTTATCAATGATGATACTACACATATTAAACAGAGACTGATGGAATGTTGGTGGAAACCAGACTGCCGACAACCAGGAAATTGTTGTGCAGATTTTATCTCAAAATTGGTTCTTTTTCACTGCCACGTGTTGTCACAATGGACACAAACATGTGTGTAAAGTTTGGTGTGGATTGGACAAATACTTTCAAAGAAAGAGCCAAGACAAATTCTTATAGATGTGCATACATGTATATATGCCACCACTATGTTAAAACATCATGAATACTAATTAGCCAATTTTTTATAATGGCATAATTATGAACACAGTAATTATTGGCTTTGGCAGATACTATATAATAAAATCTTTATTATTCCATGAGCAAACACAACTGACACTGAGCAGACTGCTCCTACAGGAGAAATCTGTTCTGGGTCTACTCTGTTTACAAAAGGCTGTAAAAGATGCTTCTAACAAGGAAAGGACTGTACAACTAGAGGTTTTTGTCACAAAAACGGATGTCTCCCCTCTAATAAAAACAATATGTAAAGGGAAATCACTAAAAATGTTATGGTCTTGATGAATGATACTTCCCCTCATTATGCGTTTTCCACACTACATTTTTCAAGAAGAAAATGATAACAGCTAATAACTCCAAAAATACTGATACCAGATTTATGGCCCTTGTGCATGACACTTACTTTCAACATGCTCTTTCCAAAAATAAAATGTCATTCCAATAGCATCAGTCGAACAGGAGTTATTGATCGGCCAAAAAATGTAACAAAGGGCAATAACTCCAAAAGTATTGAAGCCAGAATTATGGCCCTTGTTCATGACACTTTCTCTCATCATGCTCTTTCCATGCATGAAGTTTCAATACGATGGCAAGAGCCATGTAGGTGTTATCGTCCGGACAAGAAAGAATTAAACAAATGTACAAGGGGCAATAACTCTAAATTTATTGACGCTCGAGTTATAGATCTTATGCACGACACTTCCTCTTATCATGATCTTTCCATATATGAAGTTTTAATCCAATGGCATGAGCCATATAGAAGTTATCGTCCGGACAAAAAAGTGTGAATTTTTTACAAAGGGCAATAACTCCTATATTAGTGAAGCCAGAGTTATGGACCTTCTGCATGACACTTCCTCTCATCATGCTCTTTCCATATATGAAGTTTCAATCAACTGGCATCAGGCATATTGAAGTTATTGTCCGGACAAAAAATTATGATATTTTTTACAAAGGGCAATAACTCCAATATTAGTGAAGCCAGAGTTATGGACCTTGTGCATGACACTTCCTCTCATTATGCTCTTTCCATATATGAAGTTTCAATCAACTGGCATCAGGCATATTGAAGTTATCGTCCGGACAAAAAGTGTGACAGACAGACGGACAGACGGACGGACGGACAGACGGACAGACAGACAACTCTCACGAAAACAATATGTCTCCCCCATATAAATATGGGGGGAGACATAATAATACATGAACTTTTTGTGTTTACTCTAAACCTTTGAATGCTGGAAACATGTGCACTGATATTTGCAAACAATGAAGAGCCTACAAGAGAAGCCCTCTGATCAGGGTCTGCACTGTATTCATTCAAAAGTCCTCTCAAAAAGTACATTAAAACCTCTAAACCGGAAATCTAGTAGAGAAGAATTTAGATACTTTTAGGCAGGTGGTTGCTTAATGCAGGGTGAATATAATGCAGAAATCTCTGCATGACTTTCACCCTGTGTTAATAAACGTCACCTGTCTCCAAGACTATAATCTATACTAAATTTAATGTCCAGCTTAGAAAGGTTTTACTGTAAACCCTTTCATACCATTTCGAAAACCATTTCAAAGGATTAAAGTTTTGAGTGCATTTCAGCATAGTAATAAACACACATGCTGCTGCCACGCTTACCTAACATGTAGTATGTAATGGCAGAGAAGGCAAGAGTTGGTATAAATCTCATAGGTATCAGGTCGCACAACACAGTGGACAGGAAATAGGACGAAACCCTGTAGAAACCGCTAAGGTTCTCATGGCTGAAATAAGAAACAAATATCAACTCTCTAAGCATTCTTTGATGGTATACACTGAAAATGATTGATGATTCCTGCAAATCTAGACTACCAAACAGGTATGGAAAAAGTTGCTCAAACAGTCAATCAGGGTCCATGCTTATAAAGCTTTTAGTTGAGTCTGAGTTTCGTTCTCAAGCTTTTGATTGGTCAGATTTGAGTTCTCAAGCTTTTGATTGGTCAGATTTGAGCCAAAGGCTCAAATCTGACCAATCAACAGCTTGAGAACGTACTCAGACTCAGCTAAAAGTTTTATAAGCATGGACCCATATTTCAGTATAAAACAGAACTTTAGAATCAGTTCATAATTCCATAAGCAAACAGAGCAGACCCTGATTCTACAGCTCCTGTCTAATTTGAGTCTACTCTGTTTGCATTAAGGTGAGATAAAGAATTATTACAGAATGATAGCAGTAAATTAAGCTCTAACAAGAGCATTCTACATAGTTTCCATCTTAAAATAAGCCACCATCTGTTCATCAGATCCAAAATATATTAGCCTTAATTGTAAGAGCATGATCATTGTGGAGATCAACATTTTATTGAAGTATCCCTTTACCTGATTGAGACAACTTTTAACACCTTTGCAACACATTGCAACAAATCGTTAGTTCACATGTCATAATAAAAATTCATCTAATTAACATTCATGATGTCATTATAACTTATACAAATACTCACCAGGTAAAGGGTTATATTATCCAACCTAACACACAGTGTAGTCACTGATTGGATTATGTCACCAAGATGTGGCTGGGTCTGATTCCTCACTGTTGTTAACAATTAAAGTGCCAAAGATTTATGTTTTTGTGACACTACCCTTATTACTGTAATTATTCAGACACATTATCTCCCCTCTCCCTTTATAAAGCTGAGTAAGTCAATTTGGCGGTATTTTTGTAACTGTATACAAGACTGACACAGTGGTATCTAGTGTACACCCTGTTCAAATGACTTCATCAGGAGCAATTTGATCAGGATCTACACTAGCTGCCTAAGTTTGCCTGTTCAAATACTTAGGATGTTGATGTCAGACATCCATTCCCAAAAGTATTTTCTGGTGAGTCCAGGCTGATACTACACAACCTTATGTCTGTCTTCAATGGTTCAATGGGATTACTCACATGAAGATCACTCTGTTTTTTATGAACAACTCAACAGCTGACAAGTTCCCAAACACCATGTTCATAATGATGAAGAAAAAGGCACCAGTCCTAAAAATGAAAAAGAAATTGTCAGATCTATTTGACTTCAAACATCTTAAGTACAATGTAGCTCCTTTGCTTGGTTTGGTTCTCAATCAAATTTTCACACTACTTTCCATTTCAATAAACTTTATCTTTCAATTTGATTTTTTTTTTTTCATTTCTTACCAGACTGAGATCAAATTTAAATCATTTGGGTCATCGTTTTTCAGAAACACTGTATCTTGAGTTTCCTTTGATTCCACCTTTAAATAATGATTTCAGGCCTAAAAACAAATGTTTACCCATTGTAAAGATGTTCATTTCAAATTGCAAGGGAATGTTGTCGAATGAAACATTCAATTTTTTACGAGAGTAAATACAGCACTAAGAAGTTTACGTCACATACGAAATTATATGTATGTCATTCACTATCCATACATGCACTGTGACCATTTGCAAAGAAACAAGCTGATTGAATTAACATGTAGAAAATGAATGTTCCTTGTTACTACATGGCATAGAGGGATACAAAGCAAAATGATGCAACCAAATGAAGTAGATTTAAGTTCAAGCTATCTGAAATGAAAAAAAATCTCCATTCAGATTGAGTGACAACATTTATTGAAATGGACAATAGTTTGTCTGGTAAAGATTCCAAGAGTGAATTTGATCTTTTGATCAACATCAGCAATGCATGTTCCAGAGGCACAAGAGTATAAACAGTTTGGATCCTGATTATTGTCCATTTACACTTTTGTCTGTACCACTTAAAACATGTTTACAGTGATCATACAAAAAATGAACTAATTTTTTTAAGGACTTGTGGAGCCTAATACAGGATGAAAGTGAATGCAAAAAGCTCCTCTAGGGGTTTTCTCAATACTTTCATCCTGCAAACTTTTACCAATCCGATACAGTTGAACCTGTCTTAAGTTGTCATTCATTTATTGAATTTAGGGGTCTTAAAAGCAGGCAGTTGCTTAATGCAGGGTAAAAGTAATGCAGAAAGCTCCTGCATTTAGCTATCACATGCCTTACAGACCCATAATTAGACCACTTTTTGATGGTCGCTTAAGACAGGTTATACTGTAATTGAGAATGAACTCAGACAGAAACTTTTATTACCTCAGAGATAGATTGCACTTACAAAATAAGACTTGAGTTTCAATTGTCATGTTTTAACCCTTTCTCTCATATAAACATTTTAACACCATTGCAAACACAGTAGATCCAGATCAGATAGTTCCCATACGAGCCATCTGATCAGCATCTGCTCTATTTTGCCTAGGAAATTATAATAGATCTGAATCCTATGTTTCTACCAAAACTAAAAAGTCCTGTGTACATATACAGTAACCCCTATATGGCATGTGCTTTACTGAAGCACCTTTGTTCACCCTTAGAGATGCCTAAGTAGATCCAGATCAGATGGCTTTTGTTGGAGTTCTGTTTGCTATGGAATTACACAGATCTGATTCTGCAGTTTCAGAAATGGCGAAAATTACTCTGTTCACATATATTGTTACAAATATTCAGCTCATCAATATTCATGGTTTATATTTCTTACATGAATATTCATAAGGTAAAGGATTAACCTTTTAGACCATAAATACCCTTTTACAAACAGAGAAGATCCAGATCAGATGTCATGACTCCTATAGGAGTCGTCTGATCAGGTCCTGAACTATTGTAGACATGACTCTACAGTTACTGCAAAACCCAAACATTCCTGAGTTCATAAAATTATGGCATTATAGAATGTTTCATGATGGTGTTATTTCTTACAAGAATATTCATGGAGTGAAGGGTTAAATATCATATGTTTGGGTATGCATATGGACTGGGGGAACTTTGGAGATATAATAGTTAAGTATTTTAAAAGCCCATTATGCCTGGACCATCTGACAAAATGCGTCTCCAAACCTGTTTTGTAGACCCGATTTGCAAGAATCATCGATTTTCCAGTATATAGCACCAACTACAAGGCCAAATATCACCAAGGTCAGTACCTGAAAAGTATGAGAAATATACCATACACATGCAGCTACACACATTTTTTTAAAATATCGTCAGTGAAGTTATGATCCTAATTAGCCTAAGTATTCTGGCAGAGAAACTTGGGCAAATAGTGCAGACCCAAATCTCCTTAACCCTTTCCCTCATGTAAACATGTTTTCATGCATTTGCAAACAGAGTAGACCCAGATCGGATGGTTCCTATAGGAGCTGTCTGATCAGGGTCTGCTCTGTTTGCTAATGGAATTTGAAAGATCTGTTTCTTTACTTTCTAAAATGGCTACGATGTTCTACCTTCCATATTTCGTTGTAACTATTTTGTCCATAAATATTCAGTAGGTTTTGAAATTTGGAATAAACATAGGACAGGGAAAGGGTTAACCCTTTCAACCTGGGACACCTATGCACTGTCATTTGCAAATTATAATAATGTAGCCCCAGATCAGAGGGCTCCTAGAGGTATATCCAGATCAGAGGGCTCCTAGAGGTATATCCCAGATCAGAGGGCTCCTAGAGGTATATCCAGATCAGAGGGCTCCTAGAGGTATATCCAGATCAGAGGGCTCCTAGAGGTATATCCCAGATCAGAGGGCTCCTAGAGGTATATCCAGATCAGAGGGCTCCTAGAGGTATATCCCAGATCAGAGAGCTCCTAGAGGTATATCCCAGATCAGAGGGCTCCTAGAGGTATATCCCAGATCAGAGAGCTCCTAGTGGTATATCCCAGATCAGAGAGCTCCTAGAGGTATATCCATAAACACAGCAGGAATGTTTGTGTTCTATCAAGATAACAAGAGAGCCGGTGGGCAATATACGTCTATCGTGGCCTTGTTCAACATAAATTGAGGTTAACATATTTGCTAAACTCAAATGCTAAACACAAATTCAAGTCCAATTGTGCAACCTTGACCTTGGATATACATACCGGGACACACCCATGCTACTGTAGCATGTCCAGATAAATATTGTAGTGAAAACTGAGAAGGATTCACCAAGCAAAATTTGAGTTAGAGATGTTACAGACAGACTGTCAGACAGAAAGACAGACTGATGGACAGACAGTGCCATACAATAATACATCCAATTATTTCAAATGGGTGTATTAAAACTGTTGACTCTTTAAGTTTGGGGTAGGACTCTAAGTGAAAGAAAAATCTACCCACTTCAGCAAAAGAAAAATTGAAATTGAAATTACTAGTATTGTATGAGAGATATACCTAACATTAACCCTTTCCCTGTTGAATGTTCATGTTATAAATAATCACAACATAAATATTTATAAGCTGAATTGTTTTCATTGGTACATGTATATGAACACAAGATTTTTGTGTTGTTGTTTTTTTAAACAAAGCATTAATATCAGATAATGGATAAAAACATACTGAAACACAAATGTCCTTTTTACAGCAAACAGTGACCATCTGACCTGGCTCAACTCCGTTTGCATAGTTGTTAAATGGTGTTTATATCAGGAGGATCTGTCAAGATTGGACAGAGAAAAGGGCTCCGCCAGTACTTATAATATGTCGAAATGAATAGAAATGTGAAGCTGTTCCACGATTTTTAAGCACCAAGTATAACTTTTGTTTCAAACTGCTTATTGTTGTCATTGAATAAATCTTTTTGCTGACTTAATTGATTGTGCTGTTGAGTATAATAAAATAAATCTTACATCCTATGGAGAGCGACAGCACATATTGTCAACCCTCGGTATGGTAATGTCCACTAAGGAGTTACATTACCAGCCTCGCATTTACAATACATGCTGTCGCTCTCCATAGGATGTGAGATTAATATACTGTATAACCCTTACTCCATGAATATTCATGTAAGAAATAATGACATCATGAATTATAATTGGATTAACTTTTATGATAAGACATGGACACAGGAAGTTTTGGCCATGGCAGAAACTGTCGAATCATATCTACATTATACCATAAGCAAACAGAGCAAACCCTGATCAGACGGCTCCTATAGGAGCCAAATGATCTGGGTCTACTCTGTTTGCAAAGGCATAGAAAGGCATAATTTATGGGGGGGGGGATAAAGGCACCAAATACTGTCTGTATGAGGTTTAAGGGTTAACATAGCATACCTGTAAGACAGATACGGCAGGATTTCTTATCAAGTTTCTGATGGTCCTCTGACTGCAGTACAAAAACTGGAACAGAAGACAGAAATAAGATCATTGATGAAAAAGTTTTAATCACAATTGAAACATAGCCATAAATAAAATAAAACAAAAATAAAACAAAAATATAAAAAACTGTCTTTTCTCCATTAAACTTTAATGGGTGTCAAATATAATTGATCTTAATGAGATGCTGAATAACTTGGCATCTTAACATGATCCAGACTGCTTGAAATTGCCCATATAGGACAGAAGAATTAACCCTTCATACCATGAATATTTATACAAGAAATAATGATGTTATGAATATTAATTAACAGATTTATTTATAATGGCATTATGAACAAAGGATTTTTTATCCCGACAGAATCAGTAGAATTATCCCTTTCCCTGTTCTATGTTTATTACAAATTTCAATACCTAATGAATATTCATGGACAAAATAGTTATAATGAAATATGGAAGGAGGAACATTGTAAGAATTTTTAGAAAGTAAAGAAACAGATCTATCAAATTCAATTAGCAAACAGAGCAGACCCTGATCAGATAGCCATCTGATCTGGGTCTACTCTGTTTGCAAATGCGTGAAAACACGTTTATAAGGGAAAGGGTTAAACCTATGTAATCTAATAAGCAAACATAGCAGACCCTGATCAGATGGTTCCTATAGGAGCCTTCTGATCTGGGTCTACTCTATTTGCCAAGGCGTAGAAAGGCGTATCTATGGAGTAGAATCACAAGCTGTGACAGAATCTTTTGTTGGATTATTTAACCTGACAGTTTTAGTTGAAGACGGATCATTCCGAAAGTGAGAATAATTAATAAATTACTGTTATCAACTTGTTAAATCTCTTTTGTTCTGTACTTGTCCTTATCACTAACTCTCTCGCTGACATAAAAGTTTTCCTGCTAAGATTATTATCTACTTCAGGCTTCAAAATAGAGTATCCGTAAATTTCTTTTCAAAAATATAATTTGTGTGTCAAAATGAGACATCTCCCTTAATTACTCAGCATCTTATCTTGACCAAAACTTTTCAAAAAAGCTATCATGGCTTCACCTGTAGCAATGCACATCTGAATAATGAATGGCAGTGTTACTCACCTGTATGAAAAAGTTAGTGGCATACTCTACAGGTGGTAGTCTCTCCACAGTGTTTGCCTTTACTCGTCTCTCATGCTCCTGTATCACTGGGTTGAGCTCACCCATCACCCTAAAGTATACCAAACATACAATCTGGGGATACCAATATTTGGACTGTTCATGTACAATGTACATATATATAGTTATTAACCCTTTCCTCCATACTCCATAGGCTATTTCTAGACCCAACCTCTTTGAATGAATCTACCCAAAAGGAGCATTTACTAAAGGAAAGTAAAATTTTAGAATTTTGTAGTTTGAAACCATTTTGATAAATAGAGCATTTGCTCCTATAGGAGCAAATGCTCTATTTATCACAATGGTTTCAAGAAGTGGTTATTACAGAGGTATAGAAAGGCGTATTTATGGAGGAAAGGGTTAATTCTAACACACTAAGTACATTTCGTCTCCTGCAATCTATCTTTTCTACCACCTCTCTTCAAAAATGCATTCAGAATATGTCAAGGCTCCTATTGACCCAAAATCCAACAGATGCATTGTATATAAATATGTCAGTCCTCGCTAAATTTATTTTATGGAAACAGATTTTCAAGCTCTAGCTAGTAACAGTGACCTTTGTCTCCATGCAAGCTATCTGTACACTAAATTTGATCCAATACATAAAGGTATTAAACTGACATGGATTTCTATATCTGGTAGGAGTGACCTTGACCATAATTCTAGGTCTCCTAGATGCTTCTTATAGCTTTGTCTGTATCCAAAGTATCTGTACACCATGTTTTAGTATTTCCTAAGTTATCAGAAGGATTTTCTTTTCAATTTTTAGCAGTCTCGACCTCAATACTAGACCCCCATGCAATCCTTAACTTAATATCTATGCAAAATATCTGTAGACCAATTAGTTTGTACACAAAAGTTGTTGAGCAGAAAATGATTTTGTATTTTTGAAAACACCTGTGATCTACACCTTGACCTTCATACCTGAAGCCATCTATACACTAACTTTGATAGATACATGTAAAGCCTAACTAATATTATTAACCTTTCCCTCATACAGACAGCTTTTGGCACCTTTGCTCACAGAGTAGACTAAGATCAGACACCTCCTGTAGAAGCTGTTTGATCAGGGACTTAAATCTCTTTGCTTATTGAATGATAAAGATTATAATTTCTCAGTTTCTGAAATATCTAAAAAACCATTTTTCATTGACCGATATACACATTCAGGTAATGACTAATGAATATTCATGATGTCACAAATTCTTGTATCAATATTCATGAGGGGTTAAGCTGAACCATGCATTCCTTACCATCAGCCCACCCTCCCAAACAATGGCATTGGCTGATCGTATAACCAGATTTTAACTACATGTACAGTAGAACCCCTCTAATGCGACCACTTAATGAATAAACATGGGTGTCGTTATAAGCAGGACAAAAGTAATGCAGAAAGCTAGGAGCTTTCTGCATTACTTTTGTCATGCATTAAGCTACCACTTGCCTCTACCACCCAGAATTATACCTCTTTTAGGGGGTCGCATTAGAGGGGTTTTACTGTAGTTGAAAAAGCTGGTAACTAATAAGCTCTATAATTTACTGAAATTTGAAAAATAAATTGTTTAGCCTAGCTGTCTGTCAGATTGTACATAGCCTTTACTCCATATATATATATATATATGCCTTTAAAGCATCTGCAAACAGAGTTGAACCAGATCCAATAGCTCCTGTAGGAGCCATCTGATCTGGGTCTACTCTGTTTGCTTATGGAATTATAAAGATCTGAATTTACAGTCTTTACCAGTGCCAAAACACAGTTCTCATATTATGCCACGATAGAAATGAAATTAATTCATATTCATACATGCATTTTTTCTAACATAATTATTCATGGAGAAAAGGGTTAAGCGAAATTAGGGTGGAAAAATCTAATATCAACCCTTTACTCCATAAACATTTCTTTCTACGCCTTTGCAAACAGAGTAGACCAAGGCCAGATGACTCCTATATCAGGGTCTGCCCTGTTTGCTTATGATATAATATTATTACTAAGATATGATTCTACAGTTTCTGCCATGGCCAAAACTTTCTGTGTCTAGAAACTATTATAAGAATTAATTTAATTAATAATCATAATGTCATTATTACTTACAAGAATATCCATGGAGTAAAGGGCTAAAGTTGAAACTAAACTTGCAGCATCGTTTTCAATTTGACTTTTGACCTCACCATAGACATGCACCTTACCTGTGCTAATTTGTTATTCTTACCTTGCATACCATGGTGACTTTTTATAACCATTCACCAACTTTTCATGCACAGCATGCTCTTCTGCAAAGAAAGTATACATTGCTTTCATTAAATCATATAGTAGATATTCCTATTAAATGAACTTTATATACATTAATTTAGATCTTTTCAGACAGGTGACTTACTTAATGCAGGATGAAAGTCATGCACACAGCTCCTTTTGGAGCTTTCTGCATGGCTTACACCCAGCATTAAGCTGCCACATGTCTTACAGACTGGCACTGATACTAATTTGAACATCCAGTTTATTGGGGTTTTAAACTGTATATGTATATTCTATAATATTCTCTTAAATGTATTATAATTATGTACTATATATTCTTACATGTTGTGTTATATAAGTCAGTAGGTTATGCATATTATCATGATAAAATATGACAAAGAAATATTGCAAGGTTACATTTTTAAACTGGAAATTATATATACAGTGCTCCCTCTCTACAACGACACCCTTTGAGATACGAAGATTGTATGTGTTGTTCAGAGGGAGTTGTTATAGGGAGGGAAAATCAAACATAATTAGCTTGATAAGGTTATTTCGAGAACTAAAACCGTTATGCCTCTATCAAACCCTATGTTGTGACCACTCTTTAGAATCGTCACAAAGTGACGATTCTAAAGAGTGGTCACAACATAGGGTTTCATGGAGGCATAAAGAAAATACGATGGACAAAAGTTGTTTCTGGAGCCTTGTTGTTTCGGAAACAGTGACATGCGTTGTTGTAAGGAGGGAATCGTTATTGGGAGGGTCGTTGTAGGGAGGGAGCACTGTACTATGTCGTACGCCAGGACATGTGGTTATTATTTGGTTGGCCACCAACACCCACACGTGGTGTTGCAGCAAACCACAAGTGAAGGAAGTACATAAGAAGGAATGCTGGAAGAAATGAAAGAAGGAAAACAATCAAATAACATGCAGTTGGATGAACAAAAGAATAGTCTTTGCAAATGGCATGCATATTCATGGAATTTATGCTGTACAGTAGGGGAGAGGGGCGGGGGATAATGACACATTGAACTATCATGTAATAACCCTTTCCCTGTTCTATGTTTAGTCCAAATTTTAATACCCATTGAATATTCATGAACAAAACACTTATAATCAAATCTGGAAGGTAGTACATTGAAGCAATTTTAGAGTAAAGACACAGATCTATCAAATTCCATAAGCAAACAGAGCAGACCCTGATCAGACTGCTCCTCTAGGAGCCGTCTAATCTGGGTCTACTCTGTTTGCAAATGCGTGAAAACACGTTTCTATGAGGGAAAGGGTTAAGACAGTCACCTTATCAATTCATTTTGAAACTGACACCCATTTTCATTCAGAGCTAATAGCTAACAAGTTTTGTCAGGCAATCCATCGTCCCCCCACCGGAGACTGCTCTTAGCATTTCTACAGTCAGCAGCTTATAAGTTAGATGTAGACTAATAGGGAATATTTATTGATATCACAAGTATATATGAGTGATGCTGTGTAACTTTTTACTCATGGTTCTTATACAGTGTAGTCAGATCAGTTCATTCATTTTCAAGGTGGCAGCTGATCATAGAGACAGAAAAGTTACTTTAGTAGTACAAGACACTCTGCTTTCTGAAGATGCATCTAAACAGGAAAAATGGGAAAACCTAAGCCAAGCTGTTGAGGAGATATACTGAAGACAAATTTCTGACAAACTTTCATTAAAATCGAGGTCAAAGGTTATAGAGACACCAAATTAGTACATATATGTGTCTTCCCATAATGCACCAATACAAGCAATTTCTAAATCCTAAACCAAGAGCTTGAGGATATATCATCCAGACATTTTTTTACTAAAACTGAGGTCACAGTCAAGGTCAAGGTTATAGAGACACAAAAGTAGTATGTAACACTTCCTATTCCCATGATGCACCCACACAATAAATTTTGAAATCATATCATAAATGGTTGAGTATATTATCATTAGGATAAATTTCAGACAATATTTTTACTAAAACTGAGGTCAAGGTTATAGAGACACCAAACACTCTCCCTTCCCAAGATGCACACACACACACAATAAATTTGGAAATCCTAACCCTATATCATCTGGACAAATTCCCAGACAAACTTTTACTAAAACTGAAGTAAATGTCAAGGTCAACGTCACAGAGACACCAAAGTAGTATGTGATACTCGGCCTTCTAAAGGTGCACCCACACAAGAAATTTGGAAAACATAACCCAAGTGGTTAAGGAGATATCGTCTGAATAAAAATCTGTACAGAAGGACAGACAGACAGACAGAGTGCAAACCTATAGTGCCCCACTGGTGGCCAGTGGGGGACTAATAATTGCAGGTTTCTGTTCTTTTCCACTCCACAGATATACATAAATGTCTCTTTCTTTATTAAGCACCATTGTCATAGAATTAAGTTTATCACAATGTCATTCATCGATTCAATATTTTTTCTTAGAATGTTGAAGATATTATAACAGATCATTTACTTCAATAAAACAACAATGCTATAATGATATAATCTGAAATCATACTTGATGAATTTGATTAATAGCATTTCCATGACATATACCTTATACTTTGAGTGTTTTCAAAGGCCATGAAACATAATGGCCTTTCAATGTAGGGGAACTGTACCAAGCTAAAGTTGCATTAATTAAAGTAGAGCCTGTCCAACGCAACCATTAACATATTGAACATAGGAGTCTTAAAATGCAGGTGGTTGCTTAATGCAGGGCAAACAAAATGCAGAAAGCTCCTTTGGGCTTATTACTTTAGGTCTGAATTACAGACCCATAATTAGACATCTTTTGTATGACTGTATTACAGTTAATGTGAAGCTATAATGTAAGCATGAATTCGGGTCAATATTGCCATGTAACCTTTTTCATAATAAACAAAATAAATGGTCAATATCCTAGTAGAAGAGGGAAATGTCCTAGGATGGAGGCAGTCCCTTTTTAAAGTGGCAAACTTCCTAAATGTCCACCTGATGAGAATCATGGTGAGAAAAATATCTGCCCTGAAAATCTTATGAAGGGGAAAATGAGCTTATGGTGCAAATGTCCTGCTACAAGTGTCACTAACCTTAGCCTGCCAAGCATTTGCATGAGGACCCAGGCTGTTTAACCAGGTGCCAATATCCCATTGCTCATTATTACCTATACAAACAGTTTGGATCCAGATGAGACATCGAGTAACTCCGCGTCTCATCAGGATCCAAACTGTTTGTTAATGTTACTTAATTATATGATACAAAAATAAAGAAAAAATGAAAAATGCAAATTGTAACAGGCAACAAATTTTGCAGATGACAAAATTTTGCAGCAAAAGAGTTAACACTTGGGAAATAGTTCTCAACAGCTTGAATGAATCAGAAGTACTTATAATGCCACTGATCCCATTCATTATTGTTACTGATGTATATCTGTTACCTGATATTACCTGTATGATCAAGGTGTCTTTTCAGGATACCTGATCCTCACAAAATAGCTGTTTCATTATGACTATGAAAAGTACATTTGCATTCTGCTGAAAACTCTTGATGATAAGGTTGGTTATAAATAAGCAATTCATACATATGCATTTACTCTAGCTAGCTCTCAGTGTAAATAATAAGTCATTAATTCCCTTTGCAAATAGTGTAGACCCAGATGAGAGGGCACTCTCATCAGGGTCTGCACTGTTTGTCATATTATCCCTGAATATTCACATAAGCATGACCTGTTTGAATTTTGGAATAGTCCATTTGAAAATTCAGCATTGAAAGGGATAATACCTAATAATGACCAAAACTTGGATGCAGAAACGCCAAGCGAATCATTGAGCATCTAGATCAAAACTGGTTCAAAATGGGTGTAAAGTCTGCATAACTTGCTGAAGGGTAATTATGTATCTAGGTCAGTATTAGCCAAAACATTTAAGTCAAGCATTATAATACCACCAACAGAAAAATGTCCCTTATCTGTCTCCACTGTACATGATCGTTTTACAAACATTACCATAAAACGCTGTATATGTATTGGGAATGCTTTGTGGATGATATATGCAGAGAAAACACAACATTTAATGTTCTCTATCTAAATGCCTTGACCCTTTATTCCACTGAATAGTATGTAAGAAATAATGATAGCATGAATACTAATTAGATTATCTTTATGATGTTACATGAACACGGGAATATTTGGCCATAGCAGACAGTGCAGAATCAGATCTATATCACAGAGCAGACTCTGATCAGACAAGTCATACAAGTATCATAGCAGACAGTGCAGAATCAGATCTATATCACATAGCAGACTCTGATCAGACAACTCATACAGGAGCTGTCTGATCCAAGTATCTACTCTGTTTGCAAAAGGTAGGAAAAGTCCATTCAGTATGAAAGGGAATAATATGAGGATATTGAATGGCAAACAATGCAGACCCTGATCAGAGAGCTTCTCTAAGAGCCCTCTGATCTAGGTCTACACTGTTTGCATGTGCTACCACACTCAGTTTCTGCATTCTATGCGTTAATGCTTGATGAAACAATGGTGAAAACTTTAAAACAATACTAGGATCAAAATAATTTCAGGGTACAAACTTTTTGACATTCTACCACAGATTTGTTAGAAGAAATTGAGAATTGTTTTGCAGACAAAAGTGCTGAAAGGGTTAAGCAGGGTCCATGCTTATAAAGCTTTTAGTTGAGTCTGAGATCGTTCTCAAGCTTTTGATTGGTCAGATTTGAGCCTTTGGCTCAAATCTGACCAATCAAAAGCTTGAGAACTCAAATCTGACCAATCAAAAGCCTGAGAACGAATCTCAGACTCAACTAAAAGCTTTATAAGCATGGGCCCTGGTCTATATTTATCTTATCACCTGTTGAACTCATGTTACATACTGTGAGGTTTTGTAACACAACAGAAAACTAACCCTTACAGTGTAAGACATAAGTCACTCATGCCTTTTGCAAACTGTGTAGACCCTGATGTGAGGGCTCCTAGAGGAGCCCTCTGATCAGGGTCTGCACTGTTTGTCAAATTACACCTTTCTTAAAATATAACTATGAATATTCACAGTAATTAAGCCTGACCATTTTGAATTTTGGAATAAATTTGGACAATTCAGCATTGAAAGGACAACCCTCCAAAAAAGCAATGTATCCAGCAATGGGATTATGGTCTGATGTAAACAACATGATGTTGCTATTATTAAACTCTATCCCTGCAAAGAATTGTTGTTTGCAAAATGTGTCATCTGCTTCAATTGTTTTTATTCTGTTCCATTTTCTTTAAAAACAAGAGTGTGTTTGTGAAACACTTATGCCCCTGAACTTTGACCCTGAAGGATGACCTTGACCTTTGACCCATGGACCAGGGAGCTGAACATGACACATCGTCTTTGTGTGGTGAACATTTGTGCCAGGTTATTTTGAAATCCATTCACAGATAAAAAAGTTATAGAAGGGACACGAAATTTTGGACAGATGGATGGAATGACAGACGGATGAACAGATGGAAGGACTGACAATGCAATTACTATATGCCCGCAGTTGGGGGGGCATAAAAATGCATGGTCTCGAACAGATTGGATCCTGAAGACTGTGAGGCTTAGTTATTTGGCATCTCATCTGGATGCAAACTGTTTCACAAATTCAGTGAAAGAGATAAAATGTTTTAACCCTTTCCCTGTTCTATATTTATTTCAAATTTCAATATCGACTGAATATTCATAGACAAAACAGTTATAATGAAATAGGGAAGGTGGAACATTGTAGCCCTTTTAGAAAATAAAGAAACATATTTGTCATATTCCATTAGCAAACAGAGCACATCCTGGTCAGACAGCTCCTATAGGAGCCGTCTGATCTGGGTCTACTCTGTTTGCAAATGTGTGAGAAGGTGTTTATATGAAGGAAATGGTTAAGGGCTTACTGAAACTTACGATAACTGCCTTAACAATTCAGACACTCAATCTTTACCATTTGTACAGTTTAACCCTTTCCCTGTTTGAATATTCATTTAAGAAATAGTGACATCATTAATATGTACATGCAGAGTTTTTATTATAGCATATGTACACATAATGTTTTGGAAATTATAGATGAATCAGGAGCCATCTGATCTGGGTCTACTCTGTTTGCAAATATGATGATAAAAGGTGTTTCAATGGAGGAAAGGGTTAAATTATACTTGAATAGTAGCAAACAGTGAAGACCCAGATCAAACAGCTCCTTCAGGATTTATTTGATCTAGTTCTGAACTATTTGCCCAAGTTTGTCTGTCTGAACACTTAGGATAATTTTGGTTATATAATTTTTTTGTATTATCTATGGTTAAACTCCGAATACGCTGTGTATATCTGGAGTTTGGCCATGGATAGATATGAGATGCACGCTAACTCTGCCTCTCAGATCACTTACATTTAAAGTTCTAACACACAGAAAATTGGAAAGAAAATAAAATATACTTTTACTACTAAAATGAAAGCATTCAACAATTTTGCAGTTGCTTATAAAGTACAACCTGCTTTAACCCTTCCTTCATATAAACACATTTTCAAGCATTTGCAAACACAGTATATCAAGATCAGACAGCTCCTATAGGAGCCGTCTGATCAGGGTCTGCTCTGTTTGCTAATGGAATTTGATAGTTGTTTCTGTAGTTTCTAAAATGGCTACAATGTTACACTTTCCATATTTCAGTATAACTATTTTGCACATGAATATTGAGAAGGTATTGAAAATTTTACTAAATATAGAACAGAGAAAGGGTTAACTCTTTACCTCATTATGAGAGGTCTTTTCACACCTTTGCAAAGTAGACCAAGAACAGACAGCTCATGCAGCTCCTCTAGGATCTGGATGTGCTCTGTTTGCTTATGACATCATTATAGATCTGACTCTACACTTTCTACCAATACCAAAACATATCCTGTGTACATAAGCCATTGTAAATACTCAATTAATACACATTCATGATGTCATTATTTCTTGCATGGATATGCAACAGGGAAATGGTTAACCCTTTACTCCATAAATACGCCTTTCTACACCTTTGTAAACAGAGTAGACCCAGATAAGACAGCTCCTTTAATAATATACAGTTGAGCTTCGATAAGTCGAACTTCAAGGGACCGTATACATTAGTTCAAGATAACAGTTGTTTGAGGCATCCGATTTCTCATCTAAACCATTTGTCAAGACCACAACTTAATACAGGTCTAAAGTAATGCTGAAAGCTCCTGTAGGAGCTTTCAGCATTACTTTAGACCTGTATTAAGCTGCCACATGTGTTTCTAGATATCTGTAACGATACCTTTTAGAGCAATTCTGTAGTGTTAGTTTTGGAAGGACTGGACTTTTTGTTCGAGTTATCCCGAAGTTCGAGTTATCTGATTTCGAGATATCGAAGTTCAACTGTAGATATGATTTTACAGTTTCTGCCATTGCCAAAACTTCATGTGTTCATTTGCTATTATAACAAATTAATCTAATTAATATTTATGAAGTCATCATTTCTTACATGAATATTCATGGAGGAAAGGATTAAGCCAGGCTTAAGTGTTCTTACAGAGAATAGTCTTGTGTTTTGTCCTCAATTTGTGACAGGTAAGTTGTCAGGTCTTACATATTCTTTAGCAAACAGTTTGGATGCAGATTTGATGCAGAGTAACTGCATCCCATCCGGATCAAAATTATTTGACACTCTGGCTCTATTGCTTAACCCTTTCCTTCATATAAATGCCTTTTCACGCAATTGCTATCAGAGTAGATCCAGATCAGATGGCTCCTATAGGAGCTGCCTGATCAGAGTCTGCTCTGTTTACTTATGAAATTTGATAGATCTGGGTTTTTTTACTTTCTAAAATTGTTACAATGTTCCACCTTCAATATTTCATTATAACAATTTTGTCCATGAATAGTCAGTAGGTATTACAATTTACAATAAAAATAGAACAGGGAAAGAGTTGAGAAAATGGTAGAATACATACAAATGTAACATGACTGATAAACACTTTAAAGAGTTAAATGACTAAATCAATAATGTGTTGATATCCCAAACTAAGTAACCCTTTCCTTGTTTGCAAAGGTGTAAAAAGTTGTTTATATGAGGTAACGGGTTAAATCTGCCTAACTCTATGCTGTTTGATGTTTTAAACTGACATTTTAATATAGAAAAATTGAGATCCATCTACATCATCATGCAGAAGCTCCATAGGGAGCTTTCCGCATAACTTCCATCCTACTGCCATCTGTCTGAACCCTGTGTATGGTAGCAACAAATAGTGATTACCTATGTAAACACTACTTTTTGGCTTCTTATCAGGATTGAAACTGTTTGGCACTTTGATCATATTTTAGCAAAGAAATGAGAGAAATTTCATTTTAAAAATTGAGCCAGATGACAATTGTTGCAAACGAAAAATTACTATACAAATTGTGAAGAGTTAAAGAATGACATTACTACAGGTCAGAGTGTTGACTTTCAAAAGGTTTACTGAACTTTTAATGTCAAAGAAAGTGAAATAAGTCTTGACTTTTATCTGAAGAGATCTATGGCCATGTTTGACTACATGTATATGAAAATAGATAATATGAGCATTTCAAGTACTAGCAATAAATAATAGTACAGTAAAACCTCTCTATAACGGCCACTAAATTACATCAAGTATTTTGTGTCAAAGGCAGGTGGCTGCTTAAAGCAAGGTGAAAGTAAAACAGAACGCTCCTATAGAATTATTAATTATAATTATTATGTAAGACATAATGATATCAGATTTATTTAATCAAAATTTAATGTTAAACGAACAATGAAAATTTTACTCATGGAAGAAACTGCAGAATCAGATCTATATTATTTCATAAGCAGACACAGAAAACCATAATCAGATGGCTCCTACACAAACCATATGATCTAGTTTTATTCTGTTTGCAAAGGTGTTAAAAGCATATGTTTAAGATAAAGGATTTGTTTCTGTCCACATCTTTGAACACAGATTGCATGCAAAATGTATGCAGTTGTTATATGGTCGTGTGGCAACCTAATAATTATATGGCCATGTGTACAGTCGCCACATGGTGGCAGAATTAATGGCTATCAGTCGTACCCCTACAGTTCTAGTCTTCATCTGACCAATTAAAACAGCTTGTGGGGAATTGTAATCTGGCAATAAAAGGAGTGCATTAACCACAAATATATGTAGTTTTTAGAGTGATGTATGGCCCATGAGAGCAGCAAACGGTCACAGCATTTACTGCATAGTAGTCATACAAGCATCATAAGTACCCTTTCTCCATTTAACTTCAAGTGACATGAGGTTGCCCAGGTAACTTAATGTGTCTTTCTCCTGTGTCGTTGCAGTCATTGCTGTGTCTCTGCAGTGTTCACCGTGCATTGATCACAGGAATACTGTCTGCAGACAGCAAATGAATCTTTATTTTGACTGTAGCATAAGTTTATGTGTAGAATTGTTTTTATTTTCAGAAACATAGATCTGCATTTAGATCAATGTAACTATCAAATTATTTACACAAACTTACATCATACACTAAGTTTCATTCAGACATCTCTGTTATAATGGAAATTGTCAAAATGAAAATGAAAGTGCTGATTTAGTTTACCAAGCCAGATGTAAATATTCTACATGTACATGAATTTATGATGACCTACGCAGACAATTGGACAATAATAAGAGACTGAAAAACTTTGGTCAAAAGTAAAACAAATAGAACAGGGGCATAAAGTATAACTATACAGAAATGTGACATGATGAAAATAAATGAACAGGTGTTTAAGGTAGGTCAGTGTTAACCCTTTCCCTCATACAAATTTTTGTGCCTTGCAAATGGAATAGACCCAGATCAGAAGCTCCTGTAGGAGCCATCTGATCAGGGTCTGCTCTGTTTGCATATAAAATTAGAGTAGTTCTGATTCAACAGTTTCTACCAGTAACTAAATAATCCTGTATATAAAAGTTATTATAAAAATTCAGCTATTAAATATTCATGATATCATTATTTGTAACATGAATATTCAACAGGGAAAGGGTTAATAGTAAATTATATGCACAGAAGAACCACTGTACTAAAGCCACAATATAAATAAACATGGACACATTTAACTCTTTCCCTGTTCTGTATTTAGGCCAAATTTCAGTACCTACTTAATATTCATTAACAAAATAGTTATAAAAAATATGGAAGGTGGAACATTGTAGACATTTTAGAAAGTAAAGAAACAGATCTATCAAATTCTATTAGCAAACAGAGTAGACCCTGATCAGACGGCTCCTCTAGGAGCCGTCTGATCTGGGTCTACTCTGTTTGCAAATGCGTGAAAACACGTTTATATGAGGGAAAGGGTTAACTCTTTTGGCACCAAATAGTTTGGTTTCGTCTGCAAATGTTATTATCTGTTTAAGTTTCAAAGTAGGCTCTGCTTCAAGTCTTTCAAAAACATAATTGGAGTATCAAACAGATTGGATCCTGATGAGATATCGATTTACTCAGCATCTCATCTGGATCCAAACCTTTTGAGAAGGTAATACAGTTTCTATAAATGTAACAAGCACTGTGAATTGCTTTCCTACAACTTCTGCAGGGAAAGAGTTAAAAGCAAGTGGCTACTTAATGCCAAATCAAAGCAATGCAGAATCCTTATAATGGGTGCTTTCTGCATATCCATCAACCTGCATTAAGCTACCATTTGCTTTAAAGACACAGGGTTGATATTCCTTATAGAGTGGTCATTATAGAGAAGTCTACTGAACAAGAGTTGGGGAAAGGCAAGGCTTTGGAAACAATTTGGTAAATACATGAGTACTACCTGGTATTGAAATCTGTCTTAAAACTAAATAAAAGGTGACATTAGAGTATATATGACAAGTAAATGATCACACTTGTTTTAAATAATTGTGCACATGTAGTATAACCTACCTATATCGCCCATATGATAAATAAATATGGGAGTCTATAAAAAGTAGTTGGTTGCTTAATACAGGCCAAAAGTAATGCAGAAATCTCCTGGAGTAACTTTCTGCTTAACTTCCATCCTGCATTAAGCTACCACCTGTGATGAAAAGAGCACCGCATGTGAGTTCCATGTGAGTCTACATTATTTGCTACCACATTATTCTAATTGAACCCTTTCCTCCATAAATACACCTTTCTACGCCTCTGTAATAACCACTTCTTGAAACAATTGTGATAAATAGAGCATTCTGCTCCTATAGGAGCAAATGCTCTATTTATCACAATGGTTTCAAACTACAAAATTATAAAATTTTACTTTTCTCTAGTAAATGCTCCTTTTGGGTAGATTCATTCAAAGAGGTTGGGTCTAAAAATAGCCTATGGAGGAATGTGTTAAAGTTATAAAAATGGTGTCAAACTTAACTATTCAGCTTTACAAACTGTTGGAGACTGCGTGTCCAAACAGGCAAACTAATGTGGGTAGCTTTTATAAATATTATGTGACAACAACCATACACCATCATGCATATTGTGCTCTTCAGTTTCTGTTAACCATTTACCTCATGAATATATTTAGTCAGATATATTGAGTGACTTATGAATAGTATTTAGCCCGGTTTTTATAATGCCATTATGAATATCAATTGATCTCTAATTTTGCATGTTGTTTATGAGTCAACAAGGGAAAAAAGTCAAAGTTAACCCATTCCCTCATATTGACGACTTTTGACGACTCTGTAAAAGTCACTTTGTGAAACCATTGTGATAAATAGAGCATTTGCTCCCATAGGAGCAAATGCTCTATTTATCACAATGGTTTCAAACTACAAAATTCTGAATTTTTCCTTTTATCTAGTAAATGCTCCTTTTCGGTAGGTTTATTCAAAGAGGTTGTATCTAAAAATAGCCTATGAGGTAATGGGTTAATATGTAAGTCATTGTTGCTTATTCATGCACAAAAATCAGCTCAATATCTGCAAGCACTACAAAAAAAGTCTGAAAAACTAAGTTACACTATTATCATGAAGTTTCAAAGTAAGGGCCAAACTTTATTGAAATGGGAAACTAAATGTTATATTGTGAAAGTTATTATTTTTCAAACACATATAAAAATTAAGCTCAATTTTTTTGCAAGCTCTGCCTTAAAAGGCCTGGAAATACTTAGTATACTATATTATAAGGACACACTTTTAGAAGTCCAAGGGTCATAGCTCTAATGAAAAAAAGTCAACCAGTAGAAATGTCAAACTTGACATCAAACTCATTTTTATCTATTCATGCACATTTCAGCTCAATATCTGCAAACTATGGAAAGCAAGTCTTCAAAACTGCATTATGAAATTTTCAATGTTCAAGGGCTGTGACTCTTTTAAAATGAGTCAACCGGCATGAAAGTCAAACATGATCTGAACCTCATTTTTATCTAATCATACATTAATCTTCAGCTTAACTCTTTACTCCATAAATACTACGCCTATGCAATCAGAGAAGACCCAGATCAGATGGCTCCTATAGGATATCTATATACATGTAATATAGATATGGTTCTATGCTTTCTGCTATGGCCAAAACTTTCTGCGTCCATACAAAGTTATAGCAGTTAATCAAATTAATATTCCTGATGTCTTTCTTGTTACATAAATATTCATGGAGTAAAGGGTGAATATCTACAAACACTGCACAAAAAAGGTTTGGAAACCTACACTATGATGAAATGACAGTCAGGGGCAATGCTATAATATGCCCGCGTCCATTTCAGATTAATCTGAAAAGGTACATTTTAAAACATGGAACTTGATTGAAATTGGAGAACATCTTAACAATAACTTTCTTGCATGATACAAATGCAACTATTGTTCTTTCTTTTTTTCACCAAAATTAAAGTTTGACACTGATTTTATTGTGCAAGAACAGAGTAACAATACACTTTTTTTCAGAAGAATTTATCTTTTTTGCTATTACAGTAAAACCCCGCTAATGCATCCACCTAAAATAGGTTTAATTATGGGTGCTAGATGCAGGTGGTAGCTTAATGCAGGACAAAAGTAATGCAAAGAGCTTTCCGCATTTTTTGCCCTGCATTAAGCAATCACCTGCTTATAAAGACACCCATGTTTATTCATTAAGTGGTCGCTTTAGAGGGGTTTTACTGTAATATACCAAGCAAACTGATCAGTATCCATTTGTTTCAAACCTGAACATGAACTATCCAGGCATTGGCATATTTTGAGCCCTCAACCTCTATAACAATCAATATGAGATTTAACCTATTCCTGCAAAGGACATTTTTTTTATCCAACTTCTTTGCATAAATCTGCTGGAAAATTTTTTACTAAGAAAGTATTTAAGAATTGTGAAATTTTGAAACCATTGTGATAAAAACAGCATTTGCTCATAATGGATTCAAAAATTGACATTTGCAGAAGCTGTCAATATGAAGTAATGGGTTAAAAAGATATAAACCATATTGAGGCATTATGACACGTTTACAACAATCTATGGCCCTATATACTGTAGCCTTTACAGCTAAACAACCGTTTTACAACATGCAGTGTAAATAATTGAAATACACCTTTACCTGAAACTAGAGTAAAACATAAATGAAAAAGATATGTTTGTTAAAATGCCCGCAACAGCTGCTATGACCCATCATTTTTACCACTGACCATGAAGTTTGACCTTGACAATTAAGAGGCACTAATCAAAACTGCATCTTTATTAGATGTGTACACATGCCAAGTATGATGTCTTGATATCTAATAATTCAAACATTAAGGCCAAGGTTAAAGTTTCAGACAGACAAACAAAGAGACAGACAGACACACATACAGGCCAAAGAAAAATAAAATATTATTCCCAATCTAGATCTTGTAGTATGAAAAGACTAGTTATTAGTGACATATTATAAGTGACAGTGTTAACATTCAATGCCCATCAATGTATGTATGTATACATTTACATTCTATGATAAAAAGTACATGCACATTTGAATACAAACAGAGTAAACTGTAAACCATATGATCTTAACCCTTTCCCTGTCCTATGTTTATTACAAATTCTAGTACCTACTGAATATTCACAGAAAACAAATTATAATGTATTATGGAAGGTGGTTCATTGTAGCCATTTTAGAAAGTGAGTAACAGATCTTTCAAATTCTATTAGCAAACAGAGTAGTCCCTGATCAGACGGCTCCTCTAGGAGCCGTCTGATCTGGGTCTACTCTGTTTGCATATGTGTAAAAACACGTTTATATGAGGGAAAGGGTTAACTGGTAAACACAGGAGCTGTAAATGTGGCTGCACAATTTATCATTTTGGTGTAAAAAAATTTCAAGTCAATTTAATAGTCAAATTTGTGTAGAGCAGAAACAAAAGGAGCTGAAAATGTTGCTGATGAAGACATGTACAGAATTTGGATGTGTTGCATTAGTTAGGCCAGATGGTATCTTACACAGCTAACACTAAACCCATGAAGAGCAAATTTTCTGCTAAAAATGATTGCAGATGTACTTCTTTTCTGTATGCTTTTCAGTACATCAAGGTTGACCCATTTGTGAAAGTTTCAAACAAATTTGATTTTTGAGACATACAGAGGGATACTATATTATGTCCCTTACATACAATAAAAGGGCATAACAAACAAAATTTTGTGTAGAATAGGACCATGCATGTCTAGTGGAAGGTGAATCATTGCAAATGTACAGCAGTTTTTATCAGTAAATCTGTTGAAACCTATGCAAACAGTTTAGATCCAGGTAAGTCTACTTTGAGAGATCTCAATTGGAAGACATTTCTGTTGATGAAAGTACAGTAAAAGTTAAAAACCTGTCCTAAGTGGCCATTTATTTATTGAACATAAGAGTGTTAAAAAGCAGGTGGTTGCTTAATGCAGGGCAAAAGTAATGCAGAATAAGAGCATTCTTCATTACTTTTGACCAGCATTGAGCTACCATCTGCCTTACAGATGCATAATTAGACCTCTTTTTGATGGCTGCTTAAGACAGGTTCTAATTTATATTACTCTCAGCATGCTATTGCTTAAGGTTATGTATACACTGCAGGCAGAAGTTAAAAACCCACATAGACCAAGTACTCAAGACTAATCAAAGAATTTAATAATTCTAGTGACTCATTAAGACATTACAAATGCCAACACAAGAGCAGCGTGTGGTGCCAACGCTCGTCTGAAAAAATGATACAAGACCTACAATACTCTGTTTAATGAAACTGTCAATTTCAAACACAAAGTTAGTATTCTATCTCCTTTTAATAAACCTTTACCTGTTCAATATTCATGATTGTAAGAAATAATGACATAATGAATTTTAATGTATTTTTTTACCATAATGTTTTGCTTTGATAAAAACTGTGATACCAGACCTATATCATGTCATAAATAAACAGAGTAGACCCAGATCAGACAGCTCCTTAGCAACAATCTGATCTGGGTGTACTCTGTTTACAAAGGCATGAAAAAGCGTTTATATGAGGAAAAAGGTTAAAAAGTGAAATATCTTTTACATACCTTCTGCAGTGTCAGTCTTCTCAATATCTGCCAAAAATAGATAACTTTAAATCAAACAACAATTATCACCACAAAAAATGATAAAACAACAAAACATCATCCATGCATAATACAGTATGTTCTGATCAGAATTATTCAACATTTTTGAGAAAGCCAAAACTGTTTTATTGTCAAACTTTACCATAGCTAAACTTTGCAGCTGGTCACCTTATATGTTAAACATACAACCACAAACAAGGAAGAATATTCAACTGTTGTATTATTCTGCAAATTAAATGAACCTAATGTTACATGCACATTAAATAGACAAGGGCATTTGTTTTGTTTTCTAAACATGGCAAAGTGTCAAGTAAACTTAAGACAATAACAGAACAATAATTCTAAAACAAATTACATGTACTGAAGTTATAGTCAACAGTAAAGTTTCCGGATGACAATGACGACAATGACGATGACAATGCCAATGACAACAACATGGACACTGGAGTTAAGACAACAGCTCATATTTTTTTCTTCGAAAATTAGATGAGCGTGATTATAAACTCCTTCCATGTTAAGTCATTGCCTGCAAAAATGTAATTCTGAAATATAACATTTTCTTTTTCTTTTTTTTCTCTTCAGTAATGCAGTCAGGGTCCATGCTTATAAAACGTTTAGTTGAGTCTGATTTCGTTCTCAAGTTTTTGATTGGTCAGATTTGAGCCTCTGGCTCAAATCTGACCAATCAAAAGCTTGAGAACTCAAATCTGACCAATCAAAAGCTTGAGAACGAAACTCAGACTCAACTAAAAGCTTTATAAGCATGGACCCAGACTGATAACTGTTTGATCCTGATGAGGCGACAAGTTACTTTGCATCTCACCTGGATTCAAACTGTTAGCATAGGTAATCATGAATTCCTTGATAACATGTACACAGTTATCAAGGTAGACACTTTACCTGTGGATGAGAAGAGTTTACTGATGTTGGAGGTAGCATTAGAGTGAGCACATTACCTGTGGATGGGAAGATTTTACTGATGTTGGACATAGCATTAGAGTGAGCACATTACTTGTGAATGAGATGATTTTACTGATGTCATTGGAAGTAGCATTAGAGTGAGCACATTACCTGTGAATGATATGATTCTACTGATGTCACTGGAGGATGAGAGTAGAGATACATTACCTGTGGATGAGATGATTCTACTGATGTCATTGGAGGATTAGAGTAGAGATACATTACCTGTGGATGAGATGATTCTACTGATGTCATTGGAGGATTAGAGTAGAGATACATTACCTGTGGATGAGATGATTCTACTGATGTCATTGGAGGATTAGAGTAGAGATACATTACCTGTGGATGAGATGATTCTACTGATGTCATTGGAGGATTAGAGTAGAGATACATTACCTGTGGATGAGATGATTCTACTGATGTCATTGGAGGATTAGAGTAGAGATACATTACCTGTGGATGAGATGATTCTACTAACGTCATTGGAGGATTAGAGTAGAGATACATTACCTGTGGATGAGAGGATTCTACTAACGTCATTGGAGGATTAGAGTAGAGATACATTACCTGTGGATGAGAGGATTTTACTGATGTCACTGGAGGATTAGAGTAGAGATACATTACCTGTGGATGAGATGATTCTACTGATGTCACTTGAGGATTAGAGTAGAGATACATTACCTGTAGGTGAGATGATTAGAGTGAGCACATTACCTGTGGATGAGAAGATTCTACTAATGTCACTGGAGGGTTAGAGTAGAGATACATTACCTGTGGATGAGATGATTAGAGTGAGCACATTACCTGTGGATGAGATAATTAGAGTGAGCACATTACCTGTGGATGAGATGATTTGAGTGAGCACATTACCTGTGGATGAGATGATTCGAGTGAGCACATTACCTGTAGATGAGATGATTAGAGTGAGCACATTACCTGCGGATGAGAGGATTCTACTGATGTCATTAGATGTAGCATTAGGATCCCCATTGACCACGTCAAGGAAGAAATCAGGTGGATTGTTATGTTCCTGACACGGGTAGCCTGGCAACAGAAATTATTAATATTTAACTCTTTAATTACCCCATGAATATTCTTGTCTAAAATAGTGGCCGTATGAATATTACCGGTAATTTGCTGTTTTTTATAATGGTTTTATGAACAGGGGAAATTTTGGCAATAACAAAAACTGTATAATCAGATCTATATAATTTTATAAGCAAACACAGCAGATGCTGATCAGAGAGCTTTTACAGGAACTACCTGATCTGGGTCTACTCTGATTGCAAAGGCATTGAAAGGTATAACTATGAAGTAAAGGAATAACCCTTTACCTGATAGAGACACCTTTGCAAACAGAGCAGACCCAGATCAGTTGGAAATGGTGAAGGAACTGTCAGATAAAGATCTGCTCTATTTAATCATGGAATGATATAGATCTGATTCCACTCTTCATACCATTGTCAGAAATGCATGTGTACAAATGCCATTACAAAAATTCATCTAGTATTTTTCATAAATACACTTTACTTGAAAAACACCATGATGTGCCTGATTACTGTATATTTATGCATCTTTCATTCAACTTCATCATTAAACGTCATATTACAATATAAGGTACATATAACAGTGCTATAATAAATGCACAGCTTCTATAACCCTTTCCCTGTCCTATGTTTATTACCAACTAAATATTCATGGACAAAATAGTTATAACGAAATACATCATATTGTAGCCATTTTAGAAAGTATAGAAACATGTACAGATCTATCGAATTCCATTTGCAACCAAAGCAGACCCTGATCAGACCACTCCTATAGGATCCGCCTGTTCTGGGTCTACTCTGTTTGCAAATGCCTCAAAAGGCATTACTATGAAGGAAAGGGTTAAACTATGCTTGCTAGTTAAAGTTCCATTTCATTTGGGTTTTATTATCCCTTTACCTCATCCAGATTCCTTTGACTGCCTTTGTAAACAGAGTAAACCCAGATCAGACAGATCCGGTAGGAACCATCTGATCATGGTCTATGCTGTTTGCTTATGAAATAATATACATTGTAGATGATTCTGCAGTTTGCACCATGATGTAAATATTTCTTATATGAATATTCATGAGGTCATGAGTTTATCAAAACTAGCTTTTAAGAGATATGGTAGAGTGCTTGAATAGGATACTTCAGGTTTCAAGTCCCATTCCCGCACCAGTTTATATGTGGGGTCATGCCTGTTTGTACTTTGCAAATTGATCTCCTTATCTGTGAACATTTGTGCATGAATTTATCTTGATATTGGAGTATGTATCATCTATGCTTTTATGACTTTGTAAGAGAGTACTTGGCCAGAACATTTATGGTCTCAAGTTTGATTCTCGCACACAGCACCCAACAGGGAAATCCTTATTACATTTAGATGTGACATTATTGCATCGTGTAATGGGTCTGCACTGTTTGTCACTCCAAATCCTCCTGCAAGTTAAAGCCTTTAGTACTGAACTGTCCTTGAAAGAGTTCATTTAGTAGGTAAGTCCATACGGATAACGGATCATTCTGTGCAGTCGAATCATATCATTGACTGGGAGGGCACTAAAATAGTGGACAAAGAGTCAGACCTTCGCGCTTGTCAAATGAAAGAGGCCATCCAGATTCGAAAACAAAAGGCTACTATGAACAGGGACGAGGGGGCCTACAAGCTGTCTCATGTCTGGGACACGGTTTTCGTCAGCAAGTGCGCTGACGGAAATAGCCGATGATCCACGGAATCAGTTGGATTTTTGAGAAATGTGACAGTAGTCACCGAAACTGTCAAGTAAGAAATTATTTTCTAGTAGTGTAATAAGAACTCAATATACTTTAGTACTGAACTGACTATTGTTAACCCTTTCCTCCATAAATACACCTTTCTATGCCTCTGTAAAAGTCACCTGTTGAAACCATTATGATAAATAGTTTATCACAGTGGTTTCAAACTACAGAATTCTAAAAATTTCCTTTTCTCTAGTTAATGCTCCTTTTTGGTAGATTTATTCAAACTGGCTGGATCTAAAGATAGCCTATGAGGTAATGGGTTAAACACTGATGGACCATTCCATATTACATAGTCAGCATTCAAAGGGATAAGATTAACTGAAGGTCATCTTATCTTATAAACACTTGAACCCTTTCCATCATAAATACGCCTTTCTACGCCTAGGTAAAAAGGCACTTTTTGAAACCATTGTGACAAATATCACAAAGGTTTCTAAACTACACAATTCTAACCTTTTCCTTGTGTCTAGTAAATGCTCCTTTTCGATAATTTTATTCAAAGAGACTTGATCTAGAAATAGCCTATGAGGGAATGGGTTAAATACAGGACCTAGGTTTACTGGTATTTGCAAATAATGTAGATCCAGATCAGCAGCATCTATCTGACAAGGGTCTGCAGGGTTTGTCATTCAAACTGCTCTGACAACCTTTATCAAACTGAATAGATTGTACCATTAACCCTTTACCTGTTGAATATTCAAGCAAGAAATAATGGCATCATGAATATTTATTAGCTGATTTTTTTTTTATAATTTGAAATGTACACTGCATGGTTTGGAATGGGAAGAAACTGTAGCGCCAGATCTAATACATATAATTTCATAAGCTTACAGAGCAGACTCTGATCAGATGGTTGCTATAGGAACTGTAGGATGCTGGTTAACTCTGCATAGTCATGGAAAGGTATTCATATGAGAGAAAGGGTTCTATAATAATGACCTATTCAATTTTAAACTTTAAAAGGGTCAACATTTAGGGCTGAATACAATGTAACTACATGTCCAAGTAAATTCTGATAACCTATGCATACAGTGTAGATCCAGGTGAGAGACTTTGTGAAACTTGATATTCAATCAATATCCAAATTGCTTAATTCTCCAATTGTACTTAACTAAATCCCTTCATATAAACACTTTTTCATGACTCTGCAAACAGAAAAGACCCAGATCAAGGTCTGCTTATGAAACAACACAGATCTGATCTAACAGTGTTTATTTAACCCATTCCCTCATACTGACGACTTTTGATGACTCTGTAAAAATCACTTTGTGAAACCATTGTGATAAATAGAGCATTTGCTCCCATAGGAGCAAATGCTCTATTTATCACAATGGTTTCATAACTACACAATTCTAAAATTTTCCTTTTCTCTAGTTAATGCTCCTTTTTGGTAGATTTATTCAAAAAGGTTGTATCTAAAATTAGCCTATGAGGTAATGGGTTAAGCCAAAACTTCCCTTGAAAATTTTATCTTACAAAAAATGAATACTCATGAAGTAATCAATTAATGCATAAATGTTAATCAGGAAAAGGGTTAACAAAACTTCCACTTAACCCCATATCCTGTCAGTCATGACATAGCTGTCGTCCTACATCCTACAACAGATATTATCCGAGAGAAGATGCCTAGTAACTCAGCATTTCACCATGATCCAAGCTATTTGACACTACGTCAGCTGGTTCTCAAAACTTTGAACAAATCTCTCAAGTAAAACTTGCTTCATATGTGTTTCAGCAAACAATATTTTTTCTGCAGGATAAGGGCATCACATATAACCTGTCCTATTTCCGGATATCTTTTAGTTCATTTACATATATGTCATATACATGATGTGTGAACATTCATGTAAAAATATAATTACAGTAAAACCTCTCTATAATGACCACTAAATTACATCAAGTATTTTGTGTTTAATAAAGGCAGGTGGATGCTTAAAGCAAGGTAAAAGTAAAACAGAACGCTCCTATAGGAGCGTTCTGTTTTACTTTCCCCTTGCTTTAAGCAACCACCTGCCCAAAATACCAACTAATTAACACAATTTAGCGGTCATTATAGAGAGGTTTTATTGTACTATGAATATTAATAAGCTGAATGTTATCTATGGTATAATGAACACAGTATAGTTTGGCTGTGGCAAACACTGTAGAATCAGTCCTACACAGAGTCATCTGGTCTAGGTCTACTCTGTTTGCAAAAACATTAAACTTTGTCTTTTTCAATTCAATTAAAGGTTTAACCCTTTGAATACTGAATTTCAAAGCAGAATGGTCCATCATTGTTTAAATAAAGAGTGCAGCTTAAATTTGCTAGTGGATCTATGATGTTTGCAAACGCCAGTACACTCCTATCCCTCATTCATAGAGTTAACCCTATCCCTGTTCTATGTTTATTTTAAATCTTAATACCTACTGAATATTCATGGACAAAATAGTAATGAAATATGGAAGGTGGAACACTGTAGCCATTATAGAAAGTAGAGAAAAATACCTTTCAAATTCTATTAGCAAACAGAGCAGACCCTGATCAGATGGATCTTTCAGGAGCCGTCTGATCTGGGTCTACTCTGTTTGCAAATGCGTGAAAACACTTTTATATGAAATCAAGGGTTAAGCCAGTATGACATCCCAGTTAAATCCTGTTATATAAATTTATTTTCAACCTCAAAACCGCTAAAATAAACTGACTTCAACGAAATACCAGCTTTGTTCAGTTACATTACCAATCCGAAATCAAGATAAAGTAAACCCTTTAAAAAGACCAATGATCCATCATTCTTATCAGTAGTGTTCATTCTATATATGCAAAACAAATTGCTTAAAACAATTTGGAATACCAAATAGTACATGTCCTAATCTGAGAATAATTCTGGGAGCACTCTGGTCTGGATCTACACTGTCTGTAAATGCCTGTTAACTCATTTCTCACATTCAAGGATTAATGACAGTTTTGAAAATAAACTACCAGTATGCACTTTGTTCTATTATACACAATTGGGAATCAGTATTACAGTTGACAAACAGACTGGATCCAGATGTCAAGAATATGTAACTCTGTAGCTAATTCCCTGATCAAAACTGTCAAAAAGAAATGAAAGAAAAATACCTTATTTAAGAATTGAAGCAAATGACAATTTTTTGCAGAAAAAAGATCTTCAATTTCACGGTTTTTTAAGTTTTAGGTTTAACGCTTTCACACCAGATAACTTTATTAGTCTGTAAAACATGTCATTTGCTTCGATTCTTAGTGTACATTTTTGATCAATTTCTTTCAAAAACAGTGTCAGGGTGTCAAACAGTTTGGATCCAGGTTACTCTGTGTCTCATGTGGATCAAAACTGTTTGCAAAGGTTCATCAACTTTTGGTTTATAATGTTGAAGGAGTTGTATGCACACAATGATGGCATAAAATAAATGACCTGACAGGTATATACTTTACCTATAGCCTGCTGCAAACAACTTCAGGATAGTATGAATGCAAACAGTTTGATACCAGTAGAACATAGGGTACCAGGAATTCTCATTAGGATATAGATGCTTAACCATTCCCTCATATTGACGACTTTTGACAACTCTGTAAAAGTTACTTTGAAAAACCATTGTGATAAAGAGAGCATTTGCTCCATTGTGATAAATAGAGCATTTGCTCCTATAGTAGCAAATGCTCTATTTATCACAATGGTTTCAAACTATAAAATTCTAAAAAAAATCTTTTCTCTCGTTAATGCTCCTTTTCCGTAGATTTAATCTAAAAATAGCCTATGAGGTAATGGCTTAAATAGTATTAATGACATCATGGGTACTTATTAGCTGAAATTTAATAATAGTATATGACTTTGGCAAAAAATTATAGAACCATAAGGAACTGCCTGATCTGGGTCAGCTCTACCACAGAACAAATAGGTGTCTTTATCAGCTAAAGGGTAACACATTTGATATATACCTGTACATGTATTCAATTGCTACTGTGTTGGTTTCTTTCCAAATTATCAAAACAGTGTCAAGTTGACATATTCAGCTATAAAAACCAGTGGAGTGGGGAGACTGGGTTTCTTAAAGATTAGGTTAACCCTTTCCTTCATATAAACACCTTTTCACGTATCTGCAAACAGAGTAGTCCCAGATCAGACAGCTCCTATTGGAGCTGTCTGATCAGGGTCTGTTCTGTTTGCTTATGGAATTTGATAGTTCTGTTTCTTTACTTTCTAAAATGGCTACAAAGTTCCACCTTCCATATTTCATTATATCTATTTTGTCCACATGAATATTCAGTAGGTATTGAATTTGGACTAAACATAGAACAGGGAAATGGTTAAAGATTGTATATGTATATGAGTCGGGTGTTAGCCTTTATCACTCACTCACATTTACAAACAACTTGGGCGCCGTACTTGGGACACCAAGTAACTTGGGTGTCTCATCAGGATCCAACCTGTTTGATACTCAATCAATTGTTTCTCAAAAGTTTGATAGGGTCAGAAGTAGTCCAATTGCACCAGATCCAAATTTGAGAATTTGATAAAGCATTATTATTTCGCAGCTGGGTTAGGGTTAAGCTTTTACAGTTGAATTACAGTAGAACCTGTCCTAAGCAGCCATTCATTTATTGAACACAGGGGTCTTCAAAGGTTGGCTGTATAATGCATGGTGAAAGTAATGCAGACACCTCCTATAATAGTTGTCTGGATTACTTATGACTTGCATAAAGACAAATAGCAGCTTAATGCATGGTGAAAGTCACACAGAAAGCTCCAAGAGGAGCTTTCTGCATGACTTTCACCATGCATTAAGCAGACACCTGCATAAAAGGGTCTAAATTCTTCTATACTATAATTTCGAAAAAATCCAGATTTGACTGTAATAAAAACAAGAGGGTCGTCACGGGTGACAAATGCCCCCAAAGTGTTTGACACCGAAATGCATTTTGGTGGAAAAACAATACAATGTAATGCAGGTGTAACATGAAATTTTGATGCTGTTAAAAATGACACAGGAGTGAGTTCTTAACATTAGAAACAGAACCTTTGACGATTATGATAGCTAAGAAAAGAGCCAAGCGTCAAAACTTAGTTAAAAAGGACCCTAAGTCATTCTCAACGTTAAAAAGGACCCTGGGTTGATTGTCAACGTTTAAGGTATAGGAGATATGCTCTGGACAAGCTTTTTGTATCTGGTAAGATAAAGGAGATATGCTCCGGACTGTAAAATTGAGGTCAAAGGTGAAGGTCAAGGTCAGTGATCTGAAAATGGTACATGACTCTCCCCCATCCCAAGATGAACTCACAAACCAAATTTGGATTCCGTAGCTGGTAAGGTATAGGAGAAATGCTCCAGACAAGCTTTGTGTAAAATCTAGGTCAAAGGTCAAGGTCACAGTGACTTGAAAATGGTACGCGACACACCGCCATCCCAAGATAAACTCACACATTAAATTTGGAATCCGTAGCTGGTAAGGTATAAGAGATATTCTCTGGACAACCTTTTTTGTAAAATCGAGGTCGAAGGTCAAGGTCAAGGTCACAGTGACCTGAAAATGGTACGCGACACTCCGCCATCTGAAGGTGATCTCACAAACCAAATTTGGAATCCGTATCTGGTAAGGTATAGGAGATATGCTCTGGACAAGCTTTTTGTAAAATCGGTCAAGGTCAAGGTTAAGGTCATAGTGACCTGGAAATGGTACATGACATTCCGCCATCCCAAGATGAACTCACACACCAAATTTGGAATCTGTAGCTGGTAAGGTAAAGGAGATATGCTCCGGACAAGCTTTTTGTAAAATCGGTCAAAGGTCATGGTCAAGGTCACAGTGATCTGAAAATGGTATGCGACACTCCTCCATCCAAAGATGAACTCACACACCAAATTTGGAATCCTTAGCTGGTAAGGAATAGGAGATATACTCCGGACAAGCTTTTTGTAGCTGGTAAGGTATAAGCGGTTTTTAAAATCGAGGTCAAAGGTCAAGGTCAAGGTCACAATGACCTGGAAATGGTACGCGACACTCCGCCATCCCAAGATGAACTCACACACCAAATTTGGAATCTGTAGCTGGTAAGGTAAAGGAGATATGCTCCGGACAAGCTTTTTGTAAAATCGGTCAAAGGTCAAGGTCAAGGTCACAGTGATCTGAAAATGGTACGCGACACTCCTCCATCCCAAGATGAACTAACACACCAAATTTGGAATCCTTAGCTGGTAAGGTATAGGAGATATACTCCGGACAAGCTTTTTGTAGCTGGTAAGGCATAAGCTTTTTTTAAAATTGAGGTCAAAGGTCAAGGTCAAGGTCACAGTGACCTGGAAATGGTACGCGACACTCCGCCATCCTAAGATGAACTCACACACCAAATTTGGAATCTGTAGCTGGTAAGGTAAAGGAGATATGCTCCGGACAAGCTTTTTGTAAAATCAAGGTCAAAGGTCAAGGTCAAGGTCACAGTGACATGAAAATGGTACGCGACACTCCCCCATCCCAAGATGAACTGACACACCAAATTTGGTATCCGTAGCTGATGTGACAAAGGAAATATACTCCGGACAAAAGGTACACACACCCACACACACACACACCCACCCACCCACCCACACACCCACCCACCCACACACCCACACACACACACACCCACCCACACACGCACGGTGCGATCACTATATGCCGCCAAAGCCTAGCTTTGGGGGCATAAAAAGTATTGCAAATGCTTATGTGTGATGAGTGATTACTAAAGTTTTGTTCTCTGGTATGATCCTGGGTCTGGCCAAATATTTGTATGGCAATTACATAAACTGTTCTCTCACCCACTGACTGGAAGAAGTCAAGAGCCTCTGACGCAGGTCCATGGTAAACTGTCTCCCCAAATGACAGCAACATGAGGCTGTCAAACAACCGATAAATACTGTACCGAGGCTGGTGGATAGAGAAGATGATGGTCCGGCCTCGCATAGATAGCCTGCAAACATTTAAGTGTGAATAGGTCTCTTTATGAATATTCATTAATTTAATTTTTCTAATATAAATTTTTAAAGGGATTTTTTTACTTTGACAAAAACTAGCATTATACATGTATCTATATAAGCAAACAGAGCTGACCGGGTCTATCAAGCAGCTCATATAGTGGTTAACTCTTATCCTGCTAAGTACAACCTGCCTTTGAGGTTATAAAAGTTTATAAACAAGCTCAAAATAGGACCAATCAGGAAACTGGAGAACAAACTCAGACTCGGAAGTTTTTTAACCTCGGACCCTGACCCCGACTCAGCTCGGGCTGTAGATGAGATAAAAATCAGCACCTCATTTACCCTTTCAGTGTGGGAAACAAGTCACTAGTGTATTTTGCAAACAGTGTAGATGCAGGGTCTTCACAGATTGTCATGTTACACTTTTCACATAATCCCTGATTATTCACATTCAGCTTGATCTGTTTGAATTTTGAAATAGTCCATTTGAAAATACAGCAATGAAAGGGTTAAGGTCCAAACTGTTCATCACAAGCTTGATTGAATCAGAAATGAAGTAAAACAGTTTTATATTTAACCCTTTCTGCCATTAATATTCATGTAAGAAATAATGATGCCATGAATATTAATTAGATTAATTTCTTATAATAGCACATGGACACAGGAATGTTTGGCCATGGCAGATACTGTAGAAACATCTCTATAGTAGAACCACTCTAAACCGGAATTCTAGTACAGAAGAATTTAGATACTTTTTGACAGGTGACTGCTTAATGCAGAGTGAAAGTCATGCAGAAAGCTCCTAGAGGAGCTTTCTGCATGACTTCCATCCTGCATTTAGCTGCCACCTGTTTCCAAGACCGATATTTATGCTAAATTTATGTCCTGTTTAGAGGTTTTTTTTCTGTATATTATAACAAGCAAACAGAGCAGACCCTGATCAGACGGCTTCTATCTTACTCTACTCAGTTTGCAAAGACGTAGAAAGGCGTATCTATGGAGTAAAGGGTTATCAGTTTGCTTCAGCAGAATACAGTTAACCCTTTACCTCACAGAGACACATTTTGACACCTTTCCAAACAGAGTAGACCTGGATCATATGACTCCTGTAGGAGCCATCTGATCCAGGTCTTCTCTATTTGTTTATGCAAATTACAGTTTCAACCATGTCCCAACTTCTTGTGTTCACGTTCAACAGTTTACCCCACGAATAGTCATGTTGGTATATACATGAACACAGGACATTTTGGCAGAAACTGGAGAATCATATCTATGTTATTTCATAATCAAATTTAACAGATCAGATGGCTCCTACAGGAGTTGTCTCATGTAGGTCTATTCTATTTGCAAAGGCGTAGAAAGGTGTATATACGGAGTATAGGGTTAAATAAGCTAAGAAATAAGGTAACTTCAATGATAACACATTAAAATAACAAATTTGTTCACTGGTTTAAAGGAGAAATTTTTTAAATAAAATGAAATCATTTATATAACTTTGATAGAGGATCACCTGTTAAAGAATGATTATTTCCTGTGTAGGTTGGTCAAAATACATATGATTGTTTAACCTTTAGCTTGCTTTGGGCAGATAAGTCATTACCTACGCAAACAGTTTGGATCCAGATGAGACAACAAGAAACTTGGTGTCTCATCAGTATCCAAACTGTTTGATGCCCTGATAGCATTTTGGTAGACTAAATGATTTGCTCAGCAAGCTAAAGGTTAAGAGAACAATTAACATAACTTTGAAAGAGAGTCATTTATGTATCATTCTTGTAAACTATATTAAAATCCTTCCACCATGAAGAAGAAAATCCATTTTTAGCTCCTGTGACCGATTTATGCAGTAGACCAGAATGATTTATATGACTTTGGTCACCTGCTGATCAATCCTGTGATATCTGGTGAAAATCCAGTCAGTGATATAGTAGAGGTCATTTAACAGTAATGTGTGGGAACAAAGTATATATATAACACCTTCGCAAACAGTGTAGACCCAGATCAAAGGGTCGTACAAATCTTCTTCTTTTTTTCAGTGAAAATTTTAATACAACATTTTGTTTAATTAATATTCAGAAAGTTAATTTTAAAAATCTTGGTGAGTTTATGTGATCTGCTCATACCATGGACCTGGAACAAATTATGTAATTTTGATAGAGGACTCCATTAAGCAGTTTAGGAGATAAAGTTGATATTGCTTAACCCTTTACTCCATAAATAAACCTTTCTATGCCTTTGCAAACAGAGTAGTAGACCCAGATCAGACAGCTCCTATATGAGCCATCCGATCCGGGTCTGCTCTGTTTGCTCATGAAATTATATAGATCTGATTCTACAGTTTCTGCTGTTGCCAAAAAGCCTGTGTCCATGTGCTATAATATCAAATAAATCTAATAAATATTCATTACGTCATTATTTCTTATATGAATATTCATGGAGTATAGGGTTAAAGAAATTGTTTAACCCTTTCCCTCATATAGACGTGTTTTCACGCATTTGCAAACAGAGTAGACCCAGATCAGACGGCTCCTAGAGGAGCCGTCTGATCAGGGTCTACTCTGTTTGCTATTAGAATTTGATAGATCTGTTTCTTTACTTTCTAAAATGTCTACAATGTTCCACCTTCAAGAATTCTTTATAACTATTTTGTTAATGAATATTCAGTAGGTACTGAAATTGGCGTAAATATAGAACAGGGAAAGGGTTAAAGTTTACTCTTAGCTTCTATGAACTGATTATGTAGTGGACCTACACTATTTAGTACTTATGCAAACTTCAACTGTAGTTCATTCTTTTGAAAAAATTTGAAAATCAAGTCAGTGGTTTAGAAGAAGCTGTCATTTAATCCTTAACTCCATAGACATGGCTTTGATGACTTTGCAGAGTAGACCCAGATAAGACGGCTCCTGTACGAGTAATCTGATCAGGGTTTTCTCTGTTTGATTTTGGACCTAGAATTAATTCTAATGTTTCTGGTATGGCCAAATGTTCCTTTATGTACCGCTACAAAAATGTAATCAATGAATATTCATAAAGTGATAGATTCTTAAATAATTTTTCATGAGATAAACATAAAAAGATATAAACAACATATAAACATCTTTTAATGCATTTGCAAACAGAGCAGACCCAAATCAGACGGCTCCTATAGGAGCCATCTGATCAGGGTCTGTTATGCTTGCACTTCATATGATATAGATTCAATTCTACAGTCTTTGTCTCAGCAAAAACTTCCCTTGAAAAGTTTACTTTATAAAAATTCAGCTAATAAATATTGATGATGTCATTCAGCTAATAAATAGTGATGATGTCATTATTTCTTATGTGCATATTGAACAGGTAATGGGTTAAAGACACTGTTCAAGACATGAAGGACAGCAGACACAGGACCAGAGACCCAAATAAGATGAATAAATTAAATCATTTTCAAGAATAGCTCTTTTTTATATGTCCATCAAACCCTATGTTGTGACAACTCTTAACCCATTCCCTCATATTGACGGCTTTTGACGACTCTGTAAAAGTCACTTTGTGAAATCATTGTGATAAATAGAGCATTTGCTCCTATAGGAGCAAATGCTCTATTAATCACAGTGGTTTCAAACTACAAAATACTATTTTTTTCCTTTTCTCCAGTTAATGCTCCTTTTCGGTAGCTTTATTCAAAGAGGTTTGATCTAAAAATAGGTTATGAGGTAATGGGTTAAGAATCATCTCAAAGGCCAAAAGTGGTCACAATATAGAGTTTGGAAGAGGAATGAAGATTTTAGAATGTGAATACACAGCTTATCTATTGCTCTCAGGACCATCCCAACTGCTCAATATGGCACTTTGTGCCAGGTGAGCTAACAATAGCTAAATCTACCACTAGATCAAGGCCATAAAGTATTTTGATGGCGTTTGCCAACCATATAGTGAGCTTGTGTATAAGTTACTATCTACATGCTGTTTCATAATCATTTATTACCGTTTTAGTAAAACCATGACAGTTCCTGCTGTGTTTGCATCTAGACCTGTTGTTGGCTCATCTAAGAAAAGCACAGGAGGAGATATAATCAGCTCCATTCCAATATTACAACGTTTTCTCTCTCCACCTGACACACCGCGAATGAATTCATTGCCCACCTGAAAAAGAAGCACAAGCGTAATGATTTGGTATACACTATAGTTAACAGTGAAACAGACATATCAAAAGTCTAGTGCAAGCCTCTTGTTACTACAGCAAAACCTCTCTGTAGCGGCCACTAAATTGTGTTAATTAGTTGGTATTTAGGGCAGGTGGTTACTTAAAGCAAGGTGAAAGTGAAACAGAACGCTCCTTTAGGAGCATTCTGTTTTACTTTAACCTTGCTTTAAGCAGCCACCTGCCTTTAACACAATCTATTTGATGTAATTTAGTGGCCGTTATAGAGAGGTTTTACCATACAATTTACTGAGAGTATTTGTGATGACCTTTGGAAATAGTTTGTATCCAGAGGAGATGCCAGGTTGGTGTCTCATCAGGATCAAAACTGTTGGACACTGGGATTACATTTTGCAATAGTTATAATAGAATAATCAAATTAACCTTTACTCCATGAATATTCATACAAATGCGAGAAATAATGACACTGTGAATATCTATTACCGGTAGATTAATTGTAATAATAGCACATGGGCCATCTGGAATGTTTAGCCATGGCAGAAACTGTAGAATCATATCTATAATACATCATAAGCAAACAAGAGAAGACCCTGATCAGACAGCTCTTATAGGAGTCGTCTGATCTGGGTCTGATCTGGGTCTGCTCTGTTTGCAAAGGCACAGAAAGGCTTATTTATGCAGTAAAGGGTTAACCTATTCCCTCATATTGACGCCTCTGTAAAAGTCACTTCTTGAAACCATTGAGCAAATGCTCTATTTATCACAATGGTTTAAAAAATACACAATCCTAACATTTTCCTTTTCTCTAGTAAATTCTCCTTCTGATAGATTTATTCAAAGAGGTTGGATCTAAAAATAGCCTATGAGGTCATGGGTTAAGGAAGACGACTAGTTTGTAAATGTGTATACTGGTCAAATGATGTAAGTCAAAACAGATCTGTGCTCAATTTGACCATTTCCTTCATATAAATGTGTTTTCACACATTTGCAAACAGAGTAGACCCAGATCAAACGGCTCCTATAGGAGCCGTCTGATCAGGGTCTGCTCTTTTCGCTAATGGATCGAATTTGAAAGATCTGTTTCTTTACTTTCTATAATGGCTACAATGTTGCACCTTCCATATCTCATTATAACTATTTTGTCTATAGATAGATGAATTTCCGGTAGGTATTGAAACTTGGAATAAACATTGAACAGGGAAAGGTTTAACTACTAATCCTACTATCTATATTTCCTACTATCTATATTTCCCCAATTATATGTCAACATGACTAACAAGGATATATGTTGCTTTTCAACAATAAAGTTTCATATATAGGTCAAGCTGCCATACAGGAAGATGTGTGTCTCCAAAGCAATTAAGTCTGTTTCTGTCTTCAGCTCTTTAACTGATAATGTCACCTGTTTGCATCTTTGCAAGCAGAGCAGATTCAAATCAGAAAGTTCCTGTAGGAGCTGTCTGATCAGGATCTACTCAACTGTTACTTATATGGCTGACAGATCTGATTCTCTGTTGTAATAGCAATAATAAATTTCTTTGTTTTATTCAGAGCTTCAAATAACGGTGCATACCCAAGTACTAAAATTGTCATTTCTCTACCAAACCCTATATTGTGACCACTCTTTAGAATCGCGAAGGGACGATTCTAAAGAGTGATCACAGTATAGGGTTTTGTTGAGAAAATTCTTGAAAATGTTTACATTTATGCATCTTGTCAGGACCTCTGGGTTTTTTTTAATACAAGAATGAAAGTTATCAGTATATGGAATTACAGTCAAACCGGCCCCAAGTCAAACCGGCCCTTGGTCAAACCGGCCTCCAAAAAGTCAAACTGGCCTCACATGAATTATTTTTTTGGTCAAACCGGCCCCACATTTTTAAATCGAATTTTTAACCACACCAAATATTAATTATTTCTAGAAACCCAATGTAGATCTAGTTGCTTATCACATATATTTTGGTCAGTTGGAAATTCGGCAATGTATTAGTTATAGTTTATACTCGGCTCGCATTTAGATTAAGTGACATTGGCGCTTAGGTAATACCAGTTAATGACATGCATGTGTCTTTCGGTAGGTGTGATAATCCAATTAATGGCACACGTGTGTATGCTGTTTGTGATAATCCAATTAGACACGCGGTCACTGTGTCAGTTGAATGAACCAGAGACATACATACATGTATGTATATGTCTCTGAATGAATGTAAGATATTATTTATCTTGGTATGTAGACATATTTACACACAAAACTGAAGTAACGTTAAACAGTACATATTAATCTATTTCAAATGTTGTAAAATGATGATATCTAGGGAAAATTTCGATTTTTTTTTCAGAACCTGAATTAACCATTTCCTTCATATAAACGTATGAGTATTCGTTTTAAGTTCTTTTCAACTGTTACTCTATGATTTGATATAAATTAGTTTCATTGTTATCATTACTTAGGCAGAAAATATAGATTAAGATCTAATTAGTATACTGTAAGTAAACAGAGCAGACCCTGATAATACATCTCCTATAGAAACCATGTGTACTCTGTTTGCAAATGCGTAGGAAGGCGTATTTATGGAGTAAAGGGCTGCATGACTACAATGTATTATCATTTGCAAACAGCTAGGGTAGATCCAGATCAGACAGCTCCTTTAGGAGCCGTCTGATCAGGGTCTGTTCTGTTTTTTTTATGGAATTTGAAATATCTTTTCCTTTAATTTTTAAAATGGTCTGCCATACTAAATTATAACTATTTTGTCCTCGAATATTCGGCATGTACTGAAATAAGCATAGCACAGGGAAAGAATTAAGTACCTTACATTTACCGCTACGTACATGCATAACATACCAATTAGTATTTGTAGCAAAAATTGTTCGGTTAGATTAAAGATACACATTCATTACTAATTAGCGTGTACACGTGTCTTAGAAAAGTGTTAATTGTTCGGTTACATTATATGCAGAAATGGAAATTTACCTCATCACAGGTTTCTCGAACATTATATTTCGTGATAAAAAAAGTAATAAAAGTATCAATAGAACATTTCATTATTAAAAAGATATATATTAGAAGCCTTTTTTATTCGTGGGGCCGGTTTGACCAGCCAAAATATAATAAGGAGGCCGGTTTGACCAAATTGACTTTTCGGAGGCCGGTTTGACCTGAGGCCGGTTTGACTTGGGGCCGGTTTGACCTGTTTCCAGTATATGTATGAACCATATGAAATTACATGTATATAGAGCTGATTCTACAATTTCTGCCAAAGCCGAACAACTTATGTTTATATGAAATTAAATATCAGCTAGGTAATTAATATTCATGATGTAAATATTTCTTATATGAATATTCAAGATTCATTTGAATTTGGTTTAATGGCACTGTGACACAATAAGGTCATATAATGCTGACTGTTAAAAAGCTATTAATACCAAGTCTGTGTCTAATTTGAACTCACTTTGGTGTTAGCGCAATGCACTAGTCCCAGTTCCTGTATCACATTGTCGACTCTGTGCTCTCTTTCTTCATTGGTAGTGGTAGGGGGAAGGCGGAGAGCAGCAGAAAAATGAAAATTCTCCCTCACTGTTAGTGTACCCATTACCACATCATCCTGTAACATCAGTAGAAATGTAAGTCTAGAACCATATACAGTAAAACTCCTCTAAACCAGACATTATACTGAGTATACAGTAAAACCTCTTTATAATGGTCAATAAATTACATCAAGTATTTGTGTTAAAGGCACGTGGCTGCTTAAAGCAAGGTGAAAGTAAAACAGAACGCTCCTATAGGAGCGTTCTGTTTTACTTTCACCTTGCTTTAAACATCCACCTGCCCTAAATACCAACTAATTAACACAATTTAGTGGCCGTTATAGAGAGGTTTTACTCGTCTTGGAGACAGGTGGCATGCAGGGTGAAAGTCATGCAGAAAGATCCTCTTTACACATTAAGTAAATGATGTCCGATAAATTTGTCATCAACAAATTCTTAAATTGATGTTTCTCCAGCTTTTTTTTAAAAAAATGTGTTGAGAATGTTAAACAGTTTGGATCCTGATTAGATGCCAAGCTATCTGATGTCTCTTCTAGACCCAAAACATATGTAATCAAGAAGTTACCCCATGTTTAATATGAATTGAAAGGTTTAGATCAAATAAATCTCAAACTTCCATAAACTACAGCATTTAACAGTTATCACAAATACTCTGTATATCTACAAGAACAAGTGTGAAAGATGAAAACGAATACCGGTATATACACAGCGGAAACCAATACAGAAAGCAGAACCCTGCACTATGGGTATGGTTTTACTAAAAACTCCATATTCTTGAAAAGAAAACATAATTTTTTCCCAAAAGAATGTAAATTACATCTGAATTAATGAAGAACTGACTATTGCATGTAACAAAGTCAAGATTAATGCAAATATTTAATATTGAAAGTTGAACGCAAAACAGTAGTAACTATAATCTCTGGGATGAATCATTATGACCTTTACAAACAGTTTGGATCCAGATGAGACAAGAGTAACTCAACGTCTCATCAGAATCAAAATGTTTAACATTCTGATAGCATTTTTCAATAGTAATGACAGAAAAAAGAAACTTGGACAATTTTAACCCTTTATTCCATGAATACACCTTTCTATGCCTTTGCAAACAGAGTAGACCCAGATCAGACAGTTCCTACAGGAGCCTTCTGATCAGGGTTGATCTGCTCTGTTTGCTAATGAAATAATATAAATATCATTGCATAGTGTATGTCATGGCTGAAAAGTCTTGTGTTCATGTGCCATAGTAAAATTTAATTTAATCAATATACATAATGTCATTATTTCTCACATGAATATTCACGGAGTAAAGGGTTAAGAAAACAATCTTTTAAATGCTGATAAGGTTAAGTAATATCGTTACTACCGTCTTGCACTCACCCTTCAATATACTCTCAATTGTATACAGAATTGTGGCAAAGATCACCAACAGATATAACTGTACATACTTGCACTACATAGCCGACCATACATTTGAAGTTTTCCGGTACTGGGCGGCCATCCAGCAACAGTTCCCCTGACAGGCCTGCTGGATCTTTCCTCCCCGCTAGAACATCCAGGAGTCTGGAGCACATAGATGTGGATAAAATATATATGAAACAAGATCAAAAGCAAAGAGCAAAATCAGTATGTCTATAAGACACAGGTTCCACAGTCTATATATTATAACTCATTTAACCCTTTACCTAGAGAATATTCATGTAAGAAATAAAAGTCATAATGAATATCTATTGACTGAATATTTTTGACGGTGCCTAAATACAGGAATTTTAGGCCATGGTAGAAATTGTAGAACCAGGTCTATGTAATTAAATAAGCAAACAGAGAAGACCCTGATCAGACGGCTTATACAGGAGTTGTCTCACTGACCGACGGACAGACAGACAGACAATGATAGAAAGACAATGACAGAAAGACAGACAAAATTGTTATCCATCTTGATTTCTATGCAAGATAAACAAAACACAACTTACGAGGATTTTCCACTTCCAGTGGGGCCGAGGATGGCATTCATTCCTGGCTTGAATGAGGCACTGCAAAAGAAGGAAGCAAGATTATCACAGGTTGAACATAATAAACACCATCATTATGATGTAACAATATGATGAGGCATAAACAAAATCTTCAAATGTACCCTCTAAACATATTACACCAGATATTTTAGATTTACAGTAGAACCCCTCTAATGCGACAATTTAAAAAATAACCATATCTGCCTTAATAAGCAGGTGGTTGCTTAATGCAGGACTAAAGTTATCCAGAAAGCTATAGGAGCTTTCTGCATAACTTTCTTCCTGCATTAAGCTACCACCTGCCCCTGCGGCCAAGAATTAAACCCCTTTTTGGTGGTCGCATTAGAGGGTTTTTACTGTACATTATTAATAAAATCATACAATTTATTAATACAGTCCCACTAAAGTACTTTTTTTAAAAAAAACACACCATTCCCTTATATTAATACCTTCTGATGCTTCTGTGAAAGTCAAGTTTTGAAACCATTGTGATAAATAAAGAACAGTTGTTCCTATATATTGAGCAAAATTAATGCTCTTTTTTATCACAATGGTTCCAAATTACACAATTGTAAAATTTTCAATTTTTTAAGTAAATGCACCTTTTCCCTCTTTGAGAACTCTTGATACGGATTTGGACTTATTTCAAATCACTTTTCAGTTATGCTTTATTCAAACAGTATTCATTACTGAAATGTTCAATTCTTAAAGATTCTCTTTGATCCTGAGTGCTATTTATTATGGCCTTTGGAAACAGTTTGGACCAAGATGAGACATTAAGTAACCAAGCATCTCATCAGAATCAAAACTGTTGGACATTCAGACAATAGGGTTATTGTCTTCCAAAGAAATGGAAGGAAAATGTGCTTTGAGAATTGTAGCAGACAATTTATGCAGACAAATGTTACTAAGTGTTGGCAGGCAGAGCTGTAGGTAAGAGTAGTATTTAGGAAAACTATGTACAGAAAAAACCCTCTAAACCGGACATAAAATTTAACATAAATATTGGTCTTGGAAACAGGTGGCAGCTAAATTCAGGGTGAAAGTCATGCAGAAAGCTCTCCTAGGAGCTTTCTGCATTACTTTCACTCTGCATTAAGCAGCCACCTGTCTAAAAGTATCTCAATTCTTCTCTACTAAAATTTCTGTTCAGTGGGGTTCTACTATAAAAATACTTTACAAATAAGAGGTTTAACCCATTCCCTCACAGGCTATTTTTAGATCCAACCACTTTGAATAAATCTACCGAAAAGGAGCATTAACTAGAGACAAGAGCTGTCACAGTCACATGACAAATGCCCCCCAAAATTGTATCATGTGACCTTGACCTTTGACCCATGGACCAGGGACCAGGGAGTTGAATGTGACACATGGTCTTTGTGTGGTGAACATTTGTGCCAGGTTATTTTGAAATCCATTCACAGATAAAAAAGTTATAGAAGGGACACGAAATTTGGGACGGATGGACAGAGGAAGGACAGACAATGCGATTACCATATGCCCACCATTTGGGGCATCAAAAAAAGAAAATTTTAAAATTTGTATTTTAATGAAACCATTTGATAAACTATTTATCACAATGGTTTCAACAGGTCATTTTTACAAAGGCATAGAAAGGTGTATTTATGGAGGAAAGGTTTAAACTATAAATTTTACTCCATAGATACACATTTTAATGCCTTTGTAAATAGAGTAAACGCAGATTGAACAGCTCCTGTAGAAGCCATGTGATCAGGGTCTGTTCTATTTGCTCAAATTACATAGATCTGATTCTAAAGCTTCTGACAGAGCCAAAACTTTTCTTACAAATCATTGATAATGTCATCATAAAAATTATGCTAATAACAAGAGGGCCAGAATGGCCCTGACATCGCTCACCAGACAATCAGATATGTTTCTATTGAAAACTGACCGTCCCTGGGGCGGTGCCAATTTTGACCCCAGGGACACAAAATATAACTTTTGTAGATGACCTAAATATGAAGCTATGTGCCAAATATGAAATCTGAGAACATTCCAGTTTCAAAGGAGAAGATTTTCAAAGTTTGCACATTAAAATTGTTTCTATTGAAAACTGACCACCCCTGGGGTGGGGCCTATTTTGACAACAGGGGCATAATTTATATAACTTTTGTAGAGGATCGGAAAATGGTGCTATGAGCCAAATATGAAAGCTGAGAACCCTGTAGATTCAGAAAAGAAGATTTTCAAAGTTTTCACTATACGTTACTATAGACAAGAGGGCCATTGAAAGTGTTAATTTTTCAGACAAACAAATTACAGATGACAGAAACCCTATCACTGCTGCGCATAATTTGACTGAAATTAGCACACAGTTTGGATTCTGATCTGACACATATGTAACTTCATATGTGGTTTGTACAAGAGAGTTAATTGTAAGATTGATATGTATTAACCAGGGAATTTTAATTATGCAAGGCCATACAAAGTTCTGACTAAAGACGATCAACTGACCTCTCAAATAATCAACTGTTCCTCTAAAAAGGTATGTGTACCCTAGCATTCCAAACTGATTTTTTGCATTTGAATATTATTATTAATTATTACATAATAATTTCATATTCATAAGTTGAACTTAATATTTTCAAGTAATACAATTTCATGTTAAAAATTATTTCATAATTTATTTAAAATCTTTAATTTGGCATTCTGGAGCCTTTACATGATTTACCCTTCTTCTGAACTGCAGGGCAGGTTAAAATAATGTCATAATGCCAATCACTATATTTAATTAACCCTTCCCTCATATAAACGTGTTTTCACACATTTGAAAAATCAGTAGACCAGATCAGATGCCTCCTATAGGAGCCATCTGATCAGGGTCTGCTCTGTTTGTTAATGGAATTTGACAGATCTGTTCCTTTAGTTTCTAAAATGGCTACAATGTTCTACCTACTATATTCCATTATAACTATTTTGTCTATGAATATTCAGTAGGTTGTGAAATTTGGAAGAAAAAAATGGCTACAATGTTTCACCTTCCATACTTCACTTTAACTATTTTGTTCATGAATATGCAATAGGCATTCAAATTAATAATAAACACAGAACAGGCAAAGGGTTACTACAGCCACTACCAGCAATACAGGTGCACTAAAAATAGCCACTGGTCATCCCCATCTCTACTGCTTGACCTGATGACCTGTTTATGAGACTGAGTAAAGATAAGATGCTTAAAAGTGCAGTCAGCTTCAAGTTTGCTAGAAAACTTGCCACCCTGGGGTGTAGCCAATTTTGACCACAGGAGCATAATTTATATAACTTTTGAAGAAGTCCTGAAGTTGAAGCTATGTGCCAAATATGAAAGCTGGGGACCTTCTAGTTTTAGAGGAGATGATGTTCAAAGTGTTCACTATATGTTTCTATTGAAAACTGAAAAACCCTGGGACAGGGCCAATTTTGACCCCAGGGGTATAATTTATATAACTTTTGTAGAGGACCTACAGATGATGCTATGTGACAAAGATGGAAGCTGAGACCCCTGTAGATTCAGAGGAGAAGAACTTTAAAGGTTCAAATTGTTGACGACGAACGACGCACGACGCACGCCGACGGACGACGGACATCAGGCGATCACAAAAGCTCACCTTGAGCACTTTGTGCTCTGGTGAGCTAAAAATTCATAAACATTATTTCTTACATGAATATTTATGGAATGCAAGGTTGATATATCAGTACATCAGTATATATAATTATATCAATTAGCTACGCTCTGACAAGACTAAGTCCATCTATCTTGCTCAGATCATGCTAATACACTAAGTTTTTCTTCTTTTATATGAATGAGTGATTTAACTCTTACAGTGTAGGACACAAGTCACTAAATATGTCAATTGCAAACAGTGTAGTCTACACTGTAGACCCAGATGAGAGGGTCCTAGAGGAGCCCTTTCATCAGGGTATGCACTGTTTGTCAGGTTACACTTTTCTTTAGAAAAATCCCTAAATGGTCACCATCAGCTTGACCAGTTTGAATTTGGAACAGTCCATTTGAAACTTCAGTGTTGTAATGGTTAACCCTTTGACCCAGCCTGCTCTGTTTGCTACTTATGGAATTTGACAGATACAGTAAAACCTCTCTATAACGGCCACTAAATTGTGTTAATTAGTTGGTATATTAGGGCAGGTGACTGCTTAAAGCAAGGTGAAAGTAAAACAGAACTATTGCTTAAAGCAAGGTGAAAGTAAAACAGAACGCTCCTATAGGAGCGTTCTGTTTTACTTTCACCTTGCTTTAAGCAACCACCTGCCTTTAACACAAAATACTTGATGTAATTTAGTGGTCATTATAGAGAGGTTTTACTGTATGTGTCTTTAGTTTCTAAAATGGCTACAATGCTCTGCCTTCCATACTTCATTATAACTATCTGGTCCATGAATATTCAGTTGGTATTGAATTTGGAATAAACATAGAATAGGGAAAGGGTTAAAGATAGATTCTATACAGTACAAAATTTGGTAGGTATAACTTATACACATTTGTACTGCACTGAGCAGATCCTAATTAGAAGGCTCCGACAGGAGCCATCTGATCTGGGTCTACTCTAGTCTGTAAAAGCATGAAAAGGTGCTTATATGAAAGAAAGGGTTAAACACTGATGGGCCATTCCACTTTGAATATTCAGCATTTGAAGGGTTAAACCTCTCAATTGAATGCCAAACACTGTAGAACCTGATCAGAGGATTCCTCTAAGAGCTCTCTGACCTGGATCTAAACTGTTTGCAAATGTCAGAACGGCCATTCACACATTCAAGTGGTTAATGATGCACAAATCTATTTGTATTTATCAAATCTTCAATAAATGTATTCCTTTTTTAGCCTCTTGACTGTATTTTAGTGCAAAAATCATTACCTTGAACTTCAAGTTCAAATTTCTGACGCTGATGAAGCTAACTTATCCATGTCAAGATATCATATAACTTTATTGTATGCATTTCTGCATAAAGAGCTTGCAGTAAGAAATATTATCCTACAAGTAGAATGTGGTACATTCTTCTATTGGTGAAAGGTATATCAGCATATGATTCAGTATTCACCTATTTAAATAGCTGAAGTCAAAACTTGTGTCACATACATATGAGCCAACTCATCAGGGTCTGCCCTGTTCGTCAATGTTACATTTTTCTTTTAACCCTTTCCCTCATATAAACGTGTTTTCACGCATTTGCAAACAGAGTAGACCCAGATCAGACGGCTCCTACAGGAGCCGTCTGATCAGGGTCTACTCTGTTTGCTAATAGAATTTGAAAGATCTGTGTCTTTACTTTCTAAAATGGCTACAATGTTCCACCTTCCATATTTCATTATAACTATTTTGGCCATGAATATGCAGTAGGTACTGAAAAATGAAATAAACATAGAACAGGGAAAGGGTTAAAATATTCCTGAATATTCATGGTAAACATGAACTGTTTGGAAAATTCGATTCGAAAATTCAGCGCTGAAAGGGTTAAACAATGATGGGTTATTCAACTTGGAAAATTTAGCATATATATATATCCCTCACAATAATTAAACTCCAGCTATCAGACTAGACGTTGACCACTCCTTAGTAACATTATATACATAATTAGTATTCTGCAGGTAAAGTACAATTACAAGCATAATAATAGAATCAATAACAATGAATTCCTGGATTATTTAGTTTATCCATTGTACACAGTTCTAAGCCATAAATGGTCTACACTGGGATTTGGTATGTATTCAAATATGTTAGTGCAATATGTATATATACGGGTAGTCTTTATACTTTATAGTAAAACCTTTCTAAACTAGACGTTAAATTTAACATAAATATCGGTTTTGGAAACAGGTGGCAGCTTTATGTATAGGTTGAAAGTCATGCAGAAAGCTCCTCGAGATTCCTAATCAAGCACTCTACCACATCACCATAAAAGCCGGCTTGCACATGGCCACATGTACAAGTGTTGATACAGGTAAACTATACCCTGTGTAACTGGGTTTCTCTGAGAGAAAATATACCCGGTGACGGCAGGTGTGGGGATCAAACTCGAAACCTCAAGATTCCTAATCAAGCACTCTACCACATCGCCATAAAAGCCAGCTTGCACAACAAGTGTTGAATTTGATACAGGTAAACAATACCCTGTGATGTATATTTATTAGAAATGTTGGCTGGCAAGGGACTTCGAGCTCTAAACGCACTACTAGTGACTAGAACTATCACTAAAGGTGATGAATACCCCCACACGGCAGCCTTGATTGAAAATCCAAGTTTTGAACATGTAACAGGACCAAATAACAAAAATACCCAAAGTTCAAATAGAGAAAATTCTGTAATTTATGCCAAGTATCAAGTGAATCAGGTTGAAATTGAAGGAGGAGTTCAAAGTACAAGATTTTGCCTGCCAATTTCAAGGCCAACGGTCAAGGTCACAGAGACCTGAAATTTGTGTCTTGCACATCTACTACTCCTGAGTAACATTTATGCCAAGTATCAAGTAAATCAGGTTGAAAGTGAAGGAGGAGTTCGCCGTACAAGATTTTGCCTGCCAATTTTAAGACCAATTTCAAGGCCAAAGGTCAAGGTCACAGAGATTTTAAATTTGTGTCTTGCACATCTACTACTCCTGAGTAACATTTATGCCAAGTATCAAGTGAATCAGGTTGAAAGTGAAGGAGGAGTTCAAAGTACAAGATTTTGCCTGCCAATTTTAAGACCAATTTCAAGGCCAACGGTCAAGGTCAAGGTCACAGAGACCTGAAATTTGTGTCTTGCACATATACTACTCCTGAGTAACATTTATGCCAAGTATCAAGTGAATCAGGTTGAAATTGAAGGAGGAGTTCAAAGTACAAGATTTTGCCTGCCAATATCATGACCAATTTCAAGGCCAAAGGTCAAGGTCACAGAGACCTGAAATTTGTGTCTTGCACATCTACTACTCCTGAGTAACATTTATGCCAAGTATCAAATGAATCAGGTTGAAAGTGAAGGAGGAGTTTGCCGTACAAGATTTTGCTTGCCAATTTTAAGACCAATTTCAAGGCCAAAGGTCAAGGTCACAGAGATTTTAAATTTGTGTCTTGCACATCTACTACTCCTGAGTAACATTTATGCCAAGTATCAAGTGAATCAGGTTGAAATTGAAGGAGGAGTTCAAAGTACAAGATTTTGCCTGCCAATTTCAAGACCAATTTCAAGGCCAAAGGTAAAGGTCAAGGTCACAGAGACCTGAAATTTGTGTCTTGCACATCTACTACTCCTGAGTAACATTTATGCCAAGTATCAAGTGAATCAGGTTGAAAGTGAAGGAGGAGTTCAAAGTACAAGATTTTGCCTGCAAATTTCAAGACCAATTTCAAGACCAAAGGTCAAGGTCAAGGTCACAGAGACCTGAAATGTGTGCCTTACACATCTACTACTCCTGAGTAACATTTATGCCAAGTATCAAGTGAATCAGGTTGAATGTGAAGGAGGAGTTCAAAGTACAAGCTTTTGCCAGCCAATTTCAAGACCAATTTCAAGGCCAAAGGTCAAGGTCAAGGTCACAGAGACCTGAAATTTGTGTCTTGCACATCTACTACTCCTGATTAACAATTATGCCAAGTGTCAAGTGAATCGGGTTGAAACTGAAGGAGGAGTTCGCCGTACAAGATTTTGCAGACCGACCGACCGACCGACCGACCGACCGACACCGACCGACCGACCGACAGGCTGATTCCAGTATACCCCCCTCAAACTCTGTTTGTGGGGGTATAAATATACGAAAATTCCCACTGAAAACTAGTACTCAGTGTCAGCTATTTTATGCATTTGTGTCCTCGATATTAAACTATAACTGTTGTGAAAATTGGGGTTTTAGTAAAAACAATGAAATAAATTAAGACTTTCATCACACCAGTTAAGAGTAGAAACTGGTAGATATGGAACTAATAGAATAAAACGTAATGAGATATTGTACTATTTGTAATTCAGATGTTTTAGAAGATGAATAGTATTTTACCCTTATCTGTAGCGTATAATATTATAATGATATCCGTAAACAGTATATATAAAGAAATACTATTTAAATAGGCCAAGTGTTTGGAAATTCATTGAATTAATGAGCACTGTTAATTTTTTCTATTGAAAAACCTATGTAAATATGTTTTTGAAGCTTTTATGATTCGCCAAAATGTTGTTAACAGGAATAATGTACAGTAGATATTATGATTACATACCCTACATTATATGTGTTATGCAAAACAAAAACAACAAAACATGTAATAAGTTATTTCATCTATCAAGCTATTGAATAATTTTGCAACATCCTTAGCATGTTTCACATTGTTTCATACCACAGAGATGTTTTCCCTCTCTTTCTTTGTTTCTTCTTTCTTTCTATCTTTCGTTTGATTTCATTCTTCTTTTTTCTCTTCTGTCTCTTCTTTTTTTCCTTTCTTCCCCTCTTGTTTTTGATGTTTATACATTTAATTTATACTCTTCCTCCATCATATAATTATATACACGTAGTTATGTGACTATGTCCAGCCTCAAAAATTGTTAAGATTTAGGAATATATTTCTCTTTGAATAAACTTAAGTCTTTATATTTGCAGGTATATTTGTAAGATTTAGATTACATTGCTGTCACATATATATAATTTCTTATACAATTAATTGTATCATGTAACAAGAAACATGTCAATGTTAACGTTACTAATAAAGTGTTTTGAATCTTGAATCTTTATTAACTTAACCCTTTCCCTCATATAAACGTGTTTTCACGCATTTGCAAACAGAGTAGACCCAGATCAGACGGCTCCTAGAGGAGCCGTCTGATCAGGGTCTGCTCTGTTTGCTATTAGAATTTAATAGATCAGTTTCTGTAGTTTCTAAAATGTCTACAATGTTCCACCTTTCATATTTCAATAGGTATTGAAAATTGGCCTAAATAAAGAACAGGGAAAGGGTTAATTTGTATGATGGCATACATACACATGTAGGATGTTTTGACAATGGCAGAAACTGTAGAATCAGATCTATATATCTTACCATAAGCAAACAGCGCAGACCCTGATCTTGGTCTACTCTGTTTGCAAATGAGTTTATATGATGGAAAGGGTTAAATGCATTTTCACATCTTTGCAAACTGTGTAGAGCCAGATCAGATGTGTTCTTGTACAGGCTGTAGGACTCTATTGTTTCTACCAACACCAAAAGATCTGGGTCCATGCTTATAAAACTTTTAGTTGAGTCTGAGTTCGTTCTCAAGTTTTTGATTGGTCAGATTTGAGCCTCTGGCTCAAATCTGACCAATCAAAAGCTTGAGAACTGAAATCTGACCAATCAAAAGCTTGAGAACGAAACTCAGACTCAACTAAAAGCTTTATAAGCATGGACCCAAATGTATATATATGTATAAAACTCAAAATCATATTTTGTCACATTTTAACTAATTTAGCATTTTGTTATAATGGTAATCAAAATTGTAATCAAAAATATATGTTACCTATTTTTCAATTGGGAATGGATCCTTTTAGCCCTTTCCCTGTTCTGTGTTTATTACAAATTTCAATACCTACCAATTATTCATGGACAAAAAAGTTATAATGAAATATGGAAGGTGGAGCATTGTAGCCATTTTAGAAAGTAAAGAAACATATATTTCAAATTCTATTAGCAAACAGAGTAGACCCTGATCAGACGGCTCCTCTAGGAGCCGTCTGATCTGGGTCTACTCTGTTTGCAGATGCGTGAAAACACGTTTATATGAGGGAAAGGGTTAACCCTTTACTCCATGAGTATGTTTCTCGGATTCTCTACACCTGAATTTGCAAACAGAGAATTTTAAGACCCAGATCAGAGGGCATGTGATGGAGCCATTTGATCGGTGAGAAAATGTGAGTCTAATCTGTTAACTGATTTTGTCACCTGCTTAGCTATTATGATCTGTATTTATAAACAAAAATTTAATGGACCAAATATCAATATTTAACTTATAGAGGGTTATTTAATGATTTTGATTATTAATACAATTTTTTTATTTTAACGTCCTAGGCCAAAAAAAAAGCTGGCCGAAACGTCCTAGGCCGAAACATCCTGGCCGTAACGTACGCCTAGGCAGAAACGTCCGCTGCCCTAAACATATCTTACATTCCATTTGATCAGATATGACTCGATGTGTTCCATATGCCTTAATAAAAATGAATCTGATTTATAATCATGGCCTCGATCATTATTTCTTAACCCTTTCATCCATAATCCAACTGTTTAATCCACGGATGCCAGGCGCATGACAGATTAGACACATATATAGTATTATAGATACGAATAAAAAATCAAAACTTTTGTTCTGTCAAAGTATGATTTCTAAACGTTTTTTAATATGTTAGTAGTGCATGTATTTATGAAACTGTCACGCGCCTGGCACCTAGCTGTGGTTTAACCCTTTCCCTGTTCTGGAAGGTGGAACATTGTAGCCATTTTGGAAAGAAACAGATCTGTCAAGTTCCATTAGCAAACAGAGCAGACCCTGATCAGACGGCTCCGGCCGGCCAATAGCTATATTTATTTATTTATTTATTTATTTAGAGAGAGAGAGAGAGAGAGAGATCTGCATAGGCCTATATATGGCTCTGGTTAAATTAATTGTTTTTCACAATGGGTGCAGTTTTGCATAAAATTTTATAATTATTCATAAAGTAAAAGGTTAGACGGAAAATAATAGTTTCGGCCATATAGTTGTAATGAAAGGCGAGCAGCCTCAACAGATCGCTAAGCCTAACTTATGAACTTACTTGATGTCTTTCAAAATCTGTTTGTCCACCTTCCTGCAGCATCCCTTGTCATTAACCCGCACAGAGTAATTAATGTCATGGATCGTCAGGACTGACTGTGTCACAGTCGAGCTATTCACCGTCGGCCCGACCACTGTAAATTTGTCCTTCTTCTCCCCGTCCACTGGAACCCAAACGTGGGTGGCCTCTTTCGTCGGGGTGCCATATTTGCCTTCAGTGCCTCCATTATGTATCAAACTGTCCTGTGAGAATTCGGGATTAACGTAAGCAGTCATTTTCGAAAATGATTCCATAAATCCACGAAAAGAACAGAATGGTCAGCAGTCACTGAACGTCGTCTACGCAATGGTTAGCTACCCATTGATTTTATTTTTACATGCACCGGGTGCGTTTGTTTTGATCACGTGTTATTTTGTTAAAGGAGAAGACAAGTAATTCTACTAAATTTCCGATACTACTATACGGGTATGTACACAGTACAGTAGCATAGAACTGAATGTTCTTCCGCAAAATGTGTCGTCTGCTCATTTTTTTGTTATTGCCTTCTTTTATTATCATCACACCATTCAAACAGTTTGTAGATTATATATACAAATCCATATGAGACCCGAATATATGCTTCTGTGTGGTCAGTCATTTACAAAAAAGAGAGTCAATTGATAGAGAACGTTCAAAGAAGAGCTACAAAACTCGTACAAGGCAATCAGAACAAAACTTATACAGACTAAAAGATTTGGGAATATACCATCACTAGAATATCACAGGCTTAGAGCTGACATGATCCAAGTGTTCAAAATTTTAAGCGGGATATAGATAAAGCTGACAAAGCACAACTTTTCACTCTAAACCAAAATGTTGTAACAAGGAGTCATCCACAAGCATTAAAAAAGAAACGTTTTAGACTAGACATCAGACGGCACTCATTTTCGCAACGAATAATAAATTGGTGGAATAACCTTCCTGAGAAAGTGGTCACCTCAGACACACTGAATATATTTAAAAGCAGATTAAATTTTCATTGGAGGGATTTAAAAAACAAATTTCAGCCAGACTGTTATGAGGCTTTCAGGACAAATATAGGCCTATGACACGGCTCAGAGAGTTACTAGTAACTAAAATTGAGTTCGACAACAGGTAACATATAGCAGGAGACTCGTATACTCAGAGTCGGGCTCATCTATAGTTCTAATCAATGAGTTTACAGCATATGCTAATTTTATGATGGTTGTCTGGATATAGTTAAAACCGAAAATAGCTCGATATCACCATTTAGAGTAGGCCTACACATGTGTGGACCAAAGTAGCTCACATATGTATACTCTAAATGGTGATATCGAGCCATGATATCCCCCTGTAAGACGAAAAACACCACAAAATTAGTATGCTGTCTTTAGAGCTCATTAATGACCACTAGGCTAAGTCCCAGCATGTGTCGGACACCTTTGGTGGGGATTATAGCTCTAGATCTAACCATGCTAGACTCGAGATCCGACAATGTTAGACCTGGTTATACCACATCTCAAGTGGAGTGTGCACATAAACAATTTATGTAGAAAAGCCAACGCCACACTTGGATTCTTAAGACGGAACCTGAGAAACGTTCCTGAAAAATGCAGGAAAACGGCATACATTTCAGTAGTAAGATCTATCATGGAGTATGGCGCAACCATCTGGAATCCTTACCTCAAAGGGGACATAGACAAACTGGAAAGAATTCAGAACCGTGCAGTCAGATTCATAAAAAAGAACTATAGAGACAGAGAGACAGGAGCAGTCACAAGAATGAGAGAACAACTGGGGTTAGAGACCCTTGAAGACAGGAGACTAAGCCTTCGTCTAATACTTATGTATAAGGTAGTTGAGGGCTTGGTACCTGCTCTACCGACATCCACATTCACAAAGCCGGCAAAACCGAGAAGAAACATCAAAGCTACCAAGTTTAAAGACTGCGATACAAGAAACATAATAGAAAACCAAGTATGCAATAACTCAAGAGGGTTGGCAGTCCCAAATGGCAAGACCCCTCAATACAGAAATTCATTCTTTGTAGACACTACGGTGCAATGGAATAAACTGCCTGACAGCATAGTGCATGCTGATTCCGTAGAGGCTTTCAAGACAGCCCTACGAGATCATTGCCAATTATAGTGGCGTCTCTTCTCACCCGTCGTGTAAAAGCCTTTATAGGATTCTACGACGTATAGATACAGATACATGCTTCCTGGTCAGACCGAGTTACTTGGCGTTTCATCTAGATCCAAGCTGTTTGCAAATGCGAGTCAGGTCGCGCTTAGTTCACAAAAAAGTGTGTACTCTAAATGGTGATATCGAGCTACTTTCGGTTTTAACGATATCCCGGCAGACGGCAACCATCACAAAATTAGCATGCTGTCTTAGGCTACAGCTCGTTGATGAGACTAGGTCACGCTTAGCTTGATAACCAATCAGTTATTGAACATATTCATGAGTCTTAAAAATAGGCGGTTAATTTAAGATGTATGCTGCGCAAAATTCAGCAAATTTTGCGTTTCGAACCGACTTCAGAATTGGAATCTATACCTTCACACTTATTTAACGCTAAACAGCACGGTCAGTAAATGGTTGTTTGTGTCGAAAAAACTAGAAAAATGGATTGCTACGGAAACCAACGGAACAGCCTTCGCCATTGGCCGGAATCTGTCGTAAGATTCAACTTTTTACATACCGGAAATAATCATTCGAGATGAACCTGTATGAGTTAGCTCCCTTTGACCCTTATATTTGATTGACACCATTGAACGGTATATTTAGCATGTGGTAAGATGGGCATATTGCCTTATTTTCCTGAATAAAATCTATTATGTAGGCCAACAACCAGTGTCAGCCATTGTACATGTGGTAACAACCTAATTAATATTCAAAGCGTTGTTCCGAAATAGAATCAGAGTCATTCAGAACTTGGTCGAAGATGTCCGCTAATTTCCGTACAAAATATCCGTAATAAAAAGGAGGCTCCTTTTTAAGAATTTAGCAGTATTCGGACAGCGATAATATTTACCTGAACAAATATATCCTGTCGGAAAATGGGTTGTAAGCATTATTTTCATTATATGTATACCTGTACAGCTTCTGTTGTTGATTAATTAATACGAAAAATGCGTATAATACATCTTTAATGCAGGACAAAAGTAATGCAGAAAGTTCCAATAGGTTTGTTTGTTTGTATCGAGTTTTACGTCCTTTTAACCGTACAGATGTATGCTGCGCATATTTCCGCAAATTTTGCGTTTCGAACTGACTTCAGAATTGGAATCTATGTACCTAAACACTTATTAAACGCTAAACAGCACGGTCAGTAAATGGTTGTTTGTGTCGAAAAAACTAGAAAAATGGATTGCTACGGAAACCAACGGAACAGCCTTCGCCATTGGCCGGAATCTGTCGTAAGATTCAAATTTGTACATGCCGGAAATAATCCTTTTCCCTTTGACCGTTATATTTGACTGACACCATTGAACGGTATATTTAGCTTATTTGCATGTAAATAATATGTGGTAAGATGGGCATATTGTCTTATTTTCCTGAATAAAATCTATTCTGTAGACCAACAACCAGTGTCAGCCATTGTACATGTGGTAACAATCTAATTAATATTCAAAGCGTTGTTCCGAAATAGAATCGGAGTCATTCAGAACTTGGCCGAAGATGTCTGCTGATTTCCATACAAAATCCCCGTTTCTAAAAAGGAGGCTCCTTTTTAAGAATTTAGCAGTATTCGGATAGCGATAATATTTAACTGAACAAATATATCCTGTCGGAAAATGGGTTGTAAGCATTATTTTCATTGTATGTATACCTGTACAGCTTCTGGTGTTGATTGATTAATACGAAAAATGCGCATATTTACATCTTTAATACCACGACGTCCAGCTAGTTACAGGTTGGGGAATACCCCAGAGGCTCCTCTGTGCACGCAACAAATTTGCACCGTTTCGTGCACAGAAGATCATCCAGGTAGAACCACCGACCTACCGCAAGCCAGCTGGAAGGCTTCCTCACATGAAAATTCCAAATGCCAGACCGGCATTCGAACCCACAGCAGTGACGGGGCTAATTAGCGACTGTCAGTCTAAGACCATACTCACTCGGCCACTGAGGCCCCAGTTATAATAGGGGCCTTCTGGATTACTTTCGACCTGCACTAGGCTACCATCTGTCTCAAAGGCCCAGCTACAGACCTCTTTTTAATGATCAGTTAAAGGTTCTACTGTTTCTAACTTTATCTGTAACAGACTTGCTGTTTACCATTGTCCTCTATAATTCTCCAGTCTAGATAAAGATGTCGTTAACGTATAATAACTATACACAATGCAAATATCGTATACACATACAGCCGTGTGATTAGGGTCTACACTGTCTATCAAGTATGGTTAAGAAATATTGCAGACCCTAGTCATTCTGAGTCAGTATAGAAGCTGTTTATGTCAAGGCAACTGGTGACAATCGTTTACCCCCTGCCCTCCCCCGCTCTACCCCTCCCACAGCTTAATATCACCATTCGTCTTCCTACGTACGCACGCACGCAGGCGCACTAACATTTTTTCTGTCAGTAGGGCTTTTAATGATGAATATTCTAAGTGGTGTCGCCCATCCGTTTTTAAGTATCGAGTCCATTCAATATGGTAGACTATTGTCAAAACAGTTTAGACCCTGGTCTGAGGGATCCTCTGATTCTCAATCCTGTAGGATCAGGGTCTGTTTTGTTGTTGGACTATGCAGACACGTATTCTCTGACTACCCCGTTCATATAGGGAGTATTGTTACTATATGTATTCCCCTTTATCATCTTGGACACATAATTGTCTTGAAATTTAAGCGGACGTCGTATCATGCACAGGTGTTCGGCTCATGAAATATATGTGTAAAATAAGTTAAAATGTCCTTAAATTGACGTTTTTGTTACAAAACGTCAATTTAGAGACATTTTTAATTATTTATAGACATATTTCATGAGCCAGATACCTGTGGTATCATGCAGAGGTCTAATTTTGGTCTGTAAGACAGACGGTAGCTTAATGCAGTCTATCAAAAATAGTGCACGAAGCTCATATAGGAGTTTTCTGCATTAGTTTTGCCCTGCATTAAGCAACCACCTGCTTTTCACGACTATTATATTCAATGAATGAGTGGCCGCTTACGACAGGTTCAACTGTACACAAGGCTTTGTCGCATCGTTCCGTGTGAACGATTGTACAAAGTGAGGGGTGCATAATGACTGATTATTTGGGACGAGTTAACCATTTCCATGTAAGAAATAATGACATTAAGAATATATAATTGTAGAATTTTTAATAATTGGCATACGTATATATATATAAGGTTTTTATATTTGTAGAAACTGCAATATAATTCCATAAGTAAACAGAGCAGACCCTGATCAGACGGCTCTTGGAGAAACCGTCTATTCTGTGTCTAATCTGTTGCAAAGGCGGGAAAGGTTAAAAAAGAGAACAACGTTCTAAAAAACATATGCGTTTATATAACGGTAGATCTAATAAAGTACACACAAAGCGGTACACGTGTACCCGATACACGTGAATCCACACGTGGATACCTGCTATTTATAGATGACGGAAATTCCGTATCGATCGAACTACAGGCAAGAGAAAACTTTTGGTAAATTTTCAGACTTCAAATTTGGAAGCAATATTGACCCTATATTGTGTAGGCTGTATTAAAATTGGACCCTGATTTGTGTGTGTGTGGGGGGGGGGGGGGGGGTAATGCAGATGTGACGTAGGCTACTTTTAATGATTCTAAAGCAGATGGTTGCTTAACGCATAGCAAAAGTAATGCAAAAAAACTCCTATAAGAGCTTTCTGTAATACATTTGGCCTACATTAAGCTACCACCTGCCTTACATACTAATAATTAGACCTCTTTTCGATGGTCGCTTAAGACAGGTTCTACTGTAGGCCTATTCCTATCCATTCTTGTGGAAATGAATGTATCTTTTGTATACTTAGTACCTCTCTAACGCGACCACTTAATGAATACTCATGAGTATTTCCATGGGTAGATGGTTGCTTTATGCTGGGTGAAAATTTGCAAAAAGCTCTTACATGGATTCCGTACGGCATTGCGCTACACCCTAGCCTTAACGACCCAGAACTGGAGCTGTTTTGGTGTTCTTTTTTTTTATAGAGATTGTCCTGTACATCGTAACTGGTCGTGTATCAAACAGTTTACCCTTTAGCCAACTAATCTACACATTTGACACTGGTCCAAATTATTCTCTTCAACGTGACGTAAATTGCACCGCTGGGCTAATGCGCACAAACGTTAAACTCGTATTCAATATCAGTATCATAAACTTTCTGAATCTAGACTAGACACCGCCAAACATCAGTAGGACCCACGCTGTTTAATACTCATATTAATTAATATTTTTGTATAGAAATGGAATACGCGAGGACTGAGTGTGCAAAAAGTATTGTATTGTGAAAATAAGTGCGCTTTTGAGAATAAACCCGCGACTTCACTCACATATGCAAACAGCGTGGATCTAGATGAAATGCCGAGTAACTCGGCGTCTCAACAAGATCCAAGCTATTTGACACTCGTTCAATATTTTCTCAAATCTTAATGGATTCGGACGTAGTCAAAATTGGACAGATCCAAATTTGAGCAAACATTTTTTCTTCAATAGCGTAAGAATCATTTCTACAGCAGTCACCAGTTTGCTCAGCATGGTAAAGGGTTAACAAGAGGTGGGGTGATGGCAGGGGCGGGGTGATGGCAGGGGAGAGAAAACCACATACCTTTTCACTCATAATTCTTTTATGATCACGTTAAACTGACCATTTCATAACGGCTGTATTAGTACTAGTATAGCCATATGAAGATGGCGAAGAGGCTACTACCTATAAAATTGTGGACGGACGGACGGCACGGTTTGTAATTATAATGTACATTTAGGGCTTTGAAAAAATGAAGATCCAGACCATCTGTCGCCTCAGAGACATGGATTAAATAATTGTTGCGAGAAGCAGCGTAGACAATGTAGAGTCGGATGCCACATAACTTGACAATAATTGTAAAGCCCAAACTCTTTGTACACAGGCTGTCTCTGGTTCGATCTAATGTCTGGTCATACTTAGTGCAGTAAAACCCATTTAAACTGAACGTTCAATTTAGTGTAGATATCGGTCTTGGAGACAGATGGCAGCTTAATGCTGTTTCCTCTTGGAGCTTTCTCCATGCCTTTCACTCTGCATTAAGCAGCCACCTCGATAAAAGTATCTAAATTCTTCTATACTAGAATTCCGGTTTAGAGGGGGTCACTGTAATTTAAATGGTATACTTTAAATATCTCTCTGGCTTAGTACTCAGCATATGAGAGCGGCGCTGCGACTGACCATGCCGTAGTCATGATAGTTTGACCGGATGTTATATTACAAGCCAGGCGTTGCTTTCCTCTGGCTACTATATACATGTATGTAGAGATCCCAAACATTGTTCTTCTAAACCCGATTCCTCCCTCACATGCGTTCACATAGCTCTGTTAGACAAAATGGTTATATAATAAGTGTTAAACAGCCTACTAACCAAAGCTACAAAAGATGGGCGACCATGGGATGAAGCTCCAGATGTGACTGGCAATTCAAACTTCCACATTTCAACAAGTGAAATAGAGAGCTATATGTACAAGTTACAACGCATTTCTGGCTTTGTCGACAATGATATGCCAGCTTATTTGAATAAAGAGTAGATCATATACGTCACCCGGTCCTCACTGATTAACCCCTTTGCGCCCAGTGGATTCTTCCATGCATATATATTGGATAAGTCTATTTTCTATCTAAGGACGCCTGGTCTAACTTTTCATTTTCGTTTTATTTTATATTGAAATCCCTATCAGCAAACAGTGTAGGCTCTGATCAGACACCACATGCATAATGCGGCGTCTGATCAGAGTCTACAATGTTTGCCTACATCCCATATATGGGATCGTGGGCACAAATAGGTTAATACCATCAAAATAGCCATTAGAAATATAATAACACTTCTATTAAGCGTTCGCCTTACTGGCAGATGATAGCTTAAAGCAGGATGAAAGTAATGCAAAAAGCCCCTATTTGAGCCTGCATTAACCAAACATCTGTTTGAAGCCGAATGATATATCACCCAAATTGAAACCAATGTATATGTTGCACTGTCGGACGAACGACAGGTTTATAGTGACGAGCCTCCGTACATAGTATATAATCTCTAATGTTTAAAGAGTAAAGTCCGCTTATATAACACCTCAGTCGTGTCACAATAAATAGGCCATAAAATCACACTCGTTTAACCCTTTCCTTGATATAGACACATTTGATGCATTTGCAAACAAAGTAGACACATATCAGACGGCTGCTGTTTGAGCCGTCTGATCAGGGTCTGTTCAGTTTGCTTATGAATGCATCTGATTCTACAGTTTCTGTCTTTGCCAACCATCCTTATTTTATATGTCATTATAAAAATTCAGCTAATCATTATTCATGATGAAATTATATCTTACATGAATATTCATAGAGTAAAGGGTTAAGATTGCTATTTTAGTGTATACAGGTGGGCGAATCAAAGTGATATTGTAAAACACAATGAAACTCAAACTGGACATTGTTTACCCCGAATATCTCACATACATGTATAGAATCCGTCTATCATGTTTTATTCACAATCTGGGTCCATGCTTATAAAACTTTTAGTTGAGTCTGAGAACGTTCTCAAGCATTTGATTGGTCATATTTGAGCCTTTGGCTCAAATCTGACCAATCAAAAGCTTGAGAACTCAAATCTGACCAATCAAAAGCCTGAGAACGAAACTCAGACTCAACTAAAAGCTTTATAAGCATGGACCCTGACAGTTTTAACCCTTTCCCTCTTGAATATTCATGTAAGAAACAATGACACCAATGAGTATTTATTAAATTTGTTTTGTTATGGCACATGAGCATGGTAAAATCAGATACATACATACATACTCAGAGTCACGCTGAATAACAAATACCGCCTTCTAAGGAAGCCCAAGGCTATGCACAGCCACTCTTTGTGCAAGAGTACGTTGTTGACGTCGGCATGATAACGTACTCGGCGTCCCAGATGGTCCCATAGGTGTTCAATGGGGTGATAAGTCCGGCGATCAAGGCGGTCAGTCCAACACATTGATGTCAATTTCCCTCAGAAAATTCTGTGTGACTCTTGCAGTGTGCAGCCTCGCATCATCCTGTTGAAAATGGCAGCAATGTTGCACTCGTTGCAGCGATATTTCCGTACACTGTCACTAGCTAGGTAAGACCAGTATGGGGAAATCACTCCCAAACCATCACACTGTCACCTCCAAACACGATCACGTTCGACTACGTTGCGACGGTCGAGTCGTTCACCATAGTGTCTCCACACACGGAGTCTTCCGTCGGTCATTTGGGCATTGAAACGCGACTCGTCTGAGAAAAGCATTCTCGACCATTGCTGTCGTGTCCAGACTTAGTGAGTCTGAGTCCAATTGAAACACATCACTTGGTAACGTCGTGGTAACGGTATACCGATGTAAGAACGTCTAGCGTTTAATCCCCTCACTCGTAAGCGACGTCTGAAAATCATGGAAGCCCTGGAGGGTATTATTGACTTCTGACTTCTGACTTATGAGTTGTGACTTGCAACTTATGACTTGCTACTTTTTAATTTTGGCGCAAAATAGATGTCATGGTGGAGAACAGCTCAACGTAACCATATTTTGTAAATATACGTTGTTCTTTTTGTAGAATCTGCTTTGAAAATACTCATGTGTATTTAAACCGTAAAGAAGACTGTATTGCATATACAGGTATCATTAACACGCATATATATATTGATTTGCTTTTTAGTGTAATATCCATGAATATTCAGTAGATATCAGAATTTGGAATAAACATAAAACAGGAAAGGGGTTAACTCAATGCGACTTACACATCAACAGCTAGACAATAAACCCATTCGATAATAGATTTTCAATGTTTTAACTAACTGCTACTGAATTATACAGAATTTTGTAAATACTGACTAAACTTTATGATTATGTATTATACCGTCGGCAAACAGAGCAGGTCCTGATCAGTCGGCTCCTATAGGATCTGTCTGATCTAGGTCTACTCTGTTTGCAAAGACGTGAAAAGGCGTTTATGTGACGGAGCTGGTTATTTTTTGCTGACAAGTTGAGTGTATAAAGTCGTTAGTTCTAGAGTTCATGGGAAAATCGAAACCTGTAAAGTGCAAATGAATTAAAGCTATTAGGGGCCTTTGGCATAAAAAGACACGATGGCGTATTAATAAAATATATTTATGGATCAATACGGACGTATGACTAGGGGTGAAAAAGATATTATTTTGTAAACATCTCGTCTTAAAACACCTATGATCATATTGCGAAGAGTCAGACCTTTTGCGACGACTTGTAATTTGCAAATGTATAGACATTTTTATAAACAACAACAACAACAAACTTTTAGCCTGCTCTTTTGTATATCCCCGCCTATACTGTTGCCAAGTGATCGGTGTATTGCGTTACTGCCACAGTGCACCGCATGTTGGGCACGTCCTGGGTAGATACTACACATACTGTTTTTACCCTTTACATGTTCAATATTCGTGTAAGAAGTAATGGCACCATGAATGTTCCTAGCCAGATCTTTATAATGTAAAGGTTTCAAAGGATTTTTTGCTACGACAAGAACTAGAATCAGATCTATATCATGTCATAAACAAATAGAGCAGACCCCGATTCTGGGTCTACTCTGTTTGCAAAGGCGTGAAAAAGCGCTTATATGAGGGAAATGGTTAAATATAGTAAACTAATACAGAGAACTTCTCAGTTCAACTCGAAATAGAAATACATTGTACTCGAATGTTACATTAATAATATGATATAGAATCGAACTTTCAAGTTCAACTAGAAATAGAGTCGAAGCGATGTATGCCCTGAAGGTCTGGAAATACATATGGTTTGGTTAGAAGGTGGCGTTTGAAAATTGTAATACGAATCGACAATTATTTCAGATGTATTGATAGTTTAATATCAGGTAAATAGCAAACATGTACTAAAATGTTCGAATCAACACCTGTATCTCTGGAGTGCGACGAAAAAGCGTGACGAAAAAAGCGTGACAGATTGACGGACAGACGGACGAACAGATGGATGGAGAGACATACAGACAGACAAGCATGCAGACAGACAGACATACAGACAGACAGATAGACGGTCGGACGTTTTAACGGATTAGACCTCTATATGGGACTTTTCTTTCGTTTCAAAAAGACATACAAGTCGAAAAATAGACCCACAAGTAAAGGAAGCGCAAAATATATTTTGTCCTCATAGTCCCACAATGTATCACTCGTGAGAGCGGACGGACATACAGACGGAGAGGCAGGCATACAGACATACGAACGAATCGACGGACGGACCGACAGACAAAAGGAAAAACAAACAGGCAGATAGACAGACAGATCGACACTGACATACAGACAGACACTGCCAGACAGACTGGCATACAGACAGATAGAAAAACAGGGAGGGGCCGCACACAGAGACACAGACAGGGGAGACAGTACACGTTGCACTTTTTCTGTTTCCATGTTTTCGTGAATAAGCATAAACAGGTCAAAGTGGAAGAAACTAATGCTTATAAGTCATCAATAATTACAGAGTGCATGACTTTTCAGTTACTTTACCACTTGGGACACCTCAGCTGTTTTATCAAACCCTGATGACATCTCCAATAACACGACTGTTACTTTCGCAAATACTCAACCAACTAATATCCATGGGAAACGAACATAGCACGAACTGTCACTAATTCACGTGAGATGCGTTCTATATCACAAAGCGTGGTAAACTACACACGGAGCAAACAGCGTCTGCGGGGATACCAAACAGACAGAAATAATAAGGTACTTCTTTCACATACGCTCTTTCTCTTTCTTTCTGTTCTCTTTTCTGACTTCCTATAAGATATCTAGAGGGTATCTGATCGTTAGATTCCGAGGTCCGAAAAAGCACGAGCATCGCCATTGCCTATCAAAGGTTGCGAATAGTTTGAACTTATGGAACGCCATTCTGCCATGCTATTTGCTAAATGCGAAATGCTAACGAAATGCAATATGCGAAATGCTTTTTGCCAATTGTTTAAATTGCTAGGGAAAGAACCGGAATGTTCCAAATGATGGATGTAAATGACAAATGCGAAATGCTTATTGCTAAATGCACGTTTGCACTACTGGCATCGAGCAGTGCCATTTTTACTTTAGTAGTGCAATAAGCTTTATTGTAAATAAACATGCATTTAGCAAATGTACAGTGACTTTAAAAATGTCACTGTTCAATGCTAGTAGTATTTAGCAATAAGCATTTCGCAATTCGCATTGGTCATTTACATCCATCAAGCGGAACATTCCCTAGCAATTTACACAATTGGCAAAACGCATTTCGCATTTTGTATTTAGCACTTAGCATGGCAGACTGGCGTTCCATAAGAACTGATTTGAGAGCACCTGTCGCCTGCATTGGTTGAAATTTACGAAATCGGACCGACAATACTTGAGACATTTGTTACAGTAAGATTTTGTTTTGCTGATGATTATACAACAATAGTAGTGGTCTACAAGTAGTATTACTATATTGTGAAATGTGTCTCGGAGGACACCCCAGCAACATGCACGTGCGTTTGCTCTCTGCATATTTTGATGATACAGTTCATGTCTTATGCATATGGTTAAACGGTCACAAACGCAAACAGTGATGCACTTTATCAAGGCATGCACTGTGCAGTCCGTTTTAGAAAGTCAGCGTAAGTATGCACACTTTTCTTGAGTTTTGGCATTGGCAAATGCTGTGACGCAGGCTCTTGAAGACGGCAAATGCTGTGACGCAGGCTCTCTTGAAGACAGGTGAATAGTAAATTCTCGCTTTAGAAACTGCCTAAAGATTTCTAATTCCCGGTATTGGGGGCAAACGCTGAACAGTGGTTTCACGCAGTACAACTTTTATTAAGAAAACTCCCTTAGACTGTTTGCAATACTTCTGTTCTGCTTTAACCTTTTACTTGATCAGAGACATATATACATACATGTTGTTGTTGAAAATCATAGGTGCGAACATAAGCTGCATTTCTTGTTTCATCGTCTATCTAACAAGGTCTAACACTTTGATGTCATAAGATGTTTGTTTAAATAATTTGAATCATGAAATATTACTCTACATAAACTGCATATTAACGGTATCTGAATATATGCTAAATCCTTAGAAGCCGCTTTCCTTTTTTAAACAGACGGGAAACTTTAATAATTAATTTCAAGTCACATAGATCCCTTATCTGAAGTTATTTGTTAGGCAAAACTGGTCAGAATACATTTGTAATCAAACCGTCTCCACTTCACAATATTTATTGAATCCTTATTTTTTTTCAGATTTTATCTTTATTGAAGATGTTGATAGCTGGGAGAAGCGTGATGGTTCCACAGCTAGAATTCCACATACATGTACATACAATAGCCTGTCCACAAGATAACAGAACTTTGTGAAATCACATACGGATTAACAGATCAGTTCCGTGTAAAACTGTTGAAATACATCTGTATATAACACGCCACAGAAGCCATGTTCTAGACACATTGCTACATGAACTTGGACATTTTCATGCCATATTAAGGAGCATCATTGTTGAATATAACTAAAAGAAACGACGCAACTGATGGCCATTATTCAAACATACTTTCTTTCTACTCCCTTTTTATTCCGTTTAATGGTTTTGTGATCCTTTCCGTTTCTGTAGCTTCTTCCTTTTCAATTTACTTTATATTTCTTTAGTCTAGCTTGAGTATGTATTTTAGTCTTCCGAATACAGTAGTATTTATAATGATGTGACTGTTCGAAAAACATATGACCTCCATCGGGAGAGGATCTATATAAGCAAACTTTGCTTCCGATCCAATCCCATTTCTCAAAATGACTATGTTCAGCATTATGTTCTTGTGTACATGTATACATGTATTTGGAAATAAAATATGTTTAAACTAAACATACTATAGGAAACTTCCGATTCATGATAATTTTGAATTTCAGCTATGTGCATCAGAATTAGGGCCTAGCTTTTGTAAACCATTTTCATTTTGATAATTTCTTAACCCGTTCTTCACCATAAGTGACTCAGGGATATATTTACATATACATGTAGTCTGAGTCCATATATGTGACGCAGAGTTACTCGGCGTCTCATCCAATCTGTTTGATACCCTGATATCTCTACATACAGTTTGGATCCAGATGTAACATAGAATAACTAAACCTCTCATCAGGATCCAAACTGTTGTATACCCCAACACTCGGTGATACCTTGTAAATTTGATCGACACCTGTATATGTATTATAATTCTTTATCAGGTATTTAAAGTTGAATTTGCTTTTCAGTGGAAAGCGATTAACGAGAGCGAGAGAGAGAGAGAGAGGGAGAGAGAGAGAGAGAGAGGGGGAGGGAGAGAGAGAGAGGGGGGGAGAGAGAAGTAGAGTGAAGGGGAGAGAGAGTATTCAAGGGGAGATTACTTAACAATGTCCCCCATTGTGCATCTAAGTCTGTCTTTCTGAAACTAACATTGCGATTATAAGATTACAATAAAATATATATTAATAAGATTTTTGACTTTCGTTTGTATGAATACAAAATATTATTATTATTATCAATGGTAATTCGGTACAATAATAATAATGTATGAATATATATTTTTATTATTATTATTTATATTTATTTTTTTTTTACTTTTTTTCGCTTTGATAAAAACTGTAGAATCATATCTATATCATGTCAGAAAGCAAACCGAGCAGACCTTGATCAGACGACTCCTTAAGGAGCTGTCTGATCTGGATCTACTCTGTCTTGCAGAGGAGTGAAAACACGTTTACATGAGGGAAAGGGTTAAATAATAATAATAAAAATGTATGAATACATATTATTTAAATAATAATAAAAGTGGTAATTTATTACAATAATGATGACAACAATAATAATGATTTATTAACCTAATAATAGTAATAAGTTATAATAATAATGATAATAATGGTATAAGTAAAGCTAATTAATAAGTGTATAAATGTACAATTGAAAATTTGAAAATAATGATAATTATAAAAGTTCATGAGTTCAAATTCCCTTTCCACGTCGTGTAATCATCAGTGGTCTAACAGTAAATGATGTTATCAGAAAAGAGGTGATTGATTAACCCATTTGCTCCCACGATCCCATATATGGGACATAGGCAAACAGTGTAGACTATGATCAGACGCAGCATAATGCGGTGTCTGATCAGAGTCTACACTGTTTGCTGATAGGAATTTCAATATAAAACAAAACGAAATTGAAAATTTAGGCCAAGCACTCCTTAAATTAAGAATGGACTAATCCAATATATAAGTATTGAAGAATCCACTGGGCGCAAATGGGTAAACTCCTAACTGACCAAACCGTACTTTGTCAATTATTTTCTATAGATGTTATGGTGGTGGTTGCGTCTTTTGTGACGCTTTTCCTGCTTGATGTTACTACTTTATCATACCTTTTTGTTTAAGACCTGTGCAGATACCAAGAATCAAAACGCGTGTTCTTGCTCGTAGCCAGGACTTTGACAAATACAGTTACACCTCTCTATAACGGCCACTAAATTATGTTAATCAGTTGGTGTTTAGGATAGGTGGCTGCTTAAAGCAAGGTGACAGAAAAACAGAACGCTCCTATAGGATCGTTCTGTTTTACTATCACCTTGCTTTAAGCAGACACCTGCCTTTAAAACAAAATACTTGATGTAATTTAGTGGCCGTTATAGAGAGGTTTTACTATACGTGGTATACTCCGGGGATACAGGCGGCTCTCAGACTAGTAAGGTACCAAGTCAAACACACATTAGAAGTACATGTATTCCACTGGAAGGAAGCGACACAATATGACCGTGAAACTGGTGGCCTGTTCGCCTAATACATTTTTAAAGTTTAACCCTTTCCCTCATATAAACGTGTTTTCACTCATTTGCAAACAAGAGTAGACCCAGATCAGACGACTCCTAGAGGAGCCGTCTGATCAGGGTCTACTCTGTTTGCTAATAGAATTTGATAGATCTGTTTCTTTGATTTCTAAATGTCTACAATGTTCCACCTTCCATATTTCTTTGTAACTATTTTGCTAATGAATATTCAGTATGTATTGAAATTTGGAATAAACATAGAACAGGGAAAGGGTTAAACGACCCCTTCACTGGATTAAACACGAGCAAGACATGAACAAGATTACATACAGAAAGATGGAGTTTCTTTGTGTTGAAATTCTTAAAGTAGAAGATCCTTCCAAAGCAAAAATAGCAATGTGAACAGAGAAAGTTGCAGACTCTGTTTTATAGAGTCTGTTTATGAGCAGTTATTAAAAGTCCAACACTATTCACGCCCCAAGCTTTGGCTTAAGCGATATTTAATTACAATAATTAAAAGCATTGTGAAGAACCCTGGAATGAGGGCTTTGGCCAAATTTTGTCTCAATCTTTTTAGTGTGTGTGTGGGGGGGGGGTTAATTTGGAGACAGAGACTCGACATGCGCCAGACTGATATTTTTGCATGTACTTTCGAACGAAATGATACATTTAAAATGTATTTACAAACATGAAGGACGTCAACCCGAAGTTAAGAAAACAAACATAAAATTGGCGACATTTACCACGCGCTGGGCTAGACTCACAAAGTACAGTGATAGAACAAACAGATGAGTAATTTACACCGACAGTGTCATTTACATAAGTAGACCCGGAGAAGTGGATCCACCTCTTGGAGACTGCTTGGGTGAATTGACAGATGAATTGGGAAATGGGGGGCACATTTTAAAGTGTGTGTCTGGAGGTAAAAAATATTACTCTTACAAGACCAACACTAACCAAGAAACCTGCTAAGTGAGAGAGTTCATCCTCGTCACAGTGTACACCAATAGTAAACTCGAACACAGCACAACAATCACCGACCCAAACAAAATATGCCGAGATAAGAAAAGAAGAAAGTTATATACCACCTAATAAACTGAAACCTATCAAGTGGTGAACACACAAAACATCGATGGGTTGGCAGTTAATTAGATAAAGCTGTGTAAATATTGTATGTAAGGAATTAACCCTTTCGGCGCCAAATTTCTAATTGTCGTTTGCAATCCAAGTTTGTTAAATCATTCAGTAAAATAAGGAAATGAGATAAATAAATGCAAATTTCAAAGGAATAAAGCACATATATAGAGATTGAGACAAATAGTGAAGTCCCTGATCAAACGCCGCCTTTTCAAGGGACTGATCTGGGACTGATCTTAGGAAACAGATATATCACCATCAGTGCTATATGATTTGTTCCAAATTTATTTATCTAACAATCTTGGTGATATTCAGTGATCATAGTAAACTTTAGCTAACCATTTTGCATTTTTGTTTGCTTTATAAGAGAAAGACTGGTGTCTGTCGTTCTCATAAATATTCATACATATGCAAATTAGTTTATATCAGAAAAGTAATATTTACTATTAAAGCAATGCCTCATATCTATGTTTGTAACAATTGATTTCATGATTCATCAAACATAACTGAGATCTAGCGGAGTATTACAGGTGGATGTCAAATTTCCAAAATTTGTGAAAGGATCGGTTACCATGGAAACCATTACAATGTTACTTACAGTTCATTGTTTGGGTATCAATTGAGATACTTAGCTTTCTGAGGATTTTGTCATCAATTTAAACTACATTTGAAGTTGTTTTCTGATATTGGTAGGATAAAAATTGAGAGGTTTACGTTATTTCTGTATTTTTTTTGCTATTTTTTAATTATTCTCATTAATATTCATGTGTATGCAAATAAGGTAATTCCTAAGTATAGCCTTTAAACCAAAGCACAAGGTCTTAGCTGTAATTTGGTACCAGTTTTATACAGTTAGCACAAAAATTTCCTGTGATATGGAAGAATTTTGCAGGTAGGTGTCGACTAACAAAAATGTGTGAACAGAGTGAAATGAATGGTTACTATGGAAAGAGTTAAAAAGTTACTTAGAGTTAAATTTTTGGTCCTCAAATATGATATTTTGTTTTCTGAGGATGTTTTCATCATGTTTAACTGCATTTGAAATTGTTTTCTGATATTTGCAGGATAAAAAGTGAATAGTTTACATTATTTACGTTATTTCTATATTGTTTTTACTATTTTTAATGTTCTCATTAATATTCATGAGTATGCAAATAAGGTAATTTAAAAAAAAAACTGGAAATAAAAGCACAATGTCCTATTTCCAATTTGGTACCAGTTTTATAGGTTTAGGACAAAAACTGGCTGTGATATGTACGATTTTGCAGGTACGGACCATTATTACGAAAACTAGGGTGTTGCCATGGAAACGGTGAAAATGGTACTTAAAGTTAATGCTATGGTCCTCAAATTGGATATTTTGTTTCCTGGTGGTTTTGTCATCATGTTAAACTGCATTCGAAGTTATTTTCTGATATTTGTAAGATAAAAAAATGAAAAGTTTACGCTATTTCTATACTTTTTTACTATTTTTAATGTTCTCATTAATATTCATGAGTATGCAAATAAGATAATTTAAGAAAAAACAAGTTGGAAATAAAAGCACAATGTCTTATCTTCCATTTGGTACCAGTTTTATAGTTTTAGGACAAAAATTGGCTGTGATATGGGCGAATTTGTAGGTATGGGTCATCATTACGAAAACTGGGGGGTTGCCATGGAAACGGTTAAAATACACATAGCCTAATAGAATTTAAGTTTGTAAGTTTAAGTACATTCGTGATTCTGATTCAGGACACTTTACTGAACATTTTGGTACCCATGAAAAAAGTCTAAAGGGGGGGGGGGTGTTACACGGTAGGCATTATTGGCTCCATTAGTATTTGTCGTGGTGCATTTATGCGACTGCGGCGGTGAAAGGGTTAAGGAAGCGGTTTCTATCTCCATGAAAAAAATATGTATGTCTTATAATTATTATCAGTACTGAATGTATGAAAAGAAATTAAAACAATATTCACAAAACATGTACTTTTCAACAAAGGTGTCCGACGCGTGCTTGGACTCAACAATGGAAACAGCCCCCCCCCCCCACCCCCCACCCCCACCCCCCAAAAAAAAAGTGATCGAAGTATGTAAACTAGCCTAAACCTATCTATTTGAACCTTAAACCACTCCGAAAAACAAGAAAAGCGCGACCGGAAAAAAAATTCTTTCGGGTCTATATATATATTGATACATATATAGACCACAGGTGCTAGGCGTGTGGCCATTTCACAAATACTGCTTATAAATACCTTCAAATACGTTTAGACATCATAACTTGACATTATAAAAAAAATGAAAAAAAAATGATTTTTTTTTTCGTATAGTATATTACTATATAGTAATATACTATACGAAAAAAAAAATATTTTTCATTTTTTTTTCTTTTTTTTTATAATGTCAAGTTATGATGTCTAAACATGTTTGAAGGTATTTATAAGCAGTATTTGTGAAATGGCCACACGCCTAGCACCTGTGATATAGACCCGATAGGAATTTTTTTCCGGATCGTGTTTTTCTTGTTTTTCTGAGTGGTTTAAGGTTCAAATAGATAGTTTTAGGCTAGTTTTACATACTCCGATCACATTTTCTTTCTTTTTTTTGGGGGGGGGGGGGGGGGGGGGGGGTCCGTGGGTGAGTCCAAGCATGCGTCGGGCACCTTTGCTTTTCAACATTTAATACCGATTCAACTGCGGACGAATACAAAGTAGTCCCGGCAAGGTGTGGTCTTTTTTTCATGGGGTATGAAAAATACAGTCAATCAAAGCGCACCAGAAGTAATGAAAACGCACAATATTAAATTATATATCTATAGAGTTAGTGACTTGTTTTGTTGCTACTGGACCAAGAAGTACTTTCAATAATACGTCTACCACCAAGCATGCAGTGTGCTGCATTATAGTGGGGCTGTAACCCGTTTTACTTTTGACAAACAACGTATCAAATTAATATGGGTCCAATAATTTTGCGAAATTTGATGATAAGGTAGCGATTGTCATCAACAGAAGAACAAGCCCTAGCGAAACAAATAAGCTGAGAAATGAAAACCGCGTAATATGTAGAACGGGGAATACCCCCATCCAAATGAGGATAGTTAACAATGTTAAAATTCAAAGTCATCCTTTTTGTCATAAATTTTCATTGTTTATAGATAAAATTAAATCTAAAAAGGATGCCGCTATGTTAGAACAATTGCTCTATTTAAATTTATAAGGAAGATTGGGTTTATTGAATCAAAGATTTATTATCAATATTAAATATGTCGTCTAAATAAAGAGATGTATTATTGAAAGCATTGATGACATCTGTCTGTGAATCGGTTTTAAGGTTAAGCATAAACTCATGCTCGTAGCAATACAAAAACAGGTCTGCAAGTAAAGGTGCACAATTGGTTCCCATGTTAATACCAATGACTTGGTGATATACAGAATTTCCAAAGCGAACAAATACATTGTCTAATAGAAAGGTGATGACATTACAAAGATCTGAACAGGTACTGTAAAAACCCGATACTACGAAAAATTAGCAATGAACAATGTATGTATTTGTGGGCAGGTGGCTGCTTAATGCAGGGTGAAAGTCATGCAGAAAGCTCCTAGGTGAGCTTTCTGTATGACTTTTACCCTGCATTAAGCTGCCACTAGTGTTAAAGATCAATAATGGTACAGTAAAACACCTCTAAACCGGAATTCTAGTAGAGAAAGATTTTGATACTTTAAGGCAGGTGGCAGCTTAATGCAGCGTGAAAGTCATGCAGAAAGCTCCTAGAGGAACTTTCTGCATGACGTTCACCCTGCATTAAGCTGCTACCTGTCTTCAAGACCGATATTTGTACTAAATTTAACGTCCGGTTTAGAGGGGTTTCACTGTACATGTATATGTTTGAGTGCTCGTAGTATCGAGTTTTTACTGTACTTATCTACACTCATATGTAAATAATGTATCTCTAGAATTACAGGCAATCAATGATACTTTTCTCTAGAAAATGCTTTACTTAAAAGGTTTGTAAGTTTGATATTATATCTTGTTATAATATAGTATAGAGTAGAAAAATCGTAGGTGCTTATAGTATTAATTTGGTGTTGCCTGTTTTGTATTTTAGTTAAAACCTCATTGATAGACCAAAAACCATTAGATTCGTAAAACGGTTAGATTCGTAAAACGCAATACATGTATCTATCTTTAAAATATGCTTCGTCCATTCTGAGAGTGCATTTATGCCAGCATGTTCCCAGCGACACCATTTGACTTCCAAATATTCTACAATCTTGCCACGGCAAGTTTCGAAATCAATTAAAGAAGGTACGTGTAGTCTATATCGAGGTCTTTTAGTTAATAAATACGAGAACATTTGTCTTCAGTAATGTTAAAACTTTCTGTAATAGCATGATCAGAACAGAATTTAGAACAATTACAATATCGGCTAAAAGGAGTATTATTGTCAATATTGTCGATACAATTTTATTATACCTTATACCGTCTTTGTACACTTTTTATCGTCTTCTGCAATCAGTGTAACCTCTACTCTCCAGTTCTGAATACTTAATGAACGTTTATTCTTTTCAGATACCTATCTTTATTGAAGACGTTACTTGCTGAAAGACGATTCCCACGGCTAGGATACACATCCATGCATCGAAATGTAGAAGCAATCAGGCGGGTTCCATTACATTTGGATATAAAGACCAAGTTTTGTATAAAACAGTGGAAATTCATGTTTTTGTGTCACATCGTTGAAGTGATGTGCATGTTTTAGGTACATTAATATACGGACTTGGTCATTTGTAAACATGCCATATTCAACCATTTCCTTCATATACGTAAACGTGTTTTCACGCATTTGCAAACAGAGCAGACCCAGATCATTTTGCTAATTGGATTTGAAAAATCTGTTTCTTTACTTTCTAAAATAGCTACAAATTTCCACTTTTCATATTTCTATATACTATATTATCGAAACTGTTTGACACTGTGATTATGCATCTTAAATATACATTCGAGAATTGTCCCCTTCTAAATTTGAAAACAAAAATGGTTGTTGAAAGGATTAAATTTACGTATATACTTATCTTTATATTGCATTGTCATATGAGTTTACTTTAATACAATTGTGTGCCTACTTTTGTCTGTTTAGCTCTTTCTTAAACTAACAATATGATTGTAAAAAAAATATGTCAGGCAAGGGTGGGGGATACCACCGTTAACTCTGAAAGTCATTTCAGAGATACATGTGTTGATTACCTCCCTTGGCATGGGTTATATTTTATAAATACATTGTGATAATGGTTTAAAATGTATATGTTCATATATCGTATTGTCATACCAAGATGAGACTAAAAATATTTTTGTAACTACTACTACTATTACTACGGCTACTGCTACTACAACTCGTAATAAAATTTGATTAATAATAAAATAGTAGTAGTGGTAATTTTTAGACCTTTAAATAAGAACCAATCCTTAATTCATTGCAATAATAATAGTAATTATGATAATAGTATTTACAATTATTATTATCATTATTAATATCATTATATGTATAGCATCATTATTATAGAAATGAAAATGCTACTACTAATGATAAATTATTATTATTATTATTAGTAGTAGTAGTATGGAATGTTGAATAAGAGCTTGTATCCTTGGGTTAGAAGTACATGTATTGTCGGTTACCCTTAGGTCGCCCTGTCATCATTTAGGGACATGAAATATTTCAGTGTCACCCGTCCTTCCCAAACGATCAAATGGAAAACTAAATTTTCTTTATGTCGAACCTGTGCGGATACCGAGAATATTGACACCCGTTTCTGCTCTCTCTCTCTCTCTCTCTATATATATATATATATAGAGAGAGAGAGTCTTGACGGGTATGTGGTGCACCCTAGTCACTGACTCACAAAGCACATTACAGTAACAGACCCTAAGAAAATATGCAGAGACAAGAGAAAATGAAAGTGGTATACGATAGAAGAAACTAAAACCTGTCAGATAATGTATACCAAACATTGATGGATTGACAATTATGGCACTGAACCTTACAGATATTAACCCTTCGCTTGCTGAATTTGAAAATACATTTCTTTACCCATGTAATAATATGTCTAATTACATATATCTTCACTGCGTACAAGTATTTCGCTGTGCAATCACTGCTGTGGAGTGCACTGGTCGCACAGTCAACTTGTAAATAGTGCAGACCCTGATGAGACAGCTCCTGCAGGAGCTGTCTCATCTGGGTCTTCACTATTTACAGGTAGGTATATTGACGTGAATAGCAAGCGAAGGGTAAAACTAAAGTTTTGGGTAAAACTTTTGTAAATAAACATTGTATATATTGATGTTTTTGCACATTTACATTGATTTTCTATAGGATTATCGGCTGATTTTGTGCTGTTACTGCATTAAAATACTTTTATTATTGCCTTATTGGAACATTTATGCCTAGTCATTTCACAGTCCATCCATGGAGTTCTGAGTTAGAGCCCGAGCAAGACCAGACGGATGGATACACACATGAACGGATGGATGCACTAACATACACCCACCAAGCACAGACATTGTGGAAACTATGTTAAGCTCACCGCAAGTGGGCTCAACAAATAAAATGAAACTGTGAATATAAATTAGATGAATAATTATTGTCATAATAACATTTGAACACAGGAATTTTGAGCATTGGCAGAAACTATTTAATGCGATCAGTGTTATGCCAATAGCAAAATTGAACAGACCCTGATCAGACAGTTTCAACAGTAGCTGTCTGATCTGGGTCTACTCTGTTTATAAAAGCATTAATGTGCACCTGTATCAAGTAAAGCATTACTGGTAAGTGGTCTCTACAGAGAGGCTCTGCTGGATATTCTCTCTACAAACTGGTGGATAAGTAAAGTGCAACCACATAATTCATTAACATAAGAGTCTGTAAAAGTAGGTGGTTGATTTTACAGCAGCTTTATGCACCTGTTTTTAGTGATCTTATTTAACCCTTTCCCTCATATTGACGACTTTAGACGACTCTGTAGAAGTCACTTTGTGAAACCATTGTGATATATAGAGCATTTGCTCCTATAGGAGTAAATGCTCTATTTATCACAATGGTTTCAACCTACAAAATTCAAAAATTTTCCTTTTCTCTAGTTAATGCTCCTTTTCGGTAGCATTATTCTAAGAGGTTGTATCTAACAAGAGGGCCAGAATGGCCCTGACATCGCTCACCAGGCAATCAGAGGAGAAGATGTTCAAAGTTTTCACTGTATGTTTCTAGAGAAAACTAGCCACCCTGGGGCGGGCCAATTTTGATCCAAGGGGCATAATTTACACAACTTTTGTAGAGGACCTGAACATGATGCTATGTGCCAAATATGAAAGCTGAGAACCTTCCAGTTTCTGAGGAAAATATTTTCAAATTTGACACTATATGTTTCTATTGCGAACTGGCTACCCCTGGGGCGGGGCCAATTTTGACCCCTGGGGCATAATTTATACAACTCTTGTAGAAGACCTGAACATGATGTTATGTGTCAAATATGAAAGCTGAGAACCTTCCAGTTTCTGAGGAGAAGATTTTCAAAGTTGTCACTATATGTTTCTATTGAAAACTGACCACCCCTGGGGCGGGGCCAATTTTGACCCCAGGGGCATAATTTAAATAAATTTTGTAGAGGACCTGAACATGATGCTATGTGCCAAATATGAAAGTTGAGAACCCTGTAGATTCAGAAGAAAAGATTTTCAAAGTTGTCACTATATGTTTCTATTCAAAACTGGCTACAACTGGGGCGGGGCCAATTTTGACCCCAGGGGCATAATTTATATAACTTTTGTAGAGGACCTGAACATGATGCTATGTGCCAAATATGAAAGCTGAGAACCCTGTAGATTCAGAGGAGAAGATTTTCAAAGTTGTCACTATATGTTTCTAATGAAATCTGGCTACCCCTGGGGCGGGGCCAATTTTGACCCCAGGGCCATAATTTATATGAATTTTGTAGAGGACCTGAACATGATGCTATGTGCCAAATATGAAAGTTGAGAACCCTGTAGATTCAGAAGAAAAGATTTTCAAAGTTGTCACTATATGTTTCTATTCAAAACTGGCTACAACTGGGGCGGGGCCAATTTTGACCCCAGGGGCATAATTTATATAGCTTTTGTAGAGGACCTGAACATGATGCTATGTGCCAAATATGAAAGCCGAGAACCCTGTAGATTCAGAGGAGAAGATTTTCAAAGTTGTCACTATATGTTTCTAATGAAATCTGGATACCCCTGGGGCGGGGCCAATTTTGACCCCAGGGCCATAATTTATATAACTTTTGTAGAGGACCTGAACATGATGCTCTGTGCCAAATATGAAAGCTGAGAACCCTGTAGATTCAGAGAAGAGGATTTTCAAAGTTGTCACTATATGTTTCTATTCAAAACTGGCTACCCCTGGGGCAGGGCCAATTTTGACCCCAGGGGCATAATTTATATAACTTTTGTAGAGGACCTGAACATGATGCTATGTGCCAAATATGAAAGCTGAGAACCCTGTAGATTCAGAGGAGAAGATTTTCAAAGTTTTACTATATATTTCAATAGAAAACAAGGCACCCCTGGGGCGGGGCCAATTTTGACCCCAGGGGCATAATTTATATAACTTTTGTAGAGGACCCAAAGATGATGCTATGTACCAAAGATGAAAGCTGAGAACTCTGTAGATTCAGAGGAGAAGATTTTTAAAGGTTCAAATTGTTGACGCCCGACGACGCACGACGGACGACGACGGACGACGGACATCAAGTGATCACAAAAGCTCACCCTGAGCACAAAAGTGCTCTGGTGAGCTAAAAATAGCCTATGAGGGAATGGGTTAACTTTATTGTATAATGTATTTGGAATAGAAATGGAGTGGAATAATAAGCAAAATGTGTCATTATTTCAATCATGCATTTATTTATGAAATAGTTAATGTACAAGAACAGTAATAACCTGATAAATCAATGAAATCACAGACATTTTTTGTTTCTTAATTAGGCATTTATACAGTCTAGTCAAAGGCACAGCATTATAAATATAAAAATACAACTGTATATGATCTACGATCTTCCTTAAAAAACTATGGCTACACATTTTATAATCACTCTTACTTCCATGATTTACAATGGAAAATAAATAAAATAGTGTAGGCCCAGATTACTGTATTTTAATTTAATTATCTAGAAAGACAAACTTAGGCAATATATAGTATAGACTAAGATCAAACTGCATCTGAATATTAATTAGATGAATTTTCATAATGGCACATGAACATAAGGAACTTTGGCCATGGCAGAAACTGTAGAATCTATATTATTCTATAAGCAAACAGAGCAGACCCTGATCAGACAGCTCCTGGACATACTCTGGTTGCAAAGACTTTTTTATACAGTAGATGACTTTACTATTTGCCTTGGCTTGTAGGACAATTTACTGAGATAACAAATTAATTATGGTTTACATTACCCCAATACGGACATAACTAAATGGCATCAAGATGGGAATAAAAAAGTGCTAGACTGACGTAAGATACACATGTCAGCATGTTGTGTCTGTGCAGATATTGTTGAAATTCAGTAATTCATGGGCCATACTCCTTGCATGCACCTTTACACACAATTTCAACCCAGAAGAGAGATAACTTGTTGTCTTGTAAGGATCTAAACTCTATGACATCCTGATACATTATTAATTTTGTCACCAATTTGTTTTTTAAAAAAAGCCCTGCATGGTCCCTTACAAGATTGTAGATACCGCATATGATAACATTATGTATGAAGTTAAATACGAAAAGCTGCTGTGATGTCCAAACTGATAAAAGGCTATAGAAATACCTTGTCTTGTTTTCTTTTGAAAACATGCTTAAACAAAACTGCATACAAACAATTGAACAATACGGCTTAAAAAACTAGAGGGACCTGGTTGCATAGAAAATTTTGAGTGAATTTCATGTCAATTAACCATCTTTTCAAAAGAACACCGCAATTTATGTACTTTAGAATGATTTTTTGTATATTTTGTATCTTGAAAAAGACCTAGTGTTGGTCGAAACGTTGATTTGAAATAAACCGTTTACATGTATACCTTAATCCAAGGTCGTTACGTTCAACTCATCTTCCCTTCTGGTGTTGGAACCAAAAGTATTGTAAACTTAATTTATTACAAGAGTTACTATTTGCAGTAAAATTATTGCATATTCCAGCTTGCAATAATCTGAGCTATTAGTACAACAGAAACTGATGTAAGCTCTAAACATACTACTTTAGCAAGCATATATGCAATGGCTTGTTAGAACTTGTTAGTTGCAGTTGTACAGTCTTTTGCAAGATGTTTATTTCAAGTACCATCAATAACAATTTCAAGCTACAGATTAGGCAATATGAATAGAATAGACTCTTTTTCGCTGCCAAATATTGTCATCCTGATGAAATGCCTATAGTTACTGTGTCTCATCTGGATCAAAACTGTCTGCATAGCTACTCATAGATGCAACATTGGCGGTTTACTCTTTGCCACATGAATAATCTTGTTAAGAAATAATGACATGGTTATTAATGTACACCGGTACTGAAGTTTTATCATGACAAATAAACACAGGAATTTTTGGCCAATGGTAGAATTGGATCAACTGTAAAACCCCTCTGAATCGGTCATTCAATTTAGTATAAATATCAGTCTTGCAGACAGGTGGCTGTTTAATGCAGGGTGAAAGTCATGCAGAAAGATCCTAGAGGAGCTTTCTGCATGACTTTCACCCTGCATTAAGCAGCCATCTGCCTAAAGGTATTTAAATTCTTCTGTACTAAAATTCCAGTTTATAGGAGGTTTACTGTATATTATTCCATATGCAAAAGGAGCCGACCCTGATAGGAGTTGTCTGATGTGGGTCAACTCAATTTGTAAAGGCATGAAAATATGACTGTTTGGGAAAGGGAAACTCTTGTTTGTCAGGACAAAATGTTAGATATCAATTTTATATAGATATTATGCTCAGAAACATTGAGACCAATTTCGTATAGATCCAATCTATCTCATGAGATGTGCGTACTTTAAAAGTTGGTTCAAAATCGTTCTTAACCCTTCAGTGCCAAGGTTGACAGCTCTTACATATGCAAACAGTTGGATCCAGATCAGACATCGCGTAATGCGGCGCCTGATCTGGATCCAAACTGTTTGACACTCATATCGAAGTTTCTTAAGTTAAAAACCAATAAATTTATAAGTTTTACAAATGAAAGCAGATGAAAATCTTAAGCAGATGACAATATGACAGTAAATGTGTTAGATGGGTTATTCTGTCATTATGGCAGTGAAAGGTTTAATGGTGATATAAATGTAGGAAATAGATTATAAAACAACTGCAAGTTAATCAGAGCTGTTAACTTCCTTGCCAGTCACCACTTGAGACCAAAAAACCCCAAAAAACAAGTGTGGAAAAAAATTAATGAATTTGCACATCTAAATCACTTTACATATGAGAGGCTCTCGGAGAAAATGGGTCTCATTGCTTTGCAAACAGTGTAGACCCTGATCAGATATCTTGTCTATTATAAAGTATCTGATCAATTTTACACAGTATGGAAGAAAGAGAAAATATTCTGATGATTGTCAAACTGCAGATCCAGACCAGTTGCCATGTCTGAGATGCAGAGACTGGTCCAGGTCATCACTGTCTGCACTGCACTAACCCAAGACAGCCGTGAGACTGGTCCAGGTCAACACTGTCTGCACTGCACTAACCCCAGACAGCCGTTCATATAACCCTTCACTCCATGAATATTTATGTAAAAAACAAATGACATGATGAATATTAATTAGATTGTTTTTTATAATCGCTCATGAACACAGGAAAAATAAGGTGTCCATTCTATATAATTCTATAAGCAGACAGAGCAGACCCTGATCAGACGGCTCCTATAGGAGTCGTCTGATCTTGGTCTACTCTGTTTGCTGAGGTGTAGAAAGGCGTATTTATGGAGTATAGGGATAAAGTCATATTTTATTATTATTATTATTATTATACCACATTTATATAGCGCTCTTTTCACACGGGATATGTGCGTTCAAAAGCGCTGTACATGGATGAAATCAATAATCGGAACGAACCGCATGATTATCTATCCAGACAATGAAAGATTTACAATAGATGTGCAATAAATATAAAAATCACTAGCCGGACGGTTAGTGAAGGATATACAAAAAATATACAATAGATATGAAATCATAAACCGGAAGGAACGGCATGGTCGTCCATCCAGTCAATGAAATGTATGCAATATATATACAATAAATATAAAATCACTAACCGGTAGGAACCACATGATTATCCACCCGGTCAATGAAAGATATGGAATAGATATACAATAAATGTATAACCACTAACCGGTAGGAACCGCATGATTATCCACCCAGTCAATGAAAGATATGCAATAAATATACAATAAGTATAAAGTCAACAACTGGTAGGAACCACATGATTATTTATACCAGTCGGTGAATTATAAGTAATATATATACAATAAATATGATATACAATAAGTACGAAATCACTAACCGGTAGGAACCACATGATTATCTATTCGGTCAGTGAGAGATTGATTCCTACAGCATATCCCAAGGGCTGCAATGGCAAAGGAATCGTAAGGTATGAGAATTGATGATTATAAGTTACTTTCCCTAAACTGTCCTAGTAGTATATGTTGAAGAAATGTGTTTTCAGAGATCTTTTGAAACATGCCAGTGAGCTTGCATCTCTAATGCCTGATGGCAGAGCATTCCAGAGTCTTGGAGCTGCATTCATGAAACTTCTCTCACCGTATTTTACCTTACGACTTTTTGGTACAACCAACGACAAGGAGCTACTTGCTGACCTTAATTCTCTGCGGGGCCGATACACGTCAAGCATGTCGACAATGTACTTGGCGGATTCATTGTGCATGGCTTTATACGTAAGTGTCAGAATTTTGAATTCAATGCGATGTTGAACCGGAAGCCAATGAAGTTCTTTCAAAACAGGCGTGATATGATCATATCGAGGAGTCCTGGTTATGATGCGGGCTGCTGTGTTTTGAACTCTTTGGAGTTTCTGCAGTGTGCTTTTTGAAATTCCATGCAGCAATGAGTTGCAGTAGTCTATTTTTGATGTAACCAGAGAGTTCACCAAAGTCTTGGTAGCATCAGGTGAGAGGTACTTTCTTATATGACCTATTCGTCGGAGCTGTGCATAACTAGACCTACACACCGAATTGATGTGTGATGCCATATCCATTTGTGAATCGAGCCATGTACCGAGATTCTTTATACACAAAGATGGTTTGATCTTAGAGGGGCCTACTTGCACATGAATGTCTTCAGGTACTACTGTGTTTTTTGCATGAAACAGGATGACCTCAGTTTTGTCAGTATTGAGCTTCAGCATGTTCTGGTGCATCCAAGAGACTATTTCGTTGATACAGATCTCAATTCGTGATAAAGCTTCTTGTTGACAGGAAATGTCTTTGGGCTTAAAGGACAGGTATAATTGCGAGTCATCGGCATAAAAATGGTGCTTTAGCCCATGGTTTCTGCAGATTGAGCCGACAGGTTTTGTGTACATGATGTAGTTTTTTGGTCCAAGGACCGATCCCTGTGGCACGCTATATTTCATATTAACTGGGGTGGACAACTCCCCATCTACTGACACTATTTGATAGCGGTCATTTAGATAGGAGGTCATCCACTCAAGGGGTTTCCCAATGATTCCGAAGTCTTTTTCAAGGCGCTTTAGCAATGTTTCGTGATCGATAGTGTCAAATGCAGCCGATAAGTCAAGCATCACCAGAACTGTTGTTTCATCTTTATCTAGGGATTGAAGGATGTCATTCTGAACTTTCAGAAGAGCAGTCTCTGTTGAGTGATGCTTTCGGTATGCTGATTGATAGTGCTCATGTAGATTGTTTGAGTTCAGGTGGGACTCAATGCGTTTGTCAACCACTTTTTCTAACACTTTGGAGACAAATGGCAGATTTGATATAGGCCTATAATTCTTAAGTTCATTTGAATCGAGATCCGGTTTCTTTAAAATAGGTCTGACATGTGACCTTTTGAAACTTTCTGGAACATAGGCATTGTCTAAAGAGGAGTTTACAATGTTTGTCAAAATCGGTAGGAGTTCATCAAGGCATGACTTTAATAGCCATGTAGGTATTGGATCCAGTTCGCAAGACTTACAGGGGGATGCCTTAATGATCTGTCCTACTTCTTCTACTGTAGCTGTAGCAAACTTTTCTAATACGTTTGTTGAATGCTGCATCTCAGTGTCAATCGTCGCACTGGATACAGTGCCTGATGCAATATCAGCACGTATTTTGTCCACTTTGTCAACGAAAAAGTCACTGAATTCTTGTGCAAGATGCTTCGAGGACGAAGTCTTAGGCAATGAGATGTCACTAGTTGAACCTAGCAGATGCTTAGTGACTCTGAAAAGACTTTTTGAGTCTGCCTGGCATGCTTCAACTTTCTCTGAGTAAAAATCAATCTTTGACTTAATTAGTAGCCTGTTGACTTTGGCACACTGTTCTCTATATAGCTGATGGTCTATTGTGAGTTTGGACTTTTTCCAGTTCCGTTCCAACTTGCGCCTTACATGTTTAGCATCATGCAGTTCCTGGGTATACCAAGGGCATGATGGTCTGAGCGTTATGGTTTTTGTACACAGTGGTGCATGTTTATTGACAAGTGCCGCCAGTGTCTGTGTATATGACTTAACCAGCTCATCAACATCTGTCGTCTGCATACTCGATTCGATGGGTTCCGAGTTTACGAGGTCTCTTTTGAATGATTCTATATTAATTGCCCTAAGTTTCCGAAATGAAACAGTTTTCCTCACAGTTGGGGGTTTCACGGCCTTTGCCTCGAAAGTTACGGAAAAATGATCTCGCGAAACTTTACCACTACTGTCGGACAGTCCAGGATCTGTGACTTCAATGTTCGACACACAGTCATCACCGTCCCGTGTAATAACAACATCAAGGGTATGTCCCCGTATATGAGTGGCTTCACTCACATGTTGTTGCAGTCCAAATGATTCAAGTGTACTAACAAAGTTAGCAGTATTTCTGTCATTTGGAATGTCAAGGTGGATGTTTAAATCCCCTACAATGACGACCGGTCTGTCGGTGGTGGCAAATTTAGATAAGAAAGATGGCCACTCATTCTCAAGAAAATCCCCAGTTTTTAGACCATTTGCACGTGATGGTGGCGGTCTGTAAACAACTACTAGACGCAGAGTGAAATCTCGGATACTTAAAGTGCAGTCCATGTACTCAAAGTTTGAGAAATCATTATCTCTTGTTGATGTATGGATGCGGAGTCCTATTGAAGCCTTATATATGACTGCTACCCCACCACCACGGTTGCCATTGCAGCGAGGGACATGTCCGATTTTGTAATGAGTAGGAACCAGTTCGTTTAAACACGATTTGTCTACAGAACTACCGAGCCAGGTTTCCGTAATGGCTACCACATCAAAGTCATTTGAAACGATATAGTCGCAAATAGAAAGGGCCTTGTTTTTGACTGACCTGGGGTTTAAACTGCATACCTTTACAAAAGTCTGAATTCTGACTGGCGCTGGAGCTTCGCGATTTACATGCACAAGAGTTTCCGTTTTCTTAGAAAAGGGCGCTGTTGAGAATTTACTCGTGTACCGGTGGGGTTTTGAAACAATGGGGATTATCTGGGGAAACTGTTTCAAGTGACTGAGATTTACGCCATCAGATGAAACCCTAATTTCAGTTTGACGATTTCCAGAAACAGTTGGAATTGACTGAGGTATTTCCCTTAATTTGTTTAAATGAACACCTTTATTTACATCCCAACTACGCCTTGATTTTGAGTTGCCCCCTTTAGAGCCTCTGAATTTAGCTAAGCCAATTTGCCCAAAATCTAACAGCCCTAGCTGTCTCAACCTGGACAATACTAGCGTGTCGGGTTTTAAAATAGGCGATGATTGCCCTATAAAAGAAAGATCACACCTTGTATACTGTATCTGTGTTGAACTAATCCGCTTCTTTCCTTCACCTGTATATCCTAATGCCTGAGGCACACACATTTGAATTTAAATATCCAGTATTGCACAAAATTGATTTATTTATTTCACTTTTTCTATCTTCTTTGTTACTAGTAGCTTTTGTTGAAATCAGAATTTTTTGCATACAGTGCAAGTGAACCTAAAATGTCTTCATGAATGACTTCAATAAACAAAAGCAAAAACAGACAGAGCAAAAACAATAGAACCCCCCCCCCCCCCCCCCCCCCCCCCACACACACACACACACACACACACTCCCACCCCGTGATTGGAATATCAAACAGTTACTCATCAATTCATCTGGTTCCAATCTGTTTCCTGACATGCAAGGTGCAAAAGAACATACATAATATGTACTCTTATGATGTCAAGACATGTTTGTAAATAGCTTCTAGCTAATGTTTATTGTTAATCTGTAACACTTGACTATAAATAAGTTTCTTGTACAGTGAACCCTGGTTACAACGGAGGTGTTTGTTTCCAGACATTTTACTGGTATGATGAGGTTGCCGTTATAACGAGTTTAAATATGAAAGGAACCATATGGCCAGTTCTAAACTAGTACCAACAGGTGAACGCTTAATGCAGAACACAAGAAGTGCAAAAAGCTCCCTTTGTGAGCTTTTTGCACTTCTTGTGTTTTGCATTAAACGATCACCTGTCTTATTGGCATTGCACCTATTTATTCAGTGGTTGTTTCAAAGACTTTACGGTAATGGTTTGTTTCAATGCATACTGTCGGTATAAGGAGGGTGCCATTGTAATGAATGCCGGTATAATGAGGGTTCACTTATCTTGTATCTTGTATGGTATGTATCAAGTGTGTTGGTGCCAACAGGCTTATGAACATTCATTCAATCACTCATGAACATTCATTCAATCACTCATTCTCCTATCTACAATACTGACTCTTATGACTGCAGATGAGGTAATTGTAACAAACATTCATTCAATCACTCATTCTCCTATCTACAATACTGACTCTTATGACTGCAGATGAGGTAATTGTAACAAAACTACATCATGGATCTAACTCTTCACTGCCAGTTGCCAATCTGTGATAATCTTTGCAAGTAGTTTAGATCCAGATGAGATGCCAATCAAATCTGTCTTAACAGGATCCAAACAGTCACTGTGATTTTGTTTTTGTAATTTCAGATTGACAAAACATGGTAGCGAAACAGCTAATACCTAGTTTTTATTTACAGTACAAGTATGTCTAGTTGATATACAGCATATAAATTGCACAGCATCAGCATGAGAACACAAAGTAACCAAATTACTGTACAGCTAGTTTTAAGTGGAATATTAACCCATTACCTCATAGACTATTTTTAGAGTCAACCTCTTTGAATAAATCTACTCAAAAGGAGCATTTACTAGAACAAGAGTGCCAAAACGTCACAATATACGCCTGTCAAATGTCTGGAAGTTGAAAGGCCATTACTCCATATCAGGTGGCATAAAGTAAGGGGAGATAATTGTGGAGTGTAAAGGGCAATCTTGCATTATGATAATATACATGTGGACAAAATTTGAAAAGGATTGGATTACATTTGTTTGAGTTTATAGAAAGCAGACAAGCAAAAATTCACGGAAATTCATAAAGTAAGGGGAGATAATTCTGGAGTGTCTGGGGCAATCTCGCTGGTTATAGAACTTGACCGAGACATTATGGTAATATACATGCTGACAAAATTTGAAAAGGATTGGATTGCATTTGTTTGAGTTAGAGAGCGGACAAGCAAAAGTTCACAGACGGACAGACAGCGCCACGACATAATATGTTCCATCTGAAGACAGGAGTATAAAAAGGGAAACTTTTAGAATTGTGTAGTTTTGAAACCATTGCAATAAATAGAGCATTTGATAGGAGCAAATGCTCTTTTTCTCATAAATGATTTCAAAAGTATCTTTTACAGAGGTGTCAATATGAGGGAATGGATTAAAATGTAGAGGGCAATAATCTGCATTCTGTCATGCATAAAGCCTTTACTCCACAGATACGCATTTGAAAACAGAGCAGACCCAGATCAGAGGATTTCTGCAGGAACCGTCTCATAAAGAGATCTGCTCTGTTTTGTCTATGGTATTATATAGATATGATTTTGCAATGGCTAAAAACTCCTTTGGTCATATGCCATTACAAAAAATCATGTAATTAATATTTGTGATGTCATGGACTACAGGGTTAGACAATCATTATGCCATGATGACCCAACTATTGTAAACTTACTTGACAGGTTGACTGTGATGTACATGTATTCAATTAATTAATTAATTTAGATTAATTGTTATTATGGCGTTTGACCACAGGATATTCTGGCTAAGGCAGAAACTGTAGAATCAGATCCTTATTATACAATAAGCAAACAGAGCAGACCCTGATCAGACAGCTCCTATCAGAGCCATCTGATCTGGGTCTACGTGTACTCTGTTTGCAAAGGCATGAAAAAATGTTTTTAAGATCTGTACCATGTCAATCAAACAGAGTAGACTGAGATCAGATGGCTCCTATAAGAGTGTCTAATCTGGGTCTACTGTGTTTGCAAATGTGTGAAAAGGTGTTTATATGCGGGAGAGGGTTAATATCATGTAATGTTATATATAACAAAGTGCAATTATAACACATTATTTACCTATCCTATCAATTGAGATTAGCTGTATATAATATCAATAACTAAAGAAATATCGGAATGTGCTTGAAATGAAATTGTTTCTCACAAACATGTTTGAAGTCTGTCTGCTAATTAGCATGTTAGTGAATTTAAAAAAGACTTCAAACATGTCTGTTAGAATATACGACTGTGACATACATGTATAAGCATTCTGGAGTGGTGTAATTACCATGGTTTCACATGTTTTCATTCTATGTTACTTCATGCAAGACTGCACCCACTATGTATCAATTCATTTCTTGCATTTAACCCTTTCCTCCATAAATACGCCTTTCTACGCCTCTGTAAAAGTCACCTGTTGAAACCACTGGATAAATAGAACATTTGCTCCTATAGGAGCAAATGCTCTATTTATCACAATGGTTTCAAACTACAAAATTCTAAAATATGCCTTTTCTCTAGTTAATGCTCCTTTTCAGTAGATTTATTCAAAGTAGTTGGATCTAAAAATAGCCTATGAGGGAATGGGTTAAAATATAGAATACCTACAGAATAATGTTTCATATACATAAGTAGAATGATTAGAATTTAAATAATGATACCGAATTTAAATAATGATAACTATACATTATTCTGTTATCTGTCTTCACTAAGTGTGCAGAAAACCTTCTATATGTCTGACTTCAGATCCAGATCTGATATAATTAACCCTATATCTAGATCATCTCCAAATTTAACAAGAGCACTAACAGGGAATGCAAAGGCTCATCATTCTGTCCTTGAAATCAATGTTTAAAGGGATATAACTCTTTTATAAATAATATGCATTTAAAGGCATAAAGTTTAACAGGGATAGCTGTACTGAAAATGAAACAATGACAAAATGTCAGTTTCTGTGCGTGAAGGACGCCACTCCTGATGAAGACATCAATCATTGCTATCATAATACTTTGATTTTTTTCCTTCCAAAAACAGATGTCAGAGGTAAAAAGCAAGTAACTGTAATTCATAACAAGCAATAAATAATCCACAAGTGTCATTATACTTATCTAATATCATTGCAATCTTTCATGCATCATTTAACTCAAGCTAGCAATAATACTTTGTAAGTATGCACAATAGTGTTAAAAATAGCCATATACCCTAGTTATTTAGACAGACAAACTTTGGCAAATAGTGTAGACCGCGAATGAACTGTTCCTGAAGCAACAGTTTGGTCAGGGTTTTCACTACTACATATATGTCAGTCTGATTTAAAGGGAAAGAGACTGAAAGAGTAAATTGGATGTATAAATACCTAGGATATTTGGGGTAATGTTACTCTTCTGCAGATGGTTTATACAGCAAAACCCCTCTTAAGGGGAATTCTAGTGGAAACAAATTAAGATATTTTAGACTGCTTAACCCATTACCTCATAGGCTATTTTTAGATACAACCTCTTTGGAAAAATCTACCGAAAAGGAGCATTAACTAGAGAAAAGGAATTTTTTTAAAAGTTTGTAGTTTGAAACCATTGTGATAAATAGAGCATTTGCTCCTATAGGAGCAAATGCTCTATTTATCACAATGGTTTCACAAAGTGACTTTTACAGAGTCGTCAAAAGTCGTCAATATGAGGCAATGGGTTAAGGAGCTTTTTGCACGACTTTCACCCTTACATTAAGCTCTCCATGACTTTCACCCTAGCATTAAGCTGTCTCCAAGACCACTATTTATACTAAAATGTCCAGTTCAGACAGGTTTTACTGTATATGAATTATGATGAGGCTGGCTCTTTCACAAACAAAACTTTTATACCACATTAACACTGATGTGTATTCAAAACAAACAAGCGTTTCAAGTGCAAAACAGACAATATCAGAAAACTCAAAATTTGCTACAAATAATTTGTCAATAGCAACATAAGTGCAATATCATTAACATGTTACACATGTAATAAGCGATATATGTAGATATATCCAATAGTTATACCCTAAGTACCCTCAGTATTTTGATAGACAAATTTAGACAAACAGTGTAGACCCAGATCAAGTTGTTCCTGAAGGAGCACTCTGATCAGGGTCTACACTATTTGCTCAAGATGTTTGCTACTATGTCAGACCAATTTAAAGTTCAAATTATTCAGCTATCCAAACTGATGGATTGGATGTCTGAATATTTAGGGTAAATAAGACAGTCACATACTCTCTGAGTATGGCAGACAAGTGTTGAGAACAGCACATGTGATGGGTCACACATTACTCTTTACCCATGTAATTCCAGAGCTCTAGACAGAAGCAGCACATGTGATGGGTCATACATTACTCTGTACCCATGGAATTCCAGAGCTCTAGACAGAAGCAGCACATGTGATGGGTCATACAATACTCTGTACGTTTGGTATCCCAGGGCTCTAGGCAGTAGAATTGCAGATACCTTGGTATTTAACCCTTTACTTGATAAAGATTCATGTAAGAATTAACTTTAGGAATATTTACTAGCTGAAATTTTATAATGGCATAATGAACAAGGTTACCAGGACACAAACTTTAGCATACCGATCTACAGAGCAGACACTGATCAGACAGCTTGTATATAAATATGCATCTATGTCCAGTAAATGCTTAACCCTTTCCCTCATATAAACGTGTTTTCACGCATCTGCAAACAGAGTAGACCCAGATCAGACGGCTCCTAGAGGAGCCGTCTGATCAGTGTCTGCTCCGTTTGCTTATAACATAATATAGGTCCGACTCTACAGTTTCTTCCAGGAAAATAAATTCCTTGTTCAGTGGCCATTTTAAAACTTCAGTGAATGCATATTGATGAAGTCATAGATTCTTTTTATAAATATCCATGAAGGAAGTGGTTAACCACAACTTCACCAAGAGTGTTTCAGATGCAAAGTCCTTATTTCTCCACCAAAACCCATACTGCGACTACTCATAAGAATTGTGTGATTAACCCTTCCCTGTTCAATATTAATATAAATACAGTGAAACCCCGCTAATGCGACCACTTAATAAACAGCCACTGGTGTCGTTTAAAGCAGGTGGTTGCTTAATGCAGGACGAAAGTTATGCAGAAAGCTCCTACAGGAGCTTTCTGCATAACTTTCGTCCTGCATTAAGCTACCACCTGCCTCTGTCACCCAAAATTATGCTCCTTTTTGGTGGTCGCATTAGCGGGGTTTTACTGTATAATGACATAATGAATTTTTGTTACAGAGCTATAGATAAAGGTGCGTACCCAAATATTAAAATCGTCATTTCTCCACGAAACCCTATACTGTGACCACTCTTCAGATTTTAACGAGTGGTCACAGCATAGGGTTTGGTGTAGAAATAAAGGAGTTATTCTTGAAAATGTTTATATTACACATCTCATCTGGACCTCTGTATTAGCTGAATTTTTATAATGTAAACTTTTCAAGGGAATGTTTTGCTTTGACAAAAATTGTAGAATCAGATCTATATTATGTAAAAAGCAAACAGACCAGGCCCTGATAAGGCAGTTCCTATAGGAACCGCATGATCTGGGTCTACTCTGTTTGCAAATGCATGAAGAGGCATTATGAAGGAAGGGTTAAGAAACCACACCATGGGTCTGGTAGAAAAATTAAGAAAATATTGATGCAGAATCTCTCTTATCTTGAGCCCTGTTATCCCCTCTAGTGTGTAAAAAGCCACACAAAATAAGAGACACAAACTGATAAGACAGACTGATAAAGGAAACAAACTCTCTTTCAGAGGGCATTCTTCCTTCTTGGCGACACAGAAAAACAATTTCTGAACAGACATGAGCACTGCAAATTGCTTTTCTTAATAAAAGTTTTTCAACAAAACTTAAAAATGAAAAACAACTATTGCGATCAGCTGTTTTGTCTTTGAATGCTGATTTATTTTAACCCTTTTCTCCATGAATATTCATGTTAAGAAATGATGCCATCATGAATATTAATCAGATGAAACAAGGAATTTTTGGCTATGGCAGAAATTGTATATTATTTCATAAGCAAACAGTGCAGACCCTGATCAGATGGCTCCTATGGGAGCATTCTGATCAAGGTATACTCTGTTGAAAATTCATTAACCCATTTGCTCCTAGTGGATTCTTCCATGCTTATATATTGGATTAGTCTATTTGTTATCTAAGGGATGTCTGGTCTAAATTTTCATTTTTGTTTTGTTTTATATTGAATTTCCTATCAGCAAACAGTGTAGACTGATCAGACGCCGCATTATGCGGCGTCTGATCAGTCTACACTGTTTGCCTACGTCCCATATATAGGATCATGGGAGCAAATGGGAGCAAAAAAACATATTTATGGAGTAAAGAGTTAAGTGGAATGGTCCATCAAGAACAGTAGAATCAATTCAGTTGGAAAAGACTGAGCATGCTATAGGATTTGAATGACAAACAGACCAGACCAGATAAATGTCCTGTTTTCAAAGGATTAACTACAAAATCCTGCATATATGATCTATATCAAAACTATTTTCTTTCTAACTCATTTGCTGGCGGCAGCCATATGATGTGAAACCACATTTGAGCAGCATTATGGATAAAGTGGAGATCTGACATGGCAAACAGTGTAGATCTAGATCTGCCAAAGCATTTGGAAAGATGCTTCTCATTAGGTCTATTTTTTTCATGCATTTTTTCATCATTATGATTCCAAATAATGGAGACCCTGATCGTACATTTCATTCCAATATGCTAGTGGATCTATATCTAACCCTTTGAATGCTGAATTTTCAAAGTGGAATGATCAATCATTGTTTAACCCTTTCCCTGTTCTATGTTTATTCCAAATTTCAATACCTACTGAATATTCATGGACAATACAGTTATGAAACATTGTAGCCACTTTAGAAAGTAAAGAAACAGATCTATCAAATTCCATTAGCAAACAGAGCAGACCCTGATCAGAGCGCTGCTATAGGAGCCATCTGATCTGGGTCTTCTCTGTTTGCGAACATGCATGAAAAGGCATTTATATGAAGGAAAGGGTTAATAGTAGAATTCATTCAGTGGAAAATAATGTGATGTGCCAGAGGCTTTTGAATGACAAACAGTGCAGACACTAATCAGAGGGTTCCTCCAGGAGAATTCTGATCTGTGTTGACTCATGCACTATCTACAGCCCCTTTTCCACTATGTGACTCATAAATTAATGTTTTTGCTATAATCCTTTTTTCAATAATTCCTCCAGACTTGAAATAAGGTTTTGCAAGCCATACATATAGTTATCGTCCTGTTCAACAACATTAAACACATGAGTAAAGTCAATCATTCGAACATCTGCCAGAACTGTATCCTGTTCTAGAAAGCCATTGCTTGCAGTTGTCTGTGTGTTGACTGATTGACTGCTAATAGAAGTAGTAAGTGAGGAGTTTTCTATACCACTTGAGGATGATGCAATGTCTGCCTGTAGTGACTCGTTGTCTGAGGACATCAGAGTAGCACTGTTCGTTATTGCAGTTGTAATATTATCTGTTGTGTTTGTTTGGTCCGACTCCGACTCGCTACTGCCGTAGTCACTGTGGTGACATGATGAGCAATAGTCACTGTCCTGGGTGTCTCCCTCATAGATCATGAGTAAAGAACTAGCATAGAAAGCAAACTTTCGCTGTGTCTTGAACCATGCCTGAATATCATACAGTTTGTTCAGCAACACTTGGATAGCATCCTTCCGCAGACCATGTTTGATACCAAAGTATGTTCCCAGTCCTAGAATGCAAATAGAAATATTCAGCAACAGCAGGTTCACAAGATGGAAATATGAATGGAAGGACAAGAGTAAATGTTTAACCCTTTCCATGTTCTATATTTAGTCCAATTTTGAATACCTACAGAATATTCATGGAGTTGGACAAAATACATGTACATGTAGTTATAATGAAATATGAAAGGTGAAACATTGTAGCCATTTTAACAAGAGCACCGCAAGACGGGGCAATATACGCCCGAAGGCTGTTCTATAAAATTATGTTGAACAAGAGATGTTTGTAAAACATGTATACCCCCCATACCCCCTGACCTTTGATCTAGTGACCTCAACTATAGAGATCATCTAGCGGTCATGACTAATCACCACAGCAAGTTTGAAGATCCTAAGCTAAACCACTGATCATTTATTGATCTGAAAACATTTCACATATTAAGGTCATGGTGACCTTGACCTTTGACCTAGTGACCTCAACAACTATAGGGATCATCTAGTGGTCATGACCAACTACCACAGCAAGTTTGAAGATCCCGTACCAAACCATTGAGCAGTTATTAATTGGAAACCATTTTATCAGTTAAGGTCATGATGACCTTGACCGTTGACCTAGTGACCTCAAAATCAATAGGGGTCATCTAGTTGTCATGACCAACCACCACAGCAAGTTTGAAGATCCTAAGTCAAACCTTTGAGCAGTTATTGATCGCAAACCATTTCACTAGTTAAGGTCATAGTGACCTTGACCTTTGACCTAGTGACCTCAAAAATAATAGGGCTTATCTATTGGTCATGACCAACCACCACAGCAAGTTTGAAGATCCTAAGCCAAACCCTTGAGCAGTTATTGATCGCAAACCATTTCACCCTTTAAGGTCATGGTGACCTTGACCTTTGGCCTAGTGACCTAAAAACAACAGGGCTCATCTAGTTGTCATGACTAACCACCTAAGCAAATTTGAAGATCCTAAGCCAAACCCTTGAGCAGTTATTGATCAGAAACCATTTTACAAGTTAAGGTCATGGTGACCTTGACCTTTGACCTAGTGACCTCAAATACATTAGGGGTCATCCAGTTGTCCTAACCAACTACCGCAGCAAGTTTGAAGATTCTAAGCCAAACCCTTCAGAAGTTATTGATCGGAAACCATTTGACCAGTTAAGAGCATGGTGACCTTGACCTTTGACATAGTGACCTAAAAAACAATAGGGGTCATCTAGTGGTCATTACTAACCACCACAGCAAATTTGAAGATCCTAGGCCAAACCCTTGAGCAGTTATTGATTGCAAACCATTTCACCCTTTAAGGTCATGGTGACCTTGACCTTTGACCTAGTGACCTAAAAAACAATAGGACTCATCTAGTTGTCATGACCAACCACCTAAGCAAATTTGAAGATCCTAAGCCAAACCCTTGAGCAGTTATTGATCAGAAACCATTTTACCAGTTAAGGTCATGGTGACCTTGACCTTTGACCTAGTGACCTCAAAATTAATAGGGGTCATCCAGTGGTCATGACCAACCACCACAGCAAGTTTGAAGATTCTAAGCTAAACCCTTGAGCAGTTATTGATCGGAAACCATTTAACCATTTACGGTCATGGTGACCTTGACCTTTGACCTAGTGACCTCAAAATCAATAGGGGTCATCTAGTGGTCATGACCAACCACCACAGCAAGTTTGAAGATCCCAAGCCAAACCCTTGAGCAGTTATTGATCGGAAACTATTTCACCATTTTAGGTCATGGTGACCTTGACCTTTGACCTAGTGACCTCAAAAACAATAGGGGTCTTCTACTTGTCATGACCAACCACCACAGCAAGTTTGAAGATTCTAGGCCAAGTCGTTTATTAGTTATCGTTCGGAAACCATCGATCTACCGACCGACCGACCGACCTACCGACCGACCGACCGACAGACCGACCGACCGACCGACCGACATGTGCAAAGCAATATACCCCCATTTTTTCAAAAGGGGGGTATAAAAATAAAGGAGGAGTTAGTTGCACAAGAAATTGCTACCCGAAACTATCAAAGGGCAATAACTCCAGAATGAAAAATGATATGAGAGTTATCTCACTGATATGCACAACTACACATCAATATCTATCATCACTGAAAGTTTGAAGAAATTATGTTGAAAAATAAAGGAGGAGTTAGTTGCACAAGAAATTGCTACCCGAAACTATCAAAGGGCAATAACTCCAGAATGAAAAATGATATGAGAGTTATCTCACTGATATGCACAACTACACATCAATATCTATCATTCCTGAAAGTTTGAAGAAATTATGTTGAAAAATAAAGGAGGAGTTAGTTGCACAAGAAATTGCTACCCGAAACTATCAAAGGGCAATAACTCCAGAATGAAAAACGATATGAGAGTTATCTCACTGATATGCACAACTACACATCAGTATCTATCATTCCTGAAAGTTTGAAGAAATTATGTTGAAAAATAAAGGAGGAGTTAGTTGCACAAGAAATTGCTACCCGAAACTATCAAAGGGCAATAACTCCAGAATGAAAAATGATATGAGAGTTATCTCACTGATATGCACAACTACACATCAGTATCTATCATTCCTGAAAGTTTGAAGAAATTATGTTGAAAAATAAAGGAGGAGTTAGTTGCACAAGAAATTGCTACCCGAAACTATCAAAGGGCAATAACTCCAGAATGAAAAATGATATGAGAGTTATCTCACTGATATGCACAACTACACATCAATATCTATCATTCCTGAAAGTTTGAAGAAATTATGTTGAAAAATAAAGGAGGAGTTAGTTGCACAAGAAATTGCTACCCAAAACTATCAAAGGGCAATAACTCCAGAATGAAAAATGATATGAGAGTTATCTCACTGATATGCACAACTACACATCAGTATCTATCATTCCTGAAAGTTTGAAGAAATTATGTTGAAAAATAAAGGAGGAGTTAGTTGCACAAGAAATTGCTACCCGAAACTATCAAAGGGCAATAACTCCAGAATGAAAAATGATATGAGAGTTATCTCACTGATATGCACAACTACACATCAATATCTATCATTCCTGAAAGTTTGAAGAAATTATGTTGAAAAATAAAGGAGGAGTTAGTTGCACAAGAAATTGCTACCCAAAACTATCAAGGGGCAATAACTCCAGAATGAAAAATGATATGAGAGTTATCTCACTGATATGCACAACTACACATCAGTATCTATCATTCCTGAAAGTTTGAAGAAATTATGTTGAAAAATAAAGGAGGAGTTAGTTGCACAAGAAATTGCTACCCGAAACTATCAAAGGGCAATAACTCCAGAATGAAAAATGATATGAGAGTTATCTCACTGATATGCACAACTACACATCAGTATCTATCATTCCTGAAAGTTTGAAGAAATTATGTTGAAAAATAAAGGAGGAGTTAGTTGCACAAGAAATTGCTAACGGACGGACGGACGGACAGACGGACGGACACACTAACAAATGGGTAGTTGTGTGACTTTTTCCTTTGATCTTTTCTTGTGGGACTAGTCCCACAAGTAAAACTATTTTTGGCTCTAACTTTGGAATAGAATGATCTGGAAGCTAACCCTAACCCTAACCCTATGTCCCACAACTGGCCAGGTTAATGTCACAAGAAATGGCCAGGTTAATGTCACAAGAGATGGCCAGGTTAATGATTTTACTTGTGCGACTAGTTAGAAAAAGTCACACAACTACCCTTTGGTGAGTGCGGACGGATGGACGACATGCGCCATACCATAATACGTCCCTTCGGGCGTATAAAAACTAAAGAAGCAGACCTTTCAAATTCCATTTGCAAACAGAGCAGACCCTGATCAGAGCTGTCTGATCTGAATCTACTCTGTTGGCAAATAAGTGAAAGGTGTTTATAAGAAGGAAAGGGTTAAGCCACTTATACCTTTTGGGTTATGAAAATAACCACTCATGTGTCAATGTTTATGTGTATATCCAATGACAATCATATGATTAACCCAAGATTAATTGTGTTCATGTATGATCTAATGACATCATGAATATATATAAATTACCTGAATTTTTAAAATAACATACAGTAAAACCTCTCTATAACAGCCACTAAATTGTGTTAATTAGTTGGTATTTAGGGCAGGTGGCTGCTTAAAGCAAGGTGAGAGTAAAACAGAACGCTCCTATAGGAGCATTCTGTTTTACTTTCACCTTGCTTTAAGCAGAAACCTGCCTTTAACACAAAATATTTGATGTAATTTAGTGACCGTTATAGAGAGGTTTTACTGTACATGATAACTATATGAACACAGAATTATTTGGCTATGACAAAAACTGCAGAATCAGGTCTGTATAATTCCATATGCAAACAAAGCAGACCCTGATCAGACGACTCCTACTGAAACCATCTTATCTGGGTCTACTCTGTTGCAAAGGCATTAAAAAGTGTTTGTATGAGGTAAAATGTTAAACTCTGTCTCACAAAAGAAATGTAATTAATAAACACAGTTTTGATAAATCTGTGGTATGTGATCAAACAGCTCTGTACTGGTGAATCAAAGATCACGGTAACAATTCTTATTAGGTACTTAAAAATGTACTTCGTATTGAGCATATAGGTACACTTATTGTTTTTCAAGCATATATAGTTTATTTATCGTATTATATCAATTATATTTATCATAAAAACAAACCAATTCACATTACTATATGATTATCTTTCCCTTTACTCCATAAACCCCAGCCTTTGTTAACCCATTCCCTCATATTGACGACTTTTGACGACTCTGTAAAAGTCACTTCATGAAACCATTGTTATAAATAGAGCATCTGCTCCTATAGGAGCAAATGCTCCATTTATCACAATGGTTTCAAAATACAAAATTCTACTTTTTCCTTTTCTCTAGTTAATGCTCATTTTCGGTAGATTTATTCAAAGAGGTCATCTCTAAAAATAGCCTATGAGGTAATGGGTTAACAAAGTGAACCCAGATATGTCTGCTCAGTTTGCTTGGTTGTTACAGATACTCTACTAAACCCTTTCAACACTCAATTTTCAGAGAGTATCCATGACAAACATTGCAGACCCTGGTCAGATGGCTCTTCTAGGAGCACTGTGATCTGACTCCAGGGACTACAACGTTTGCAAATGACAGTGTGTGTTTGTTTCCCAGTTAAAAGGTTAATGCCACCGTGATAACATCCCTTCTTTTATATTTTTGATCCAGGGTTAAATTAATCAATATTCATATTGGGCTCAGTCACGCTTAAAACCATTCATGAGGTAAATGGTTATGAAGGGCAATTCATATATGTATCATGTTACTGCCAGTTACCTTTCCACGTGACTTCATCCTCCCCAAGGCCTCTGCAGTAGAATTTATCGAAGAACTTCATCTTCTGTTCTACAGGATCATAGGTCTGTAAACAAGGGTATACAGTTACAGAAAAAAGGACGATGACATTCACCTAATAATCTTGACCCCTTTTCTAGGGTTCATGTACTATACATAAAGCAACATAATTATCCTCTAACTGTGTCTATTCAGTCTCTGTCGATCATTGTTGCTACTATGATCACATAAAAATTTCCATTTTCAATAGATTCTTATTTCAACATTAACCCATTCCCCCATAGGCTATTTTTAGACCCAACCTCTTTAAATAAATTTACTGAAAAGGAGTACTTACTAAGAAAGGATAATTTTAGAACTGTTCAGTTTTGAAACTATTGAGATAAATGCTCTATTTATTTTATTACAAAGTGTCTCTTACTGAGGCGTCAAAAGATGTCAATACGAGGGAATGGGTCAACAAATATTGTTTTATCCATCAAAACTAGTAAAAACCAGCAGAACAGGACTAAGCTTATTGGTCGGACAAGAAAATGAAAAATGGGGAATAACCCCAAAAATACTGATGTTAGAGCTATGGACCTTGTGCATGACACTTCCTCTCATTGAGCCTGCTCTATGTGTGAGGTTTGAATTTAATGGTATCAGTAGAACAGGACTTATTGGTCAGACAAAAAAAGTGAAAAAAGGGGAATAACTCCAACAAGAGGGCCAGAATGGCCCTGAAGCGCTCACCAGACAATCAGAGGAGAAGATTTTCAAAGTTTTAACTATATGTTTCTATAGAAAACTAGCCTGCCCTGGGGCTGGGCTAATTTTGACCCAAGAGGCACAATTTATATAACTTTTGTAGAAAACCTGAACATGATGCTATGTGCCAAATATGAAAGCTGAGAACCTCTCAGTTTCAGAGAAGAAGATATTCAAAGATTTCACTATTTGTTTCTATTGAAAACTGCCCACCCCTGGGGCTGGTCCAATTTTGACCCCGGGGCCATTATTTATACAAGTTTTGAAGAGAACCTGAACATGATGCTCTGTGCCAAATACCAAAGCTGAGAGCCTTCCAGTTTCAGAGAAGAAGATTTTCAAAGATTTCACTATTTATTTCTATTGAAAACTGCCCACCCCTGGGGCGGGGCCAATTCTGACCCCAGGGTCATATTTTATATAACTTTTGTAGAGGACCTGAACATGATGCTATGTGCCAAATATGAAAGCTGAGAGTCTTCCAGTTTCAGAGAAGATTTTCAAAGATTTCACTATATGTTTCTATTGAAAACTGCCCACCCCTGGGGGACCAATTTTGACCCCAGGGCCATAATTTATATAACTTTTGTAGAGGACCTGAACATAATGCTCTATGCCAAATATGAAAGCTGTGAGCCTTCCAGTTTCAGACAAGAAGATTTTCAAAGACTTCACTATTTGTTTCTATTGAAAACTGCCTACCCCTGGGGCGGGGCCAATTCTGACCCTGGGGCCATAATTTATATAACTTTTGTAGAGGACCTGAACATGATGCTCTGTGCCAAATATGAAAGCTGAGAGCCTTCCAATTTCAGAGAAGAAGATTTTCAAAGATTTCACTATTTGTTTCTATTGAAAACTGCCCACCCTGGGGCGGGGCCAATTTTGACCCTGGGGTCATAATTTATATAACTTTTGTAGAGGACCTGAACATGATGCTATGTGCCAAATATGAAAGCTAAGAGCCTTCCAGTTTCAGAAAAGAAGATTTTCAAAGATTTCACTTTTTGTTTCTATTGAAAACTGCCCACCCCTGGGGCGGGGTCAATTTTGACCCCAGGGCCATAATTTATAAAACTTTTGTAGAGGACCTGAACATGATGCTATGTGCCAAATATGAAAGCTGAGAGCCTTCCAGTTTCAGAGGAGAAGATTTTCAAAGATTTCACTACTTGCTTCTACTGAAAACTGCCCACCCCTGGGGCGGGGCCAATTTTAACCCCAGGGCCATAATTTATATGACTTTTGTAGAGGACCTGAACATTATGCTATATGCCAAATATGAAAGCTAAGAGCCTTCCAGTTTCAGAGAAGAAGATTTTCAAAGTTTTCACTATTTGTTTCTATTGAAAACTGCCCACCCCTGGGGCGGGCCAATTTTGACCCCAGGGCCATTACTTATATAACTTTTGTAGAGGAACTGAACATGATGCTCTGTGCCAAATATGAAAGCTGAGAGCCTTCCAGTTTCAGAGAAGAAGATTTTCAAAGATTTCACTATTGTTTTCTATTACAAACTGCCCACCCCTGGGGCGTGGCCAATTTTGACCCCAGGGCCATAATTTATATAACTTTTGTAGAGGACTTGAGCATGATGCTATATGCCAAATATGAAAGCTGAGAACCTTCCAGTTTCAGAGAAGAAGATTTTCAAAATTTTCACTATTTGTTTCTACTGAAAACTGCCCACCCCTGGGGCGGGGCCAATTTTGACCCCAGGGCCATAATTCATATAACTTTTGTAGAGGACTTGAGCATGATGCTATATGCCAAATATGAAAGCTGAGAACCTTCCAGTTTCAGAGAAGAAGATTTTCAAAATTTTCACTATTTGTTTCTACTGAAAACTGCCCACCCCTGGGGCGGGGCCAATTTTGACCCCAGGGCCATAATTTATATAACTTTTGTAGAGGACCTGAACATGATGCTCTGTGCCAAATATGAAAGCTGAGAGCCTTCCAGATTCAGAGGAGAAGATTTTCAAAGTTTTACTATATGTTTCTATTGAAAACTTCCCACCCCTGGGGCGGGGCCAATTTTGACCCCAGGGGCATAATTTATATAACTTTTGTAGAGGATCTAAGGATGATGCTATGTGCCAAAGATGAAAGCTGAGAACCCTGTAGATTCAGAGGAGAAGATTTTTAAAGGTTCAAATTGTTGACGACGAACGACGGACGACGCACGACGCACTACGCACGACGCACGCCGACGGACGACGGACATCAGGCGATCACAAAAGCTCACCCTGAGCACTTTGTGCTCTGGTGAGCTAAAAATACTGAAGCTAGAGTTATGTACCTTGTGCATGACACTTCCTTTCATCAAGCCTGTTCCATGTGTGAAGTTTGAATTCAACGGTATCAGTAGAATAGGAGATACAGGCCGAACAAGAAGTGTGAAGATGACGGAAAAAATGATCCCTATGTGTCTGCGATGCTTTGCAGGTGACACAAAAAACATGTGTATGTAAGCATTTCCTTACTGAATAATGCATGTAAGAAATAATGACACCATAATATTAGCTGAATTGTTAGAAAGGCATAATAATGTACACATGAAATTTTGGTATTGGTAGAAACTGTACAGTTAGATCTATTATGAATTCATAAGCAAACAGAGTAGACCCAAGGTCTGCTCTGTTTGCTTATGGGATTATATAGATCTGATTCTTCAGTTTCTGCCATGGCCAAACATCCCAGTGTTCATATGTCATTATAGTATTTCATCTAATCAGTATTCATGATGTCATTATTTTAAGTTAACCCTTTCCCTGTGCTGTATTTAGGCCAAATTTCAATACCTACTGAATATTCATTAACAAACTAGTTATAAAGAAATATTATTATGGAAGGTGGTACATTGTAGACATTTTAGAAAGCATGGAAACAGATCTATCAAATTCTATTAGCAAACAGAGCAGACCCTGATCAGACGGCTCCTCAGAGCCGTCTGATCCGGGCCTACTCTTTTTGCAAATGCGTGAAAACACGTTTATATGTGGGAAAGGGTTAGGCATAAATATTTATGGAGTAAAGGGTTAAACAGATTCACAATTGACTGCCTGGTCAAGCCTACCTGCATGCCTGTGAACTGGTAGCCAAACTTCTCCACATGGGGGAACTTGGTCATCTCTTTGGCTATTTTGGCTGGCCCTGCCTCAGGGTCATATGTTTTCTTGCCCATCTTAATGTCCACTACACATGGCTTACGGAACTTGCTAACTAGATTCTCCAATTTCAAATATGTAACTGAAAATAAAATAAGCAGACTTTCAAGACTCCAATAGAGTTACTGTAATTATCGTATATATTAGGTAAGACAAGCTTACCATAACTACCCTAACTATTTAACAACGTAATTACCTTAAATATTTGACCAGACAATTTTAGGAGTATTTTGATCAGGGCCAGCACTATCTGCTTTTAATTTTTATTATAAAAAAAATGAATTATTAGGCATTACAAACTGGGAGAGGACAGATAGGGCGTCCTTATATACTTAACAAAAATATTTAAGGGTCAGTGGTACTTTTCCCATAGGATTTATGCAATGACCATACAACTTTGGCATCCTGTATTTTCCATATACATAAATGAATTTCGACAAAATTAACAGGAAGTATTGTCAAAATGTCAAACTACAGATTTAGGTGAGATTGAGTTATGCCAAGGTCCTATAGGCATCCAATTCCATGGAATGAAAAAACGAAAATTCGATATTTCTGAAAATCTCCAAAAAATCAATTTCATTTTACTCTTATCTGGAATACCTATAAACATGTCTTTGGTATGTCAAACATTTTGGTAAACCTTTCCATGTTCCATTATTTCCAATACTGATATAATTTTCGATTTCCAAAGCAAGGAAACCTCCTGTTGAAAATTATGCATTTTTGTGTGAAAAACATTGTCATCTGCATTCGTTAATTTTAACTCTAACAATAATTCCAGGGATTAAGCGACATTGGTGAAAAATATGAGGTACCAAAGTTGTGTAGTGAATACATTGAGCCCTATGGGAAACTGACCAGTGACCCTTAAATTATTTTGTTGAGTATAGTTAAGGTAAACACGATTAATGTTGTGGTAAACCACAGTAACTAACATTTTAGATTTACCAGACTGACCACCATCAAGCATAAATTTGTCTTATATCTAGTCTAGTTATGGACCTCTTAATTAAACCTTTCCCTCATATAAACGTGTTTTCACGCATTTGCAAACAGAGTAGACCCAGATCAGATGGCTCCTAGAGGAACCGTCTGATCAGGGTCTGCTCTGTTTGCTAATGGACTTTGATTGAACTGTTTCTTTACTTTCTAAAATGTCTACAATGTTTCAACTTCTATATTTCTTTATATCTATTTTTTAATGAATATTCAGTAGGTATTGAAATTTGGCCAACATACAGAACAGGGAAAGGGTTAAACCTCAAGTTACTTGGTGAATATTCATGTACGAAATAATTATATGAATACCGTAGTTGATTTTGTTCTTGATAATAGTACATGAACAAAGGATTTTTCAGCCATTACAGAAACTGTAGAATCAGATGTAGTAAATTCCATAAGCAACCAGAGCAGACCATGATCAGACAGCTCAAGTAGGAGCTGTCTAATCTGGGTCTACTCTTTTGATAAAGGCGTTAAAAGGCATCTCTATCTGGTAAAGGGTTAACATTTTCAAAAACTTTGAATTGTAAACTTTTTCAGTTATCAAAGTACATTTAATTTTACAGTACTTACAATTCTAAACTAGTGACACAGTGTCAAGAAGCTTGGATCCTGATAAGACATTTAAACCTTCTTTGCATCTCATCTAAATCAAAACTGTTTTCACAGCTCGTCACAAATTACCATAAAGATAACCCTAATACTTATCAAATTCTCTTCTGGATTCAATCCAATGTGCATCTTTGCCTGACAAATATAACGACCACTACATTACATCAAGTATTTTGTGTTAAAGGCAGGTGGCTGCTTAAAGCAAGGTGAAAGTAAAACAGAACGCTCCTATAGGAGAGTTCTGATTTACTTTCACCTTGCTTTAAGCTGCCACCTGCCCTAAATACCAACTTATTAACTCAATTTAGTGGCCGTTATAGAGAGGTTTCACTGTATGAATATGAATTAGCTGATTTTTTTATAACAGAATTATATTGAATGTGAGAATATTTGAATTTGCTAGATGTAGAATCATAACTACATGTATATCATTTCACTAGCAAACAGAGCAGACTGTGATAAGACAGCTCCTACAGGAGCCATCTGATCTGGGTCTGAGCTGTCTGCAAAGTTGTGAAAAGCCTTCCCTAACAGGGAAGGGTTCAAACCTGAGGTATGGGAAGAATGAAAAACATAAAAACGTGGCTACAAGCATGTGGATATAATCAGGTATCAATTTGTTCAGTGCATGAATACTTAACCACTGTAACTGTAGCTGTTCCCTATAATAATACCAAGGAACTTATTAACTGAAGCATAACTCATTTGCTTATAAAATCATTATACAAGCAGCATGTTTAATCAACTTACTTTCCTTTTGCAGCAAGCAAATAAACTAATGTTACTGTTATCTGCAAGAAGCTACTTAGTATTGTCACTTGCTACAAGTCTGATTTTTTTCTGTTTTATTTCTTTTTGAATCATGGGGAGAGGCTGACCTAATAGGTGTTTCATCTAGATCGAAAATGTTTTCATAGGTTATCATAAATTTGACATTGGCATGCAAAGAGTTAACCCTTACAGTGTGAGACACAAGTCACTAACATCTTTTGCAATCAGTGTAAACCCAGATAATAGGGCTCCTAAAGCAACCCTCTGATCAGGGTCTGCACTGTGTCATGTTACACTTTTCTTCAGAAAAATCCCTAATTATTTACCATAAGCTGAACTGTTTGAATTTTGGAATAGTCCATTTGAAAATTCAGCTTTGTAAGGGTTAAGTATTGCACTAGAAACAGCTTAATTATTCAGTCCATGATTAATTAAGGTCTTTGTATCCTTGATTTCTCATTTCAAATTCATGGCTGAAATGCAGACTTTAACTCTTTACATCATAGAAATTATGTGTTCTCACTTTCCCCACATATATTTAATTGGTATTGTAACTGGGTATTTAGTTTGGGGAAAAGGGGAATATTATAACTGTGTAGGGTAACAATAGTAGACTTATTGGTTTTAAAGAAAGTTTAAAAATGCTTCCCAAATTTGGGACGAATTTTGTCAGATTTTGGAGTACTTTTGTAGGAATTTAAGCCGAGGGTCACCGTGGCCTTGACCTTTGACCGACTGACCTCAAAATCAATAGGGGTCATCTACTAGCCATGACCATCATTCCTACTAGGTATGAAGACAGCTCACCTAATACTTATCAAGTAATTGAGCAGACAAGATTTTTGAGTTGAAGGTCACAGTGACCTTGACCGACTGACCTCGAAATCAATAGGGGCATCTACTAGCCATGACCAACCTTCCAACTAAGTATGAAGACAGTTCACTTAATACTTATCAAGTTATTGAGCGGACATTTGAGTTGAAGGTCAATGACCTTGACCTATGACTGACCTCAAAATCAAAAGGGTCATCTACTAGCCATGACCAACCTTCCTATTAAGTATGAAGACAGTACACCCAATAGTTGTTAAGTTATAGAGCAGACATTTTTAGATGTGGCTAACGGACAGACGGACAGAGAGACAGACGGACAAGCGCTATACCATTATACAACCGAAGTTACCTTTGGGCGTATAGTAAAAATATAGAAATGTTGTATCAGATTTTGCATGTTTTAGTACTTATTTGCCATGATGAATGTACTAAACCAACAAAATTATACAATTTTGTACCATTTAAACATCAAATTAGGGAAGGCATCTTTTCATTTTCATACAGGTAAGGCATCATTTTTCTACACTGTTTGCAAAGAAACAAAGGTACATACTGCATTTATCCAAAATATATATTCAGCCACACATGCTTAGGTAAATAATGAAGACCTAGCTAAAACGTCTCCCTGAACAGCCTACACTATCTGGCTACTACATTATATTCAGTTGATCCTTAACTTTTCATGAATTTGCCAACAGAGTAGTCCCAGGTCAGAGTCATTAGCAGACAGAATGGACCTTGATCAGATGGCTCCCATAGGAGCCATCTGATCTTGGTTGGCTCAGTTTGCAAAAGTGCCAAAAGGCATCACCGAGTGGTAGAAAGCCTATCTCTTGGCATGACTCATATTCATTTTTGTCTGATTTCCCTCTAGTGCAGAGCTATAGATGCATATCAAAATATATCTACTAAAATTGTCATTTATCAACCAGCCCCTGTGTTGTGACCACTCAATGGAATCGTGTCTAAGAGTATCACAGAAAAGAATTTGGTGGAGAAATAAAGTACTTATGCTTGCTTGAAAAGAGATCCATTTATTGTACCTATACCCCTGCTCTGGGGAACCCATATATATATATATATATACAGCTAAATTTCATTTCAACTTCATTGAAGTAATTTTTTGCGGAGAGTTCCAGTTTATGACAAGTTCACCTTAATATGTATAATTGTTTTCAGTGTAGATTAAATTCTTTCTATTCACTGATGCCATCTAAGCTTACACTGAATTATTTATTACAACAAAAGTATACAGATGGTGCTATGACATTCCAAATCTAGGCTATGTCTAATGCATTGTCATAGACTGAAAATTCCATTGGCTTTAGAGGGCTGATTCTCAATTTTCATGTAAATATTTTTAACCCTTTACTCCATAAATACACTTTCTTTCCTACATCTTTGCAAGCAGAGTAGACCCAGATCAGACGGCTCCTGTAAGAGCTGGCTAATCAGGGTCTGCCGTGTGCTTACGACATAATAAAGATCTATTTCTACACTGTCTGTCTTGTATTAAATATTTGTTTGCTCATGTGTTGTTTAAAAAATACAGCTAATTAATATGCATGATGTCATTATTACTTACATGAATATTCATGGAGTAAAGGGTTAACAATTGGCAGGTGACAATTGACCCATCAATAGCTTGAGAACTCAAATCTGACCAATCAAAGGCTTGAGAACGAACTCAGACTCAACTAAAAAGCTTTATAAGCATGGACCCAGGTGGTATCTGAATTCAGGAACAAAACCTATAAGCAGTCGGTAATCAAGAATCAATACCTAAATGGTGTGTCCTATAGTATCAATAAAAACACCATTGTCCTCTTTATATCAGTGCTCTTTTTCAGATGGTTCTGTTCATTTACTGCTGAGGTGACTCATAACCTTATATACATTTTTCTCCATTGGGTTTAGAGAGCAGACCCTGATAAGAAGGCTCCTACTGATTTCGCCTGATCTGTGTCTATTCTGTTTGCAAAAGTGTGAAAAAGCATTTATATAAGGGAAAGGGTTAAAACAGGTGATGGCTTCATATACGATAAACATTATGCAGGGTGAATTAAGTCATGCAGAAAACTCCTCTAGCTTTCTGCAAGACTTTCACCCTGCATTAAGCAGCCACCTGCCTAAAAAGGCATCAATTCTTCATTACTAAACTTTCATAGTATTGAGTTTTTACTGCATTTCAGGTAAAGGATTAAAAGCATTGTAATTTAGAAATCATGCAAATAAGAATAGGAATTTCTATCATATGTTCACCTTTCTCATTTACTTGAGTGTTTGTCAATCAGGAAATAAAGTGCTTCTCATTCCCAGTTAACACTTAACCTAACAGAGATGCCTTCTGGTACCTTTGCAGAGTAGATCTAGATCCTGTAGGAGCCATCTAATCCGAGTCTGATTAAGGTTTGCTCAGTTTGCTTAACTGTTTATTCCATAAGTATGCCTTTCAACGCCTTTGCAAATAGAATAGACCCAGGTCAGATGGCTTCTGTGGGAGCCGTCTGTTCAGAGTCTGCTCTGTTTGCTTATGATATGATTATTAGATATGATTCTGCAGTTTCTAGCATGAAAAAAAATAAATTCTGTGTCCATGTGCTATTATAACAATTAATCTAATTGATATTCATGATGTCATTATTTCTTACATGTATATTCATGGAGCAAAGGGTCAGCCCTTTTGAAATAATAATTTACATAGTGTCATTTTTTATTTTCATGAATATTCATGACATAAAGGGTTAACACTTGATGAGAACTACAATGTTTTCCAAAACTGTTCTGTTTCATTCAGAATACAAATGTACATTCACTCTGTTCTGCATCCTTGTAAGAATGATTCTAATCTGATGTCTACATGCATTTTAAATGTCCTCACTTGTTGTTTAACCCTTTCCCTGTTCTATATTTAGGCCATTTTTCTGTATCTACTGAATATTCATTAACAAAATAGTTATAAAGAAGTATGGAAGGTGGAACAATGTAGACATTTTAGAAAGTAAAGAAACAGATCTATCAAATTCTATTAGCAAACAGAGTAGACCCTGATCAGACGGCTCCTCTAGGAGCCGTCTGATCTGGGTCTACTCTGTTTGCAAATGCGTGAAAACATGTTTATATGAGGGAAAAGGTTAATCAAGTAGAGTTGAACTTGGATATCTCGAACTTCAAGGGACCATACAAATTAGTTCGAGATAACACTCAGAGGTTCGAGTCATCCGATTTATAATTTGACCAATATCTCAAATTTACAACTTAATGCAAGTCTAAAGTAATGCCAATAGCTCCTGCAGGAGCTGTCAGCATTATTTTAGACCTGCATTAAGCTGTCACATGTGTTTCTAGGTATGTGTAGTGATACATTTTACAATAATTCTGTATTGCAAATTTTGGAAGGATCAAATTTTTCGAGTTATCCCAAAGTTCGAGTTATCCGAGTTCAAGATATCGAAGTTCAACTGTATTTTTTACATAAATATTCATGGGAAAAGGGGTTAAATGAGTTATACTGCTTCAGAAAGTTATCACAAAGGCACTAAACGCTGTCTAGATATTTAACTCTTACCCTGTTTTACATTTATTCAAGATTGAATCACCTCATTAATATTCATGGACGGAATCAATAACATGGCGGAGACTACAAAATAAGATCTATATAAAATTTCATAAGCAAACAGAGCAGACCCTGATCAGAGAGATCTTTCAGGAGCAGTCTGATCTTGATATACTCTGTAAAGGACATAAAAATATATTTTTATGAGGGAAAGGGTTAAACGGTATAAACCCTGTGAAGGCAGGAAACAAGTGTACAATGTAGACCCAGATTAGATGGCTCCTACAGCCTGGGTCTGCACCATTTTCATAAAATAATCCTCTTACAAAGTATACCCTTTCATATAACCCATTTCCTCATATTGACGACTCTGTAAAAGTCACAATGGTTTCATACTTCAAAACTCTACTTGATTTAATCACAATGGTTTCATACTTAAAAATTCAAAAAAATTGTTTTTCTCTAGTTAATGCTCCTATTCTGTAGATTTATTCAAAGAGGTTGTATCTAAAAATAGCATATGAGGTAATGGGTTAAACAAGAGCACCGCATGTGGGTGTCAACACTGGTCTGTTCAATTGTAGCCCTTGTAACAGTGAACACGTGTGTGAGGACTGTCGGTAGAGTTGCATGAATAGTAAAGCCAACGTTAAATTTTCCAAATGACAATGACGATGACAACCATGACAACGCTGACGTGGGAGTTGTTACTATAGCTTGTATATTTTTCTTCAAAAAACCAGACAAACTAAAAGTGATGTATCATTCCATTTTGTAAATTAAGCATCCAAAGGATTAAATGAGAAACTACTGGATTTATAAATCAACATTAACATTATTCAGTGCTAAATATTCAAAGTGGACTGGTCCATCAGTGCTTAATAAATTACAGCAGTTTCCATTCAGTATAAAAGGCTTGTCAGATGATTATGAATTACAGACAGTGTAGACCCTGATCAGAGGATTCCTCTAGGATCAATCTAATGCATTAAATTACACTATTGTAAATGCCAGTATACTGGTTTTCTGCAATCAGAGGGTTTATCTGTGACATGTTTGCAACACGAGAGGTTGGATAATAGAAACATTAAATATTCCATCAATAACATTTACAACAACTACCATGAAATTCCAAGAAAGATAAAATCAATATATACAGTAAAACCCCTATAGAGTGACTACTATAAACCAGAAAGATATCTAATTCTGGAATTTAAACGTTTCCTCCATGAATATACATGTAAGCAATAATAACATCATGAATATTAATTAGATTTATGTGTAATAATAGCACATGGACACAGGAATTTGTGGTCATGGTGAAAACTGTAGAATCATTCCTTTATCATTATTCATATCATAAGCAAACAGAGCAGACCCTGATCAGATGGCTCCTATAGGAGCCGTCTGATCTGGGTCTACTCTGTTTGCAGTGGCGTAGAAAGTCGTATTTATGGAGGAAAGGGTTAAAGGCAGGAGGTAGCTAAATGCAGAACGAAAGTTATGCAGAAAGCTCCTGCAGGAGTTTTCTGCATTACTTTTATCCAGCATTGAGCATACCTATCAAAAAAGCATATCAGTATCAGGTAAAGGGTTATGAATAATTGTAAGCAAAATCTATGATCTGACACTTGCAAACAGTCTGGAACAAAACACGTAATTTGGTATCTCAAAAGGTATTAAAATAGCTTATACTTGTAACAAACACACCAATGTACAACTCGAGTTGTATACATCAATCAAATCGAGGGCTTGGTGCAAAACTATTCTAACTCCTTCACAAAGTGAAGGAGTTAGAATAGTTTTGCACCAAGCCCTCGAAATAGAAAATTGAGTTTCCATTTTTTCAGGTGCTTAAGATTAAACCTTTGAATTGCAGGTTACAAGTGTATTGGCAAATTTGCAAAAAGTGTATACATGTATTCCAGATAATTAGGGTTCCTAGAGAAGCCATCCAATCAGGGTCTTAGCTGTTTACCATTCAAACCCTTCTTGCAAATTTAAACCCTTCAAATTGAATGGACACTTTCTTTAAACAATGACAAACCATTCCATTTTGAAAAGGTCTCGAAGCATCCATGGTTGGTACAACAGTAATAAATAATTCCTTCTAATACAAACATTTAAATCTCCAGTGTACCAAAGGTACTTCTTTTGAGACAGGCATTTTATTGGTTAACCCTTTCCCTCATATAAAAGTGTTTTCACGCATTTGCAAACAGAGTAGACCCAGATCAGACGGCTCCTAGAGGAGCCGTCTGATCAGGGTCTGCTCTGTTTGCCAATAGAATTTGATAGATCTGTGTCTTTATTTTCTAAAATAGCTACAATTTTCCATCTTCCATATTTCGTTATAATCATTTTATCTGTGAATATTCAGTAGGTATTGAAATTTGGAATGAACACAGAACAGGGAAAGGGTTAAGTGCAAAACTGTTGTTAGTATTCAGACACCCAATCTCCCCTCTAAACCAGTTTGTATAACTGAATAAGTCACATTTGGTGTCATTTTGATTGTTGAACTTTAACACTTCTCATATACTATTCTCGTACATATCTGCATTTGCAAATAGTGTAGACCCAAGTGAGACAGTTCCTACAGGAGCTGTCTCACTTGGGTATGCACTATTTGCATTATAATTCAGTGGCTACAAGCGATCCAGCATTAAGCATGATTCATCTCATTAATATTCATAGTGAATGGGTTCACATTTGCATATTAAGCCTGAGAAGGGTTAAATAATTAGACCTACATAAGTGTAACATGTAGATGTTCGTATACTTGGGGTAATTAAAGTAATGTCACAGTTTTACACTAAACTCTTGATATAGAGCATGACATTTACATACAGTGTTTGTTCATTGATCCCAATAGTCTACCTCCAATAGACAAACACAAACCCACATGAAAAATCATTTAACTCTTGGCAAGCTACAGTAAAAACTCGATACTTCGAAATTTTAGAAATAGAATTTAGAACTTTTTATGTAGGTGGCTGCTTAAATGCAGAGTGGAAGTCATGCTGAAAGTTCCTAGAGGAGCTTTCTAAATGACTTTCACCCTGCATTAAGCTGCCACCTGTATGTTTTAAAGATTAATAATGATACATATTTTAGTGTCCCTATTATCGAGATTTTACTGTATTTGTTTACTGAACTGAAAATAGAGACTTGGGACATCATCAAGATCCAAAAATTTTGGCACTCAAATTGTTATGTTAAAAAAAAGAATGGAAGAAAATAATCTTTAACCCATTCCTCCATAATTATGCTATTTTAAGGCCCAACCTCTTTTAATAAATCTACCGGAAAAGAGCATTTACTAGAGAAAAGGAAACATTTGGAATTGTGTAGTTTGAAACCATTGTGATAAATAGAGCATTTGCTCCTATAGGAGCAAATGCTCTATTTATCACAATGATTTCATTAAGTGACTTTTACAGAGGCGTAGAAAGGTGTATGGAGGTAAGGGTTAGAGCTGAAACGCTGCAATCTTTGACAGGACTGCAATTACATGATGAGTTAAATGCTACCAAATTCTACCAAACAGATTTGGTTGAATTCCCACTGCTGAAAAATCAATCAGCTCCTTAACCCTTTCCTTCATATAAACACCTTTTCATGTACTTGCAAACAGTGTAGACCCAGATCAGAAAGCTCCTATAGGAGCTGTATGATCAGGGTCTGCTCCGTTTGCTAATGGAATTTGATAGATATTTTTCTTTACTTTTTAAAATGGCTACAATGTTCCAGCTTAACCATTTTGTCCATGAATGTTCAGTAGGTATTGAAATTTGAAATAAACATAGAACAGGGAAACGGATATACCATGAAAAACAACCACTTGCAGAATAACATTAAGATTCCATTTTAGTTAGAATCTTCTAATAACTAAATACAATCCCATTTAGTTTCTAGTAACCCATTATAGTCCAAGTTACATTCTAGTAACCTAGTAAGATCCAAATGAGATGCTATTAACCCAGTAAGGTCCCAGTTAATATTCTAGTAACCCAGTAAGATTGCAGTTAAATTCTACTGTCCAAGTAAGATTTCAATTATATTCTAGTAACCAGTAAGATTCCAATTAATTTCAAGTAACCCAGTAAGATCATTTTTTACTTGTGGCTGCTTAACCCTTTCTCTCATATAAATGCCTTTTCATGCCTTGCAGAGGATACCTAGATCAGATGCATGTTTGCTTATGGTATAATATTGATCTGAGTAAAATGCTCCTAGTGAAGCTTTCTTTACCCTTTCCTCCATAAATATCCCCTTCTACGCCTCTGTAAAAGTCACTTTTTGAAACCATTGATACATAGAGCATTTGCTCCTTAGGAGTAAAATTATTATGCTCTATTTATCACAATGGTTTCAAAACTACAAAATTCTAAAAGTGTCCTTTTCTCTAGTTAACACACCTTTTCGGAGATTTATTCAGAGGTTTGATCTAAAAATAGCCTATGAGGTAATGGGTTAAACATGACTTACACTCTGCACTAAACAACCACCTGCCAAAATATACATGTAGACAAGCCAGGTTTTACTGAATGTTGAAATGTTTCAAGACAATAAATGAATTCTTTGATCAGAATAAATGTTGATAAGCATGACATGTGGCTGAACTCTAGTGTCACCTAATTAATTCATGTCCATCCTCTTCAGTCTGGCACTGCAACAGGTACGTTGAGCCAGCTTCTATTGAGCAGATCAGAGACCCAGCATGAAACACTACCGGCAATTAGTGCTTTATTCCATTTTTACCACAATCAATACTTTCAAACAAGCTTGGGCTTTGTAATACAAGAATCTTTCCTCTTACAATCAGGGACATATACTATGTGAATGGAAGAACCTATTGTTCCTCCCACTGGAGTCGGTGGGAGTCACCACAATAGACATATATTCAATTCTTACCATCATACTGTACACCAACATTGCTTATCTTAATCCTATACTTTACAAATACACCTTTCTACACCTTTGCAAAGAGAGCTGACCCAGATCAGATGGGCTCCTATACTGATCAAGGTCTGCTTTGTATGCATATGATATAGATATGATTCTACAGTTTCTGCAACGACTAAAACTTTCTGTGTCCATGTGCTAATAAAACAACTATTGGAATTAATATTCATGATGCCATTATTTCTTACATAAATATCTATGATGTAATGGGTTAACCCTTTCCCTCATATAAACCTGTTATCACGCATTTGCAAACAGAGTAGACCCAGATCAGACGGCTCCTAGAGGAGCCGTCTGATCAGGGTCTACTCTGTTTGCTAGTGGAATTTGAAAGATCTGTTTCTTTTCTTTCTAAAATGGCTACAATGTTCGACCTTCCATATTTCATGATAACTATTTTCTCCATGAATATTCAGTAGGTACTGAAATAAATGCTGAATTTTCATAGTGGAATAGCTCATCAGCGTTTCACGACAAGAGTCCACTCAGTATGAAAGGCCATAGACTTGCTAGAGCATTTTGAGTGACAAACAGTGCAGACCCTGGTCAGATGACTCCAGGTCTATGATCTGATTCTTCACATTTTTTAAAGGCATGAAAATGTGTCTCTATGAGGTGAATGGTTAAAGGCACTGTACCTATAATTGATGCATTTCAGAAGTTTGTGAAATATTTCTAAAATTGTAGTTTGTTTGATGAAAAGTAGTATGGTGTGGAAATAACTGACAAATAATCAGATAAAAACTGTAAAAGGGTGATGTTAAAAGTATTGATTTCAGTCGCCCAATTTTAGACAAATACATGTACATGTACGTTTTAGTTCCATATCAATCCATAGTTACTCTGCAGTTTTCTGATTGGTTCCTAGAAGTGTTCCAAGCAGTTCCACATGCATTTACAGTATCGCAATAAGATTTTGTTCTAGAACAAGAAATTACGAGTGTATAGATACAAACCACTACTAGATTCACAATTGCTTTTTACAATTTATGTCTTTCAGGAAAACAGCAATTTAATTCAAATATGAGCTATTTTCAAACTAGAGGGTATTGATGGCCCTGTATCGCTCATCTGGTTTTCGGCCAAGTGACCTTTAACATACATCTACCAAAATTGTTCAGGCTGCTGTAAAGATAGAGGACCATCTAAGGAGCATTCCTTTGAAGTTTGATCAAAGTCTATTATGCAGTTTAACCCTTTCCCTCATATAAACGTGTTTTCATGCATTTGCAAACAGAGAGTAGACCCAGATTAGACGGCTCCTCTAGGAGCCGTCTGATCAGAGTCTACTCTGTTTGCTAACAGAATTTTAAAGATCTGTACATGTGTCTTTACTTTCTAAAATGGCTATAATGTTCCACCTTCCATATTTCATTATAACTATTTTGTCTATGAATATTCAATAGGTTTTGAAATTGGTAATAAGCAAAGAACAGGGAAAGGGTTAAGAGATGTCCTTTTAACTCTTCCCTCATGTAAACGCATTTTTCATGCCTTTGCAAACAGGTTCCATCCAGATTATACAGCTCCTGTAGAAGTCATGACTGAGCAGGGTCTGCACTGTTTGCTTATGACATGACATACATCATAAAGCAAACTAGAAAATTGTGTCTGTAAGACACAGCGACGCCCCCATGGTGGTGCTTGACAATGAAAAAAATGTGACAACCAACTACAGACAGATGGACAGGTGCAAAATATAATGCCTCCTGACTACCGTCAACAGGGGCATAAAAATCCTCGTATATTGAACAGGGAAAGGGTAACACAGCCAACTGCCTAAAAAGGCAGCAATTCTTCATAAATTTCAGTCTCAAGTTTACATGTATACTGTATTTCTCAGCCAAACTCTATTTCGTTATTATTTTTGTGTGCAGGTATCAAGGACTGTGTAAATATAGTGTCTACAATTTTGATTACAAGTTCTACTGTAACCAACAGAACCTTACCATTTGGATATTCCTCAAAGTGGTGCTCTCCAAAGAATGCTGGCATAAACTGCCTTAGCCGTAGTATCTCTTTGTCTGTGCAGTCTGAATCACAGATCTTCTCATAGAAGTCCAATTCCCTCGTCCCGCGAGGGGGCTTCTGTAATGCCTTTAGTATTGTGCCGTCTTCATGCTCCAGTAGACCTGATAAACAATAAAACATTACAAAAATAAGTAAGGAAAAAGCATAGAGAAATAATTCTAAGAGCTTCAGAGATAATGGCATCAATATGTCAGTAACTATTTCTCCAAATGTCCTTAGATATCAATAATATGGCCCTTTAACCCATATAAACACATTTTCATGCATTTGCAAACAGAATAGACCATGATCAGACAGCTCCTACAGGAGCTGTCTGATCAAGGTCTGCTCTGTTTGCTAATTGGAATTTCACAGATCTGTTTCTTTACTTTCTAAAATGTCTACAATGTTCCCCCTTCCATATTTCATTAGAAGTATTTTGTGCATGAATATTCAGTAGGTATTGAAATCTGGAATAAACATAGAACAGGGAAATGGTTAAGTTCAAGCTAACATACCCAAATATTCGGACAATCAATCTCCTTTCTACAGTCATATGTAAAGCTAAAGATGTCAGTTCAACACTATGGTAACTTTAACCCTTTTCCTGTTCTACATTTATTCAGAATTTCAATACCAACTGAATATTCAAGGACAAAATAGTTATAATGAAATATGAAAGTTGGTTCATTGTAATGTAGCCTTTTAGAAAGTAAAGAAACAGATCTTTCTAATTCTATTAGCAAACAGAGCATACCCTGATCAGATGGCTCGTATAGGAGCCATCTATTCTGAGTCTTCTCTGTTAGCAAAAGGTTGAAAATGTGTATATACATGTATGAGGGAAAGGGTTAAATCAGCCAAACATAGTATCAATAAATTTGCCCCTGGTCAAACTGCTTTTCAGGTGTATTTTGATCATGGTCTGATTACACGATAATTAGTGTAGCTTACCAAGTATATTTTCCAAATCTGAAAACATTGAAAACAGAGGCTGTCCTTCTGAACATAAGGATTTACCCATTAGCTCATGAATATTCATGTCAGAAATAATTACTCTATTAAAACTATTTAGCTGATTTTTCATAATGGTATCATGAACAAGGGAATTTCTATCATAGCATATACAGATCTGTGCTATTTTAAAAGCAAACAGTGCAGACCCTGATCAGACTGTTTACCAAGGTGCTAAAACATGTCTATATGGAGTAAAGGATTAATTGACCACTGAAAATTAATTTTGAAATATAAATTAAAATGATGACATTAGCCTGATAAAAGTATAATATAAAGGATCTGTGTGTATGTACAGGAGTACAACTGCCTGGCTGGTTTAGTCTTTGATAATGGTTGAAGAAGATGTATAGCCCATCAGTGCTTAACCCGCTCCCTGTTCCATGTTTATTCCAAATTTCAATACCTACTGAATATTCATGGACAAAATAGGTATAATGAAGTATGGAAGGTGAAACATTGTAGTCATTTTAGAAAGTAAAGAAATGGATTTTATCAAAATCTATTTGCAAACAGAGCAGACCCTGATCAGATCTACTCTGTTTGCAAATGCATGAAAGCCAGTTTATATGAAGGAAAGGGTCAACTATAGAGTCCACTCAGTATGAAAGGCTTAAACTTGCCTTGAAGTTTTTCAAATACAAGCAGTGCAGACCCTGATCAAAGGGATCTTCTATGAGCCCTCAGAAATTCTGATCTGAGTCTACACTGTTTGAAAGTGACAGTGCATTCAAGTCCAGCATTCACAGTGTTAATATCCCTGTTAAATCTTGTATAAGCTAGCATGCAAAATGGGCATTACCATGCACAATTTAAATACCAATTACATGAATAAAACTTGAAAACAAAACCTTGTCAACAATGGTATCTTGTGTCACTACATTCCAATGATTTGTTACAGTCAGGCAATTCCCAAAGGCAAATACTTCCATCAAAGTACCTGAGTGCAGAACATAAGCTGGTAAAACCATCAATGAGACAACCTGATGCTTTTGCTTGATAGACACCTTGTACCACCTTTTTTTTATGTTGACACATCTTTATTCCAAATTTCAATGCTTACTGAATATTCATGAAGAAAATAGTTTTAATGAAATATAGGTGGAACATTGTAGCGATTGTAGACCTATCAAATTCCATAAGCAAACAGAGCAATCCTTGATCATACAGCTCCTATTGGAGCCATCTGATCTGGGTCTACTCTGTTGGCAAATGCATGAAAAAGCATTTATATGAAGGAAAGGGTTAAGTACTCTGGTAAATGCCAGGTCTTCAATACCAGTCGCAGGTGATGGCAGTGTATTGCTGATTATTTTTGTGATAATTGTACTTGATTCAATCCAATCCAGGGTTGGGGCTTGCAATTTGTGAAATTAATATGTCACATGTTCAGAACAGGGAGAATTTCATTTCCTATCTCAACTATTGAGGCGAACATGTGTTCATGTTCGAGTGGGACCTTGATCCCAATTCTCTGGTTGAGAGTGGTCTTTCTGACCAACTTCGGATTGTGATGAGGCTTTATCGTTTTCAGATATTGCCGTTGTTTGAACTCCTATGGTCACTGTAGGGTGTTCATTCACTTGGGTTACTGTATGCACCATTCCGTAACTATACTTTCTTTATTTAGTGCATATAATGGCTCGAGTGGTATTTGGGTTGATTTAATTGGCCGCCCATGACCAATTATTTTGTGTGTGTGTGTGTGTGTGTGTGGGGGGGGGTGGGTTCTAGTCAGTTGGGCTTATTAATTGTTTTCTCATAGGAATCCCCTTGCTATGTTCGTGCAGGTGTGGTGTCCGCAGGGTTACCGGCTGTCCAATGCCAAGGGAGTTCTGTTATCTAACAGAGCATCCCCAATATTGGTACATGTATCTCAGGCATCTTGTTCGCATTGCGACTTGCATGGCCATGACTAGCCTCAGGGATTCCATTTAAGTTAATCTGAGTTCACCATTTTGGCTTATCGGGCACTGGATTATTTCTTTCAACCATTTCCTCCTCCTAATTAAAGAGGGGAGGAATGTAGTAAAACTGTCTTTTACTGTGTCTATCGCCCATGCACATGCATCAACTGGAGGCTCAGGGGAATAAACACAAATTTTACCAATCTAATTTTATTGTACAATCATGCTGTTCCTTCCGGTTAGTGATTTCATATTTATTGTATATCTATTGCATATCTTTCATTGACCAGATGGACAATGATGCAGTTCCTTCCGGTTAGTGATTTCATATCTATTGTATATCTTTTGCATCTTTCATTGACCAGAAAGACACTCATTTTGTTCCTTCCGGCTAGTGATTTCATATAATTATATTGTATATCTACTGTATGTCTTTCATTGTCTGGATAGATAATCAATTCATGCAGTTCGTTCCGGTTAGTGATTTCTTCCATGTGAAGTGCTTTTGAACGCACATATCCTGTGTGAAAAGAGCGCTATATAAATGTGGAATAATAATAATAATAAATCATGCAGACCCAGATCAAACAGTTCCTGAAGGAGCAGTTTCATTTGGGTATACACATATACATGTATATACATGTGTATATCAGTCTACCAGTAATTTAAAATTATATGAACAGCACCAAATTAGCTTATTGAGCTTTTCAAACCCCTGGAAAGTGAAAATTGGGTGGTGAATACACGTCATGGTATTAGACATTTTTCGCTGCTGCTGAACACGGGTCTCGAGAAGCGAGTGGCGGACTAAATATGGGGGTCTTCTCAAAACGTATGATAAGGTATTAAATTTGCACCTGTATAACAAAGCGGATAATGTGCCTTTAAAGAAGGGATTCATTTGATATTGTTTTGTTGTAACTTAATTAATGAAAACATGACCAAAAGAACAGTTATGATATGTCATGAAACAGGCTTTGGATACCAAAGTCGGCGCTATGTGACCTATTCAGTGTGGCAGTGCGGTAAAACCCAGCTCATCCATCTAAAAAGATTGAATATTTTCATGCAGTTTAAGTTACTGAACAAAATAAGTTTAGTCATACATTAAAGATGCAAACTACGCTTGCTTAGTACATTTTATCACTCAAATTGCATACTGACATCAACAATAAAACGTTCGAAAACAGAAAGAGATGTCGACCGTGTTTATCCATTTGCATTAAGGGAAGTAACTCCCCTTTTATTGTAACTGCTTAGCAAGTCATAAACGAGATAGAATCATGTTTTTCTCATGAAAGTTAGCAATAATGTTGAAAAGTATTCAGTGACAAAAAACTGGAATTTTGGAGAATTAAGCAGTTTGTGTACAATCGTCCTTTGACAAAGACGATATGTTTCAAATTATCTCCCTTTACAGAATTAAATTTGTTAGCAGACAAGATATATCCTAACAGATGTCCGCTTCTGATTGCCTACACCTCTACACAGCTGGCCAGAAAGCAAGGAAGAGATTTGCAACAGTGCAGAAAGTTTAATAGGGTTCATTCAGCATATCGAGTGAGTGTCGAGCATGTCATTGCCAAGCTCAAGTCTTACAGAGCAAAGAACTCTGTGTGGAGACATCCACGGTCCCTTTTAGGACGAATTGTGAAAATATGTGCCGGTCTTATCTGCAGACGGAAGCATATTGGATTAAATGATTAACATAATACTTATTTTGTTTTGAACTTATTCATCTTTTTAGTTACCCATTTGGAGATTAATACATCATGGATCCAGAATTGGGTACCTTTTTACCAAACGTCGTACGCATACGATAATTGTGTTGCCTTGCGAAGTTTGGTTAACCTTCTACTTGGTACGCAGGTGTCGTCTGCAAAACTTTGCCGTCTGCAACAATTTTCTGCATTTTTGTACCGAAAAATATCAGCAGAGTGTCAGACAGTTTGGATCAAGATAAGACGCCGCGTCATGCGGCGTTTCGTTCGCCTGGATCCAAATTCACCCGTAGTAGGCAGAATGTTAAACAGTACACCATCCACCAAACCAAAAGGGCTAACCTGAGGCCCAAGATGTTGGACAAAGCTTTTCATTAGTGCACAAGGAATGAAAACAAACTACAGTAAAACCCCTCTAATGCGACAACCAAATAGATGTATAATTCTTGGTCTTAAATACAGGTGGTAGCTTAATGCAGGTCGAATGTTATGCAGAAAGCTTCTGCATAACTTTCGACCTGCATTAAGCAACAACCTGCTTTTAAAGACATTTATTTCCATTCATAAAGTGGTCGCATTAGAGGGGTTTTACTGTATTTGTATTTGGAAAATAAGCAGACGACAAGAAAGCAGACGGTAATTCAATTTCAAACAGCATTGCGTCCGAATGGTTTGAGAAAGCCCCCTCAAATAAGTCGTGTACAGTCACCCGCTACTCGCAATCAGCAGCAGCGAAAAATGTCTATTACTAGGACATCATCAAGCACTTAAAACAACAATCTCTGGAAAAAAAGAATGCCTCCTTTTCAGTACTTAAGCAATGGTTTTGCTTTTATTTCTATTCAGAATATTGCAAGAATGTCAAGCAGTTTGGATCCTGATGAGGAAACAAATTCTTCATCATATCAGTTTGACCTAAACTGATTACAAAGTTTACCACAAATTTACCCATAAATAGCTAAGGGTTTATAACAGTTTATTAGCATATTAAATGTTTGCAGTACGGCTTGACCCAAATCCGGTGTGGTTTTGCTATGTAGCTGTTCAATACATTTTGGTATTAGTGTACACAGAAAAGAAAGCTTATTTCGCAATTAAGTATGTACATGTTACAACATGCTCTATTCATTCTAGCAATTTATGTTTTAAACCTAAATGTTTAACCCTTTACTACATGACTGTACCAATTAATTAGGTAAATTTTTGTAATGGCATCATGAACAATTAAGATCTAGTTGAAACAGATTCCGTTACAGAATATCCCCCTAATGAAACAGAAAACAGGTAAAGATTATAGGCAAAATCAGACAATACCTAAATTTCAACCAATCACAGGCCACCACTGGGTTACCATAGTAACCAACAATTTTGAATCACCTCCCATTAAGTTCAGGGTACTCAAATACCCCTACATACGAATTTTTCAGCAAAATCGAATAATATAAAATATCCTGATATACCCATTTTCAGCAAAATTGAACAATATTTAAATTTTGTCAAACTATATCTAAATTTCAACCAATCAGAGCCTACCATTTGGTTACTATGGTATTTTTTTAAATATCTGCACATAACTGACAATGTTAATGTTAAGTTTTATTCAAATCAGACTTACTTACTGAGAAATATGTCAGACAAATACATGACAGAAGAAGAAGAATCAAAAGAAAGAATAATCATAATAAGAAGAAATGGCGTAAACACAATATGCCCCTCTACTTCGTATGGGGGACATAAGAAGTGAATTTTTACCATGGCAGAAATTGTAACAATATATCTGTTATTTCATAAGCAAAAAGAGCAGACCCTGATCAGATATCTGATTGCAAACAGTGTAGACCTAGATCATGGTCTGCAGTCACTCTGCACTATCTGACATTTAAATTTATCCATCAAATTTAAATCTTTCAAATTAAATTAACTCTATAACGAACACTGATGATTTACTGTCATTCCACTTTGAATATACATGTATGCAGATTTTATAGGTTTTATTTTTTTATTTGTTGAATTTAAGAGCTATGCAGAGCCGTGTCAGGGAAGTGCATTCTGACGAGGGTCTACATTGGTTAACACCTATCAACATCAAGTTTCATATCACACAATTCTTTTAAAAGACACAAGAATCTGATCAAACACTTTTTTCATGTATAGCAGCTAGTCTGGGTTTATACTGCTTCCAAAAAGCTAAAACACAGACATCAATTCTCAAGGCAGTATCCTTATTATTATATAATGTATATATACATTATACACAGAGATCTATTTAAAAAATTTCAAGATTAACTCCTTTATTTCTAGACCAAACCCTATCTTGTGACCACTCTTTAGAGTGATCACAATTTATATTAAGGGTTTAATTGGTGGTGAAATGATGGTTTTAGTACTTGAGCATGCACGTTTATCTGTTGCTCTGTATGCATGTACATACCAATATACCGGTACAGTGCTCCCTCCCTACAACGGCCCTCTCAATAACGATTCCCTCCTTACAACAACGCATGTCACTGTTTCCGAAACAACACGGCTCCAGAAACAACTTTTTCCATCGTATTTTCTTTATGCCTCCATCAAACCCTATGTTGTGACCACTCTTTAGAATCGTCACTTTGTGACGATTCTAAAGAGTGGTCACAACATAGGGTTTGATTGAGGCATAACGGTTTTAGCTCTAGAAATATACATTATCTGGGGATCTGCAAACAAGCTAATTATGTTTGATTTCCCCTCCCTATAACAACTCCCTCTGAACAACACATACAATTTTCGTATCCCAAAGGGTGTCGTTGTAGAGAGGGAGCACTGTATATGACAAAGACTGACATTCAAATATCTCTTTGAGCACTGTTGTCTGCCAATTAATATTGTTATATGTTTCAATTCTCTTCTAACTTCCTTTTAAAAACAAGAGGGCCATGATGGCCCTAAATCGCTCACCTGGTTACTATAGACTTATCCATACATGTATTTCTATGTAAAAATAAGTCAGCTTCAGATTTGGGCCAATATGAAACCAAGGGCCATAATTTTAGGCCTGGAGGTTAAAATTTGAACAATTCTTAATAAAGGAACATTAGGTGATGCTTCATATAAATTTCGAAGGTCTGGGCCTTACAATTTCACAGAAGGAGATTTTTAAAGATTTTCCTATGAAAAACTGATAAGCCCAGGTGGGCGATTTTGGTCCAGGGGTCATAATTTGAACAATCTTGGTAGAAAACCATTAGATGATACTATATACCAACTTTCAAAGGTCTAGGCCTTACAGTTTCGGAGAAGAAGATTTTTAAAGACTTACCTATAAAAAAACTAAAAAGTGTTATAAAAACTAAAAAGTGTTATGCATTTGTGAGTTCTGATGAGACATCACCTTACTCAACATCTAAACTGAATCTTAACTATTTGCATACCGGTAACTGCTTCCCTGTTCTGTGTTTATTCCAAATTTCAATACCTACTGAATATTCATGGACAAAATAGCCATAATGAAATATGGAAGGTGGCATATTGTGGCCATTTTAGAAAGTAAAGAAACAGAACTTTCAAATTCCATTAGCAAACTGAGCAGACCCTGATCAGATAGATACTATAGGAGCTATCTGATCTGGGTCTACTCTGTTTGCAAATGCTTGAAAACATGTTTATATAAAGGAAAGGGATAACTGTCTTTAAAGTTGTCTCTCTGCCAGCGTGAATTGAATTAACTTTATACCTCATTCAGATATCTTTCACACCAGTCCTATGCAAACAGAGTAGACCCAGATAAAATACCTGTACAAGGCTTGAAGCCATCTGATTCAGGTCTGCTCTGTTTACTTATAGAATTATTTAAATCTGATTTTACAGTTACAATCCCTTGTTTTTGAAGCCATTATAAACAAGAGTACCGCATACGGTACATAATACGCCCACTTGCAAATTTCTCTGATTCAACATGCCTTATAAGTGTTGACATTTTCTAATCTGTGCTTCAGAACTTAATTTCCATATTAAGGTGATACTATTTTTTGAAAAAGTGAAGTGAATATCTTATTAAATAAAAAAGTTACAGCTAATCCTCATTTTTGCAGATTTTTGTAAAGTGCAACGGCCATAACTCTGTAAAGAATGAACCTGAAAAAAAACTCAGCTTCAAATTTTGTTGCTTAAAACATTTGTGTTAAGTTTCATTTATATCATTTTAATAGTTTTCCCAGAAAACAACAGACAAACTAAAAGTTGACCGACTAACAAAGCAACGAATACACGAAGTTCAAGGACCATAACTTTAGAATAAAATGATATATCAAAACCCCGCAATATATGTGAAAATTCACATTAAGGTTTAACCATATAAAAAAATTGAAGTAAATATCATTTCAAATGAAAAAGTTATGGCCATCCTCATATTTGCATAAATTTGCATTATTTTTTTAAGTGCAAGGGCCATAACTCCGAAATAATAAATCAAATGATCCTCAGAATCGACTTAGCTTCAGGTCTTGATGCATTAAACATGTGTATGAAGTTTCATTAATATCTGTCAAACAGTTTTGCCAGAAAACAGCGGACAAACTATTTGCATATATTTGCATTTTTTTTAAGTAAAAGGGCAATAACTCCGAAATGAAAAATCAAATAAACCTCAAAATCGACTCAGCACCAGATCTTGATTCATTAAATATTTTTGTGATGTTTCATTAATATCTCTCATATAGTTTTCCCAAAAAAACAGCAGACAAACTATTTGCATTATTTTTTAAGGACAAGGGCCATAACTCTGAAACGAAAAATCAAATGATCCTCAGAATCAATTCAGTTTCAGATCTTCATGCATTAAACATTTGTGTGAAGTTTCATTAATATCTCTCAAATGGGTTTCCCAGAAAACAGCGGACAAACTATTTGCATATTTTTTAAGGACAAGGGCCATAACTCCGAAACGAAAAATCAAATGAACCTCAGAATCAACTCAGCTTCAGATCTTGATGCATTAAACATTTGTGTGAAGTTTCATTAATATCTCTCAATTAGTTTTCCCAGAAAACAGCGGACAAACTATTTGCATGTATTTGCATTATTTTTTAAGTAAAAGGGCAATAACTCCGAAACTAAATTTAGAATGAACGTCAGAATCGACTCAGCTTCAGATCTTGATGCATTAAACATTTGTGTGAAGTTTCATTAATATCTCTCAAATAGTTTTCCCAGAAAACAGCGGACAAACTATTTGCATATTTTTTAAGGACAAGGGCCATAACTCTGAAATGAAAAATCAAATGAACCTCAGAATCAACTCAGCTTCAGATCTTGATGCATTAAACATTTGTGTGAAGTTTCATTAATATATCTCAAATAGTTTTCCCAGAAAACAGCGGACAAACAAAATGTTGACGGACGAACGAACGAACGAACGAACGAACGAACGAACGAACGAACGAACGAATGAACGAATGAACGAACGGACGAACGGACGGACGGACGGACAGGGCCACGACAATATACGACCACCTTTATTAGGTGGGCGTATAAAAATCAGCTGATTAATATTCATACATTCACAATAACTGACATGAATATTCATTTGGTAAAGGTTTATGCACCATGTGACGCTGATATTATTCTCCAAGTATAATTTGTCAAATAACTGATGTGAAAAAATGAATATCAAGGAGCTGTAACAGTATGACTATATTGTTACATATTGCAGCTCTGTGCTCTCTGTGAGGCCAATCAATTGGATATTGCAATATTTCGCTAATTACCTTTACAAGTTTCATTCCTGCTATGACTTGAGCATTATTTGAGGTGCAAGACAAACAAAAGCTCCTTACAAATGTACATAATACAGACACAAGTCAACTGCTGTTTCAGTTTCACAGACGTGACCCCTGATATGAGGTTATCGTATTTACCCTAAGTATTAACCCCCTCCACATTGTATATTCATGTAAGAAATAATGAAGTCATGAATATTAATAAGATTAATTTTGAAAATGGTATATGAAAACAGGACATTTTGGCTCAGGCAGAAGCTGTAGCTCCAATAGGAGCCATCTGATCTGGGTCTACTCTGTTTGCAAATGCGTGAAAATGTGCTTACATAAGGGAAAGGGTTAAGACACCCAATCTCCCCTCATCACTGGCTTTTAATCTTTTCGCTGTTCTGTGTTTATTCCAAATTTCAATACCTACTGAATATTCATGGTCAAAATAGTTATAACTAAAGATCTATCAAATTCCATTAGCAAACAGAGTAGACCCTGATCAGATGGCTCCTGATCTGTGTCTACTCTGTTTGCAAATGCATGGAAACACGTTTATATGCAGGAAAGGGTTAAAGCTAAATTTACAGATAAGACCCTTCCCATTTCGGTTATTCATCTAAGAAATCATTTATATTTATCAATTTTTATAATTGGCATATGAACATGGGACTTTTTGGCTCCCGTAGAAATTATAGAATTGGATCTATACTATACCATAAGCAAACATAGCACATCCTGATCATACAGCTCCTATAGGAGATGTCTGATCATCTAATGTTCTAGGTACATTCCATTTCAAAACATGACAAGAAAAGCATTGATGTAAACATCAAAGGGCGCCATTACAAAGAACAGCCATGCTGGTTTTGTTTCAATCTATTGTGAAACAAAAATGCTTAGAATATGAGTGATCATGATACTTATATTCTGCACTAACCCTTTCAATGAAGATATAACTTGTCTGCTATTGAAATAGTGTAAACATAAATGAAGACAAATGAAAGATTTTTACATGAAAATATACACTGTACACTGATTGGCATTCTTTTAATATAATCATGCAATCATTCAAAGATTTATATTGCTGTTGGAATTACATGTACTACAGACAGAAGTATGATTTCAGACACCCTATCAAACAATGAAATAATTATACTTAAAACAACTAAATAATGAGTTTGTCCAAAGCTTTTCAATACTGTGAATTTAAGAAATGAATCAAATACCGAAATAGTTTAAATTGTAGTTTGATAGATAATTAGCACATGTTTATAAATTATATTAATTAATTATTGACGGACCAGTCATTATAAAATCTTAGAAAAGAATAGTATCATTTTCATTGAAAAATCTCATTCATATATTAATAAACTCTGATAAGATAAGCTTAATACAACACACCTATTTGTAACAAATCCGGAGTTTAACTGTGAAAAAGAAAATGGTTTAAAATGCCATACGTGTCACAAAGCATGGTCGAATTCTAATTACGCGACATTAAGATATCTCCAATTATGGTCCCAATGTGCTCCATTTTTTTCACATTTTATACAATAACGTATTTAAATTTAATTAATCAATACTTAATAACTAAAAGAAAGTCTTAAATAAAATGGTTTAAAATGCCATAAGTGGCACTAAGCAAGGTCGAATTCTAATTACACGACATTAATCACTACATCAAAACTAAAAGAATGTCTTAACATATAGCTGGGTTTCTTAAATTTTGATAAATAGATATTCTGTAAATATTGGGCGGAAAATTTCTTGAAGTGCGTGTGATTTTCATGAAAATGTGATTATTATGTGCATACGTTCCAATAGACGAAGTTCAGCATCACCGTATTACGGTGCAATAGACTCAGCCTTTTTGACCTAGTGACTGATTTCAAGTCGATAATCAACTAAAACATTCATTTATACACCGTAATGTATAGGATTTTTTCTCTTTTAAATTGGGTCAAACTTTACAAAGCAAATATACGTTATAATATTATACGTTATTTCAATTATTCCGCATTCAACCAAAAACTGCACACTGGACTGTGCATTTACTGAAAAAAGTAATACTTTCCAAGACCTTGAGGCAAGCCTATTGCACCGGAAATTCGAATGGATCAGCTTTTTAGTATCAATAATGCATTCATTTCTTTTAATGCAATAATAACAAACCAATGCTTATTTTTATTTCATTAACTTCTGATATGTTATTTACACTCTTAATCGACCAGTACATACAATTTACATTGCTCAAACAAGTAACTTTCATTTTTTCAACGGTACCGTACAGAAATGACTGCTCCTCCCATTAGCTGAACATTTCGTAAGCCCATAGAGGCGCCACGCTAAATGCGTGGGCACCAATAAAAGGTGTCTCTATCATGAGAGGAAGGGTTAAAGGCACTATGTCTGTACATGATACATTTCAGAAATTTGTGAAATAAAAATGTAGTTTGTTTGACGAAAAGTAGTGTGGTGTGGAAATCACTGACAAATAATCAGATAAAACTGTGAACGGTTGATGTTAACCCTTTCCTTCATATAAATGCTTTTTCACGCATTTGCAAACAGTTTAGATCCAGATCAGACGACTCCTACCAGAGTCATTTGATCTGGGTCTAAACTGTTTGCTTATTGGAATTTTAGAAATCTGATTTTACAGTTTCAAACATGGTGAAAAAATCCCTTTGCGATGTTCCATTTTATTGATTCTCTGCATGAATAATAATGAGGTGATAAAATCTTGAATAAACATTAACCAGGGAAAGGCTTAACCCATTCCCTCATAGGCTATCTTTAGACCCAGCCTCTTTGAATAAATCTATCAAAAAGGAGCATTAACTAAAGAAAAGGCAAATGTTAGAATTGAGTAGTATTGAAACCATTGTGATACATAGAGCATTTGCTCCTAAGGAGAAGGAGGCGTAGAAAGGCGTATTTATGGAGGAAAAGGTTAAAGTACTCTGTTTGCAAAGGTATGAAATGGTGTTTATATGAGGGAAGGGTTAACACCACTGGAAACAGAGTTTGAGTGTCTTAATTTGTAGGGTATATATCGTTCTAGTTGGTACTGACCTAACTTGGACCTGCCCTCGTGTTTGTGGCCAGCCACTTGGTTACGAGGTATAGATGCCCCCTGTGGAACCTGTGGGTTCTTCTGGTCTACCTCGTTGTAATCCATGCTTCTTCTGCAACAAAAAAGCACAAAAACTCATTTTTAACTCTCTACGTCATAGATATGTCTTTTAACGCCTTTGCAAACACAGTAAACTGATCACAGTGTTCTGTTAGCCTATAGAATGACACAGATCTGATTCTACAGTTTCTGCCATGGTAAAAAATTCTTATTTGATATGCCACTATAAAAATTCAATGAATTAATATTCATTATTCACTATGTCACACTTAAATCTTACATGAATATTCCTGAAATAAAAGGTTGAACCTCTCTATTCTAACAGCCAAATAAATAAACATGAAACATGGATCTTCTATAAAAGCAAGTGGTTGCTTTATGCAAAATGAATGTCTTAACCGTGTCCTCTATAAATATGCCTTTTAACCCTTTCCCTGTTCAATATTCATGTAAGAAATAGTGACATCATGAATATTAATTAGATGAATTTATATAATGGCATAAGAACATGACGTTTTGGCTCAGGCAGAAACTGTAGAATCAGATCTATTATAATTCCATAAGAAAAGATCCTGATCAGACGGTTCTTAACCCTTTCCCTCATATAAATGTGTTTTCACGCATTTGCAAACAGAGTAAACCCAGATCAGACGGCTCCTAGAGGAGCCGTCTGATCAGGGTCTACTCTGTTTGGTAATAGAATTTGATAGATCTGTTTCTTTGCTTTCTAAAATGTCTACATGCAATGGTCCACCTTGCATATTTCTTTATAACTATTTTGTTAATTAATATTCATTAGGTATTGAAATTTGAAATAAACATAGAACAGGGAAAGGGTTAAAGAAGGTTCCTGTAGAGTTATATTGTCATTTGCTCCAATTCTCTGAGTAGATTCTTCGCCATTTCTTTTCATAAAACACAGAGTGTCTTAACATTTTGGATCATTTTGGAGTTACTCAGCATCACATCTAGATCCAAACTGTTTGCTTTAGGGTATCAGAGCAATGCCTTGGGATCAATACTCTACATGTATGTGCTCTAGCTTTACTTGTACCTCAGGTGAAATTTTAACCCTTTACTCCATAAGTACGCTTTTAAACACCTTTGCAAAAAAGAAACAAAGAAGACCAAGATCATATGGCTCCTTTAAAAGCTATCTGATCAGGATCTACTCTGTCTCTTATGGACTAATAAAGATCTGATGCTATAGTTTCTGTCATGGCTAAAATTTCCTAAGTTCTTACGCAAATACAATATATTTGTATATAAATGCATCTACATGTAATTAATATGCATAGTGTCATTATTTCTAACACAAGTATTCATACACTGCTAGAGTCAAGGATTGAAGGAGTTTAAGCTTCCACCTGTCTGAAACCCTAAGAATTATACATCTCTTGATTGGTTTTCTTGTGAGGCTTTACTGTATTTAAAAAGATCACTCAACTGTGTATGATACATGTATACGATAGCTGTGTAATTTGAGACTATCAACAATTTTCTTACTTTGATTTAACCTTGTGACCAACTTCAAGACCCAAGATGTCATAACAGAGTATTACAATAAAAAGCTCTCTTAACCCATTAAGAACTGTAGCAGTCAACAATCTTTTCTAGTTTGGTTTGGTTTTTATCTGGTTTTACGTCGCTTTGACAGTATTTCAGTCATATCACAACGTCCAGCTAATTACGGACGGAGGAAGACCCCAGAGGTTCCCCTGTGCATGGAACAAGTTGCATTGTTTCGTGTACAGAAGATCATCTGGGTAGACCCACTGACCTACCTACCGCAGACCAGCTTGCAAATTGTGGCAGTCAACAATCTTTTATAGGCAACAGTTCCTTAGCATGAAAAGAGTAAATGCCAAAAGAATATAGAAGCTAAAACTGCTTACACAACCTGTATGTAACCTATATGATCCAGCATCAAATTTAACCCATTTCCTCACAGGCTACTTTTAGACCAAACCTCTATGAATAAAATTTAAAATGTATTGAAATGAGCATTCACCTGAAAAAAAGGAGAATTTTAAAATTGTGTAGTTTTTAAACCATTGTGATAAATAGAGCATTTGCTTTTTACAGAGGCGTCAAAATGAGTAAATATGTCATAAGGAAATGGGTTAAACAAACTCCCCAGTACACATATTTCAAAATCCTTGAACCATTTCAACAACACTTATCACATCCTTGCCTCTTTATTGACTTACTCGACTCAATGTGTATTAGCGGCAGCCCTTTACTCCATAAATACACCTTTCTACGCCTTTGCAACCAGAGTAGATCCAGATCTGTCAGCTCCTATAGGAGCATTCTGAGCAGGGTCTACTGTTTGCTTATGATATAATAATAATATAGATCTCTGATTCTATTGCTTCAGCTTGGGCCAAAATGTCCTTTATTACCATTTACATATACGTCTGATGACATTCAGTACCGTATTTACTTTTAATATCAGCTCGCCCAGTCTCCCCTGTCTATCGGATCCAATTGTATTATATAGCTTAACCCTTTCCTCCATGAATATTCATGCAAAAAGTAATGGCATCATGAATATTGATTAGATTGTTATAATAGCACATGGACACAGAAATTTTGACCATGGATGAAACTGTAGAATCATATCTGTATTACATCATAAGCAAACAGAGCTGTCTCTGATCTGGGTCTTCTTTGTTTGCAAAGACAAAGAAAGGTTTATTTATGGAGTAAAGGATTAATAAATCACTTTGGTACCATTTTGATAACTTTAACCCTTTCCCTGTTCTACGTTTATTCCAAAATCCAATACCTACTGAATATTCATAGACAAAATAGTTATAATGAAATATGGAAGGTGGAACTTTGTAGCTATTTTTAGAAACTAAAGAAACAGATCTTTCAAATTCCATTAGCAAACAGAGCAGACTCTGTAGGAGCCATCTGATCTGGGTCTACTCTGTTTGCAAATGGGTGAAAAATACGTGAAAGGGTTAACCTTTTCCCCTATGAACATTTATACCTGAATTGATCACTTCAAGAATATTTATTGACTTAATTTTTATTATGTTAAACTTTCAAGGGAATTATTGACAAAAACCACTAAGGCACTTACCGGGTATAAGATAAGATATAATTATATATAAGCAAACAAAGCAGACCCTAATCAGATGGCTCCTGAGGAGCCATCTGATCTTGGTCTACACTGTTTGTATAGGCTTGAGTTGAAAAAGTGTTACATTAACCCTTTCCTCCATAAATATGACTTTCTACACCTCAGAAATAGTCACTTCTTGAAACCATTGTGATTAATAGAGCATTTGCTCCATAGGAGCAAATGCTCTATTTATCACAATGGTTTAAAAACTACAAAATTCTAAAAGTTTCCTTTTCTCTAGTTATTGCTCCTTTTCGGTAGATTTCTTTAAAGTGGCTGGATCTAAAAATAGCCTATGGAGAATTGGGTTAAAAGAAAGGGTTAAATGAAGCTAATGAGGTAGCAAATAGTGTAGATCATGTTCATACTGCTTGTTATCCCTTTCCGCCATAAATTTCAATTTAACCCGTTCCTTCATATAAATGTGTTTTCACGCATATGCAAATTTTTTAGAGAGCATACCAAGATCAGACCGCTCCTATAGGAGCTCTCTGATCCACAGGGGTCTGGACCGCTTCATGGGGGTCTATATATACTATATAATAACGTTATTATATAGTACATATAGACCCCCATGAAGCGGTCCAGACCCCTGTGCTCTGATCAGGGTCTGTTCTGTTAGCTAACGGAATTTGAAAGATCTGTTTCTTTACTTTCTAAAATGGCTACAGTCTACAGTGTTCCTACTTCCATATTTCATTACAACTATTTTGTCCATAACGTTCAGTAGGTATTCAAATTTGAAATAAACATAAAACAAGGAAAGGGTTAAGAATTTAAGACTGCATGAACAGCATTTTTATAATCAAATGTACACTACATCCAGGAAATTTTTGGCTGTGACAGAAATGTCAAATCAAATCAATACAGAATCATTCAATAAGCAAACAGAGCTCCTACAGGAGCTGTGTGATCTGTGTCTACTCTTTTTGCAAAAGTGCCAAAAGTTGCCTCAATGAAGGAAAGGGTTAAGCCTTTCACTGTTGAATATTCATTAAGAAATAATGACATCATGAATAATGGAAGGTTTTGGCACTGGTAGAAACTGTGGAGTTAGATCTATTGTAATTACATAAGCAAACAGTGCAGATCCTAATCTTACAGTCAGAAGCCATCTGATCTGGGTCTACTTTGTTTGCAAAGGCATGAAAAAGTGTTTATAAATATGATGGAAAGGGTTAAGGAACAGTTTGATCTAGATCTATACTGTTTGCATAAGTTTGCTTAGCCAAATAAATTGGATATTTACGGTAAGCTACTATGTCACAACTATTTTCACTATGATGTAAGATAACATTCTGTTACTGACATGTTTATTGCTCTGCTCATTTGAATTTCATTTGAGGGTTTAGCAAAGTAACACCTTGTAACTTGCAGGGCTCACTCTGAAGCATCAACGCACTTGGTGACTGTACAAAATCGCTGTGAGGCGCATTGCAGTGCCAATTAAAAACGATAAAAACAGATAAAGTATTATAGTGTGCGGTGGTGTCAGGGGTGGGCTACCAGCCTTGCCTTGAAGGTCTCCAAGGATGGGGCGGCTGCAACAGCTTTTTATATCCTGATGCAACACAGTTACTCAACTTTTTGGGAACCTCATCTGGATCCAAACTGTTTTGAATCTTGAATGTCCAGATAAGGTGCGTAAAATGTCAATATTTTCAAGAATAACTCCTTTGTACCTCCGCCAAACCCTAAACTGTGACCACTCTTTAGAATCGTCTTGAAGACGTCGAATAGTCTTCTTTTTAATAGCATAAGCACACAGGATGTTTTGGTATTGATAGAAATTGTTTATTCAGCTCCATTATAATTTCATTAAGCAAACAGATCAGACCCTGATCTGATGACTCCTACAGGTGATCCTTGATCTGGGTCCACTTTGTTGGCAAAGGCATAAAAATGCTTTAAACAAAACTAACTTTCTTGCACATTTCTTGCAGGTAGGGATTTTAATTTCTAAATGTTTTTAACTTTTTATGTTTATACTTTTCCAAAATGGGATTAGGGATGGAAGGGGGGTTTATAAGTGCAGACCACAACCTGGCAAAATACTTGACAAGTCGATGGTGGCCAGGGAACTGGAAGAAGAAGAGGTCTTTGCACCACTCTGTTTGGAGGTACCAGTTGGATTAGAGTAGCTTGTGCCTCCAGACAGTCTATCTTACTTTATAAGTTTTTAACCCCCCCCCCCCCCCCCCCCCAAAAAAAAAGGTGCATGGCAGTAATACTCATTAGTGAGTGATCGCCATTATTATAACAGAAGAAAGAAATGGTTAGGAAAGAGTTAAACTGTAGGTTGACTAATGAAAACAGAGAAAGGTGTCTTCTAACAGATTCTAACCTGATTACCCTATCTAGCATAGCTATCCAGCTAGTAAACTTACTTGCAGACCCTGAACCGACAAAAATACAAATAATTATATTTTTGATCAGATATGATCAACAATTAACATTGACTCTTGAGCTAAATATTTGTATAGATACAAGTAAAGCAGCTGCAAAAAAATTTACAGCATGAATATTATTATTACAATAAGCAATTAGAGCAGACCCTGATCAGACGGGGGTGCTGGAGAAATCGCCTAGTGACGAAATCGCCTACAATTAGATATATAGTAAACCAATTGGAGAAATCGCCTAGAAAGCAATTATATAGTGATAGTATTTCGCACCTATGGTGCAGGTAGTGATGACATGAGAGAACTACACAGAGTGTTTGTAACAAGAATACATTGTCCTGTTGTGTTGTTTTCCAAATTAAGATGACCAAGATTGGACGATCAGTGCGGCCCCTGATCACCACCTTGAATTTGACAGCCCAATATTACAGGGGTTGATAATTATCTACCGAATATTAGCAGAAAGTGAAAATGTCATACACATGAAACAAGTTATAATATGAGTCTTACTTCTTGTTAGATGATCTGCATCCAATACATTTTCAAAATGTAATTTTAGTTGGTACAAAATGTCGGTAAAAAAATAAAATAAATCTTGTCGGTGGTCTGTGGAATTATTCACTTCCTATGAAGTGACGTACGTATCCCATTACGTCCCATTATAATAATTTTATTTTCTACTGTGATAACCGACCGTTTTTATAATAATATTGCTAATCCATTTACTGGATACAGATCATATTACAGTGATTAAGAGTCATGATATTTTCACTACAAATTTGCCATAACTATTAATATCATTATCGCTCTTTTTACCATTTTCTGTCAAAGTTAATGCAGTGATTAGGGGTTACACTGATCGGATCCAGATCATTTGACTAGACATAAGACTCATACAATAACCTGTTCCGTGTGTATAACATTCTTACTTTCTGTATAAATATAATTACCGCTCCCTATATATAAATATCTTCTGTCAAATTAATTCTATGTAGTGATCAGGGGCTACACTGATCGATCAATCTTGGTCAATCTTGATCTGGAAAATAATACCACATAACAAATTAATCTTGTTACAAACATTCTTTAAAGTTCTGTCATGTTATATGTCCTGTACCATAGGTGCGAAATACAAACACTATATAATTGCTTTCTAGGCGATTTCTCCAATTGGTTTGCTATATATCTAATTGTAGGCGATTTCGTCACTAGGCGATTTCTCCGTAAACCATCAGACGGCTCCTACAGGAGTCGTCTATGGGTCTTCTCTGTTTGTAAATGTGCTAAACGCATCTATAAAACATACTCGATCAAACCTAACGATTTCTACTTGAACCCTGAGAACCTGGCGACTTGACGGGTCCGGTACGAGTTGTTCAAGGCCGATTTGGCCCGGACACGCCGGATCCCAGTTCAAGAAAAAATCCGTGATTGAAAATCGTCCAATCTACCGAATAAACCAAAACATTACAAAATATACTAGCTGAAACAACAAATTCAATTATCATGATACACACATTTTACCAACAGATTACCTTTTGATTCTAACACCTTCCACAACGATAACTTTATTTTGTGTTTTATTTGATTTAAGCGACAGTGCATAAGTATCGTTTACAACATCGACAAATCGTACACGCCAGGATAGGTCTAATTCTGTGGACTGCTCTGTGCTTGCTTAGGCTATATCAAAAGCGGTATATTGGACATCGCGGTTTGCATTCTGTGTAAAAAAGTACTATCATTTAATATTATAGATGCAACCAGGGTAGTAAATAAACGAAAATACCCTAGTGGAGTTCGTGATGTATGCAGATATAATAGTGGAGTAGTAGAGTAGGGTCTGCAAAACAGATAAACAGAGAAACGACCATTTCTAACAACTGCCAACACCTGGTTACATAGAAATTGCTCTGTAATCTAACAAGGTATTTAAAAGTTATTGTAATATGAATGCTTTTCTCTCACAAACGTGTGCACATTCATATCACATTTTGATTATCAAAACCCATTTATTCCCAAACTAAAAAAAACCGCACAGACCTTATTTTGGAACCTACCCATTGTCGTGTTGAGAGGGAACAGCAAACATATATTCTTTGTGATCATGGATCACCGATGAGTTCAGCAAACAGTGCAGACCCTAATCAAATGACTTCTCTGTGACCCCTCTGTTCTGGATCTACGTTTTTTGCACACCTCCTCTTATGGGACAATATTGTCACCAATAAGATAAGATTAAGATTTATTTAAATTCGGCAAGATACATGATCAGTAAACATATAAATGGACTTTTGAGCCGACGAATTTTGGGTTAATAGCCATACCGTTACTGTTTCTGACATAAATACGTTTGGCGTATTAAAAAAGAAATATCGGACTACTCAGTATATAATCATATAGGCATACACCAGGAAATATGCAAACGAAATATTTACTAAGCGACCGTTGAAAATCGTTCGATCACTGCGTTATTTAAGACATATATACAAATGTAGCAGCTAATTAATGCAGAGCGGAAACAATGCAGAAAGCTTCCGAAGAAGTTGCCTGCATTACTACTGACCTTTGCTGATAATATATATTGACTAATGATTATTTCTGAAAACAGAGAAGGAAATGGGCAAGCCCCACCCCACCTCGAACCCCTACACGCACACACATAAACGTGGCGTGTACGCCCCCTCCCCCACCGGCACACAACCATTTTATCCACTCTTTTTTAAACTTATGAAATGTTCTTCAGGTTGTCGCCTTCCTATAGCGCATGTAAGCATTTCTTTTGGGACCCTTGTCTTATACCAACACAATAAATCCATATTAGACAGGATTCACAGTGTATGACAGATATGTTGGTAAAAAATCCACTTAAAACTAGAGGTTTTGTCACAAAAACGGATGTCTCCCCTCTAATAAAAACAATATGTAAAGGGAAATCACTAAAAATGTTATGGACTTGATGATTGATACTTCCCCTCATTATGCGCTTTCCACACCACATTTTTCAAGAAGAAAATGATAACAGCTAATAACTCTAAAAATATTGACACCAGAGTTATGGCCCTTGTGCACGACACTTACTTTCATCATGCCCTTTCCATAAATGAAATGTCATTCCAATAGCATCAGTCGAACAGAAGTTATTGATCGGACAAAAAAATGTAACAAAGGGCAATAACTCCAAAAGTATTGAAGCCAGAGTTATGACCCTTGTTCATGAAACATTCTCTCATCATGCTCTTTCCATGTATGAAGTTTCAATACAATGGCAAGAGCCATGTAGGAGTTATCATCCGGACAAGAAAGCGTTAAACAACTGTACAAGGGGCAATAACTCTCAATTTATTGAAGCCAGAGTTAAGGACCTTATGCATGACACTTTCTCTTATCATGATATTTCCATGTATGAAGTTTCACTTCAAAGGCATGTGCCATATAGGAGTTTAATCATCCTGACAAAAAATGTGATTTTTTTAACAAAGGGCAATAACTCCAATATTAGTGAAACAAGAGTTATGAACCTTAAGCATGACACTTTCTCTTATCATGATCTTTCCATGTATGAAGTTTCAATCCAATGGCATGAGCCATATAGGAGTTATCGTCCGGACAAAAAATTATGAAAAAACATTACAAGGGCAATAACTCAATTATTAGTGAAGCCAGAGTTATGGACCTTGTGAATGACACTTCCTCTTGTCATGATCTTTCCATATATGAAGTTTCAATCCAATGGCATGAGCCATATAGGAGTTATCGTCCGGACAAAAAAGTGTTTTTTTTTACAAGGGGCAATAACTCCTATATTAGTGAAGTCAGAGTTATGGACCTTGTGCATGACACTTCCTCTCATTATGCTCTTTCCATATATGAAGTTTCAATCAACTGGCATCAGGCATATTGAAGTTATCGTCCAGACAAAAAGTGTGACGGACAGACAGACAGACAGACGGACGGACGGACAGACGGACAGACAGACAGACAACTCTCACGAAAACAATATGTCTCCCCCATATAAATATGGGGGGAGACATAATGATGACGAGTCAAACAGTGTGGACTTTAGGCTATGCTATGATGTGACAATTGGTTTTGCAAAGCTCAAAGAGCCCATTCTCCCCTCGTGGCGAAACTCATGACATATAAAGTAGAATCTCTAAAACAGTAACACGAATGTCTTGAAAAAAAAAATACATGTACGTGCGATATGGTTAACAAGAAAGTTTTCGAGAAAAGTTTAGTATTATTTATATTATATGGTGGCAATGTATGTATATAACAATAACAGGTCATTTTGACGCGATATGATAATTATCAGGTTATCATGACAAAATTCCACTTGCCTCATGTGAGATAATTATATGCGATATTAACTGGAAACTTTTCACGAAAGCTAAGTGGTAAGTGGTGTCAGAAATATGCCACCGTAGACCTGATTTTTGTTTTGAAAAATACTTCGCACAAGTTACTCATGTTTCAAATATCTACGAAAAAAGTGTCCTACCTGTGCATTTGACCTTTAATGCAGAATGAAAATTATGCAGAAAACTCACGGGGAGCTTTCTGCATAACTTTCACTTTGCCTTAAGCTACTGACTTGAAGACCGACTCTTTAGATCTCTTTTGAGTGACCGTTGTGGAGGGGACTTACTAAATGCAACAAGGAAATAATGCTACATGTATTTAGAACTGCACGTGATGAAATTAGAACGTCCACAGGAGATACCGTGGCTTGAATGTGCACAGTTAGTTTGGAGCCGGAAGTTTTAGTCCATGATGCACGCAGTGGTATGCTTTTCAATTACACGAAGAAGGAGTATTCGGTTACATCCTGGTCACATGCCCGCTTATATACGCACAGAATTGCAGATTGCTGATATGTGAATTGCTCGTGTTTACTTTTATTAGACTATATCTATATCGGGGTTTCAATTTATTATTGACTCTTTGTTGACATCCATAGACTACTGCAATCCTCCACATAATTAGTATTCATAAAGTTATTATTTTACAGGAATATTAATAACGTCAAGAGTTAATTATAGAAATACTATTTTGTCCAATATTGAACTTCTCGCGGACATCAAACTGTTTTTGTAAAGGTGTGAAACAATAGCATATACAGCACAACCTCTCTAAACTGGATGTTAACCGTTATCTTGCTGAATTTTAAAATACAGTTCTCCTTCTTTACCCATGCCCTGTTGTATAATTAGATATATCTTCACTGTGTACAAGTATTTCGCTGTGCAATCACTGCTGTGGAGTGCACTGGTTGCACAATCAACTTGTAAATAGTGTAGACCCTGAAGAGACAGCTCCTGCAGGAGCTGTCTCGTCAGGGTCTTCACTATTTATAGGTAGGTATATTGACGTGAATAGCAAGCGATGGGTTAAATTTTGTATAAATATCGGTCCTGGAGATAGGTGGCAGGTTAATGCAGAAATTAATGCAGAAATCCCAAAGGAGTTGTCTGCATGACTCTCACCCTGCATTAAGTAGGCACCTGCCTAAAAAGACCTTAGTTCTTTGATGAAATTCGGTTTAGCGGGGTTCTACTGTAATGGTTTATTTTTTATAATGGAGTATGAGCACAGAAGTTTTTAACAGATATATTTTCATTTATTTAGCACGCAGACCAGACCTTGATCAACGGGCCCCATTGAAGCCGTCTGGTCTGGGTCTTCTTAGTTTGCAAAGGCGTGAAAAGGCATTTCTATCATGTAAACTGTTAACATATTTGACCTTTTGTTTATTTAATGCAAACTTTCCCAAATTTAAGTCAGTATTTATAGTGCATGTTTATTTTCATATAGTAAACAGAATTCTCTGGATGAAATGCATGTTCCCCTTACGTACTCTAGATCTACGGGATTTTTTTAGATCGCATTTGCAAACAGTGAGTGTAGATACAGGTAAGATCAAGATCAAGATCAAGATCAAGAGCCGATACATGGGTTGATACTCTGGTTTCGCGACTATCGTAGCTTGTGTTTCAAACACAGAACAAACCAAATGTTGGGCGGTGGATATTTACTCATCATTTACTCATCGTTGATGGTGGTACTGAGATGTCATTAAAATACGATTTGCTAATGCACCCTCTAGCATGATACAGTAAACCCCCTCAAAACCGGACGTTCACTTTAGTATAAATATCGTTCTTGGAGACAGGTAGCAGATTAATGCAGAGTGAACGTCATGCAGAAAGCTACTGTAGCAGTTTTCTGCACGACTTTCACATTGTATTAAGCAACCACCTGCCTAAAAGTATCTAAATTCTTCTCAACTAGAGTTCCGGTTTAGAAGGGGTTCCGTGTACCAGGCAAGGGTTACTGTTAAAAAGGTGTGCCAGTTCGTGTCGTAGGTGTTGTATAACTATGCACATTGAAACACAGTAGTAAAGCACAATAGGTAATCAATTCGCTGCTACAATGATTAATTGTATTTATAAACCTTTACACGGATTATTCACTAAGTATGCACTAATCTCCTTAACTGTAATTTTAGATTGTTTCGGACAAGTACAGATCTGTGAGAAATATAACACAACACATGTTAATAGTAAATAGACTAGACCCCCTCTATTAACCCTCCCCTGTTCTATGTTTATTTCAAATTTCAATACCTGTTGAATATTCATGAACAAAGTAGCTATAATGAAATATGGATGGTGGAACATTGTAGCCATTTTAGAAAGTAAAGAAACATATCTTTCAAATTCCATTAGCAAACAGAGAATACCCTGACCAGACGGCTCCTCCAGGAGCCGTCTGATCTGGGTCTACTCTGTTTGCAAATGCGTGAAAACACGTCTATATAAGGGAAAGGGTTAAAGTGTACACTCAGCGAATAACCATGAGTGTACTCGTAACTGCGTAATGCAGAGCGAATGTAATGCAGAAAGTTCCTACAGGAGCTCAGAGCACCTGATAAATGTGCGTACTCGGGTACTAAACAGAGCACCTGATAAATGTGCGTACTCGGGTACTAAACAGAGCACCTGATAAATGTGCGTACTCGGGTACTAAACAGAACACCTGATAAATGTGCGTACTCGGATACTAAACAGAACACCTGATAAATGTGCGTACTCGGATACTAAACAGAGCACCTGATAAACGTGCGTACTTGGATACTAAACAGAACACCTGATAAATGTGCGTACTTGGATACTAAACAGAACACCTGATAAATGTGCGTACTTGGGTACTAAACAGAACACCTGATAAATGTGCGCACTTGGGTACTAAACAGAACACCTGATAAATGTACGTACTTGGATACTAAACAGAGCACCTGATAAATGTGCGTACTTGGATACTAAACAGAACACCTGATAAATGTGCGTACTCGGGTACTAAACAGAGCACCTGATAAATGTGCGTACTCGGGTACTAAACAGAACACCTGATAAATGTGCGTACTCGGATACTAAACAGAACACCTGATAAATGTGCGTACTCGGATACTAAACAGAGCACCTGATAAACGTGCGTACTTGGATACTAAACAGAACACCTGATAAATGTGCGTACTTGGATACTAAACAGAACACCTGATAAATGTGCGTATTGGGTACTAAACAGAACACCTGATAAATGTGCGTACTTGGGTACTAAACAGAGCACCTGATAAATGTACGTACTTGGATACTAAACAGAACACCTGATAAATGTACGTACTTGGGTACTAAACAGAACACCTGATAAATGTACGTACTTGGATACTAAACAGAGCACCTGATAAATGTACGTACTTGGATACTAAACAGAACACCTGATAAATGTGCGTACTGGAATACTAAACTCGTCATTTCTCCACCAACCCCTATATATGTTGCAATCGTCTATGGAGTAAAGAGTTTAAGATCGACAATAGAATAATAATACATATTTGAGTGTTCGAATAATCGATATTTTACTGTATATCTGTTTTTCAAACTGTAATTAGAGCAAGTGCTCTACCATTTGGATCTTGATTTCACTCCAAAGACAATGGAGGCGACTCAAATGGATCGAAGCTGTCTGGTGAACCTTCATATTTATAAACGTGTTTTCACGCATTTGCAACACAGTAGTATGAGCCGTCTGATCAAGATCTGCTCTGTTTACTAATGGAATTTGAAATATCTTTTTCTTTAGTTTCTAAAATGACTACAGTGTTTCATCGTCCATATTTCATTGTAACTATTCTGTCCATGAATATTCAGTAGGGTATTGAATTAGGGATATATGTACATGTGTATATAGAACAGGGAAAGGGGTTAATAACGGATTGGCTTGTACAGTATAAAGTCTCGCTAATGCGACCACACAATTTATTAACATGGGAATCTATAAAAACTTTTGGTTGACAAATTCAACACAGGGAGCTCCTACAGGAGCTTTTTGCATTTACCCTGCATTAAGATACAACGTTTTAATTACTTTTAGCGAGACTTTATTGCAGTGGTGTACCTATTTATAACCCACCCCTTCTGCAGTAATGCACACTGACATAAATAGATTCCCATTGATATTCATACGCAGCCTTGAAAAGTTAATGGTAGACTGAGATCTTTTTTTTACAATAGCTTCACAAATACAGTTGAACTTCGATATCTCGAACTTCAAGGGACTATATAAATTAGTTCGAGATAACAGAAGTTCGAGTTATTCGATTTGTTATCTGGACAATTTCCTAAGTTCATAGCTTAATGCAGGTCTACAGTAATGCTGAAAGCTCCTGCAGGTCGATATCTCGAACTTCAAGGGACTATATAAATTAGTTCGAGATAACAGAAGTTCGAGTTATTCGATTTGTTATCTGGACAATTTCCTAAGTTCATAGCTTAATGCAGGTCTACAGTAATGCTGAAAGCTCATGCAGGAGCTTTCAGCATTACTGTAGAACTGCATTAAGCTTTGAATTGTGTTTCTAGGAATGCGTAGTGATACATTTTAGAGCAATTCTGTATTGTAAGATTTTGGAAGGACCGAACTTTTAGTTCGAGTGATCCCGAAGTTCGAGTTATCCGAGTTCGAGATATCGTAGTTCAACTGTACTAATAGATTAAAGTGTAAAACCTAATTCATCTCTATTGAAAACACTGCTCATACTTTATTTCACCCCTGATTTCATATGAGTCACCCATAATTATGCGTAATCGAGTTCACCTGAGATGACTTTCTGTGCTAATCTTTAATTTTGAATAAAACATCGCACGCTCAAAACTCGACATTCTCCCGTACCTATTTAACTTCTTTTTTCAAACATACAATAAATATGCCAGATAGTTTACAATCCTAGCGATATGCCGAATACTCACTGTCTCATCGGGATCCAAACTGCAAAGCTGATCAGAATTTTCGTCCACAACAAACTAAAGTTACGAATACAATTGAGTCTGTCTTAAGCGGTCATCAAAAACAGGTATAATTATGGGTCTGTAAGACAGGTGGTAGCTTAATGCAATTCATCATTAATGCATAAAGTTCATATAGGAGCTTTCTGCATTACTGTTGTCTTTCATTAAGCAACCATCTGCGTTTTAGTACTCATTTTTTTCCAATAAATAAGTGATCATTTAGACAGGATCTACTGTAAGCCATATATAACATACGAATGAATTGGTCCTGAATCTCAATTCACTTTGCTCATACCGTAATTATGACAGCGACTATGTAAACACTTATCCCGTAGTAGAAAAAATATTGTCTGCTCAAATTTGAATATTGTGCAATTTTGTTTACGTTCGATTCGATCAAGCTTTTGAGAAACTATCGGCCGGTTGTTAAACAGGTTGGGTCCTGATGAGACGCCGAGTTACTCGGCGTCTCATCTGGATCAACGCTGTTTGCAAATGCGAGAAGACCGTGAACAGCTGGATAATGATAAACTATAGACACCAAAATGGAAATCCGATTCCGTAACAGAAAGGGGATACGTTTTTCTCGCTTCTAAGTCGTGCTAGATAAGCTGAGTTACTAAAAATAGCCGTACTAGAAATCCTTATCTGGAACACCCCGTGACTAGTGTATTCATACGCGCGATTGGGTAAAATCAATACAAGGGAAGGACTTCTTACAGAATTATACCAACATTTCTATAGGCAACAACCTTATGAATTGAAATTAATATAAGTAATTAGCACGAATATGAAATTCTATTTATCATATAAACACTTTAAAAGCCTATTTAATTAACCGAAGACGTTGTTTTGTAGTCACTCAGTCTTTTATATTTACGCCAAAACGTAACGTTTGTGGTTGTCATAACAAATGACGTCATTTTGGTGTCACGCCTAAAGTTATGCTGCGGTCTGTTGCTATTAGATATGGAAGTCGTATTACGCAATGTAAAGTAGTACTTCACAAAATTCGTTAATTTTCTTGGTTTTAGGGCGTATTTCAGCGAGAAAAATAATCAAGCATGGGATTTGTTAAAGCCGGGGGGTTCTATACCCTCGGTTGGTCTGTTCCTATCGGAAACTCGCTAAAGCTCGTTTCCGACTGGAACAGACCAACCTCGGGTATAGATACACCCGTCTTTAACAAAACCCATGCTTGATTCTATTAATCAGATATTGATCTTCGATTTTTCAACGGGACAAATGATTAAGAATTCTTTTAACCCTTTCCCTAGTAGATACTAACGCCTTTTTGCACATTTGCAAACAGAGTAGACCAAGATCAGACGGCTCCTATAGGAGCCGTCTGATCAGGGTCTACTCTGTTCGCTTAAGAAATGACATAGATATGATATTAGCGTTACTGTCATAGTTATCAACCCTTTTGTTCTTAATGCCATTAAACTCTTAGCATTTTAATATCGAAAGGGTTTAAGGCCGAAATAAAAAGCCTGCACATGTAGTCCATGCCTGGTGAAATGGTTTCTAATTAACGACATTGCTCCGTTACCGCTGCAAACAGTTTGGATCTAGATGAGATGCCAAGATATTCGGCGCCTCATCAGGATCTAAACTGATTGAAACTTTCCTCACACCTCTGAAAGGCTTTTTTTTCAAAAACAAACACACTTATGCTTCGAAATCTAGCTACATGTATATATACGAAGATATTTTCTACGGAATGTATTCTTCCAAGAATGACGCCTTTGCGCTAAATGTAATTGTGCCATGCAGTAACACATGTTGAACACATTTAACCTGTGAATGATACATTTCACGAATATTAATTAGGTCATTTTTTTTTATTATGCCACAGGAACATAGATGGTCAGGGTAAAATCAGCAAGCAGAGCAAATCCGTGACAAATGACTCCTACACGAACGTTCTGATCTGGATCTACTATACAGGATCGTTCTGATCTGGATCTACTCTATAGGAACGTTCTGATCTGGATCTACTCTACAGGAACGTTCTGATCTGGATCTACTCTACAGGAATGTTCTGATCTGGATCTATACTCTGTAGGAACGTTCTGATCTGGATCTACTCTACAGGAACGTTCTGATCTGGATCTACTCTACAGGAACGTTCTGATCTGGATCTACTCTACAAGAACGTTCTGATCTGGATCTACTCTACAGGAACGTTCTGATCTGGATCTACTCTGTATGATAAGGTGTTAAACAGTATTAATGGAGTAAAATGCTAAATGGCCAGTCACTAATTAGATACATGGACCGTCTGCAAATAACTGAAATACTGTCGGTCGGACGTAAAACTCACTCACTCACTCACTTTAATAATAATAAAAAAAATACATGTAGATGGCTGTTTAATGCAGGCCGACGTAACACGGAAAATTCCTTCAAGAGTTTTCTGTGTATCGTTTAGTTTACATGTGCAATTAATGTGTTTAGTGGTTCGTGTTCTGTTAATTTGATTTTAGGTGGCGTTTATTAAACAAAGTATTTCAGATTTTGTTGTATCACTGTGTATGCATCCTCTGGACTCGTGCATACATGTATCAGATTTCAAAATGAATCACTGGTCATACACTGTATTTTTACCCAATCCATGGACTCTCAGAATCAACTGTTTACATGCATGGTAGCTGAGATAAGGGCACGGTGTTTTTCACTATTTTCCTAATGAACATTTATGCATGAATTGGTCGCCTATAATAAATATTCATTAACTTAATTTATAAGGTAAACTTTTTAAAGGGAATTGTTTGCTTAGACACAAACTATAGAATCAGATCTATATAAATTTCATAAGCAAAGAGAGCAGACCTTCATCAGATGACCCTAAAGCATCCGTCTGATCTGTGTCTACTCTGTTTGCAAAGGCTTGAAAGGTATAAAGATATGCTGAAAAGGGTTATGTTGCAAGTAAAAGTGGTACTGAGTAGAATATAGCTCTCCATTCTTCAAATTTAGCGCAAGTTTTGCAATTGTTTTAACACTGGTCGTATCAAGTTGGCAATGAAATATGAGATGATGTGAAATAATTGCATGTATAGTTTGTAATTGATTACAGTGCACGTCTCATGTGACAAGAGTAAACAAAACAGGACATGACAAAAAAAACACCTGCCCGCAGCAGTATGTAGAAAACTACAGCTACAGCAACAATGCGTCAGGCAAAAAGGTGGACCGGCTGTTAACAGCAAAAGGTTCAAGTGGTGTGAACATGAGAAATCCTAAACCAGCCTACATATACAGTGAATCAGCTGTCAAATGATTTTACGCCATGAATATTCATTCATCAGGCAGGTAGAGCAGACCTAACAGACGGCTCCCATTATGTTTTCAAAGACGTTAAAATGCGTATCTTAGAGTAAAGAGTTAACTTTCTACTCCATAAATACATCTTTCTACGCTTTTGCAAACAGAGTAGACCCGGACCAGACGGCTCCTGAAGGGGGCGTCTGATCAGGAGCCATCTGGTCAGGATCTGTGCTGTTTGCCTATGATATAATATATTCTACCATGACCAAAATATCTATGTGTAATTACAAGTATACCAATTATTCTAATTGATATTCACGATGTCATTATTTCTCATATAAATATTCCTGGAGTAAAGAGTTAAACTGTGCTCGTCTCGTGACAACATGTCACATGACGTGTTCTGTAAAGAAATGCATGACGTGGGGCAACAAGCAATGTCTACACAACAACTATTCCGGTCATGATATGGACATTACAATAAAGTCTCGCTATGCGACCACATGATTTGTCTGTAAAAGCAGGTGGTTGCTTAATGCAGGACAAACGAAATGAAGAATATTCTTACAGAAGCTTTCTGCATAACCTTTGTCCTGCCTTAAGCTATCACCTGTCTTACATATCCAGAATTAGACTTCTGTGAGTGGTTGTATTAGTGAGACTTTAGTGTACTTTGTTTTTGTAACAAGACGAATAACACAGTAAATTGACTATCCATATACAAAACATACCAATAAGCATGACTTCGTTAGGCCAACGAGTGTATCACTCCGCTGGCAACGTATCATTTATATACAGAAGAACATGTCTTAAACGGCCATCCAAAGAAGTCTAATTATGGGTAGGCAAGGCGGGTGGTTGCTAAATACAGGTCAACAGTAATGCAGAAAGCTCCCATAGGAGCTTTCTGAATAAGTGTTGCCCTGCATTAAGCAACCACATTCTTTTTAATACTCATATGATCAGTGCACGAATGGCCGCTTAAGTCAGGTTCTACTGTGCAGTAAAACCTCCTTCAAAAGAGAAAGCTCATCCTGTGTCGCTAACCCTTTGTTTCATGAATATTCATATAAAGAAAACAAATGGCATCATGAATATTAATTGCACTATTTTTATAGTTGCAAATAAACATTGGAAGATTTTTGGCAATGGCAGAAACTGCAGACTCAGATCTATATCATTTCATAAGCAAACAGAGTCGTCTGATCTAGGTATAATCTATTTGCAAATGTGTTAAAAGACGTTTCTATGGAATAAAAGGTACCCATTTACTGGAACTTTCTGTCGTCTGCAAAATTTGTCGTCTTTTTTAATCTTTATAGACGATTTTCTTTTCAATTTGTTTGTTAAAAACATGGTCACAACAAAAAAATATGATTCTGTCGAGAGGCTATGTCAGTTTCTATATGAATATATCGGTAATTACAGATTCGCCACTGACAGAGAATGAACTTGGGCAGATAGGAGCTGAATGAAGGGTGAGCGTAATTCAGCAAACTCCTATCTGGAGCTTTCTGCATTAATTCCGACCAGCAATAAGCAACAACCTGCATTTACAGGCATCTTTGTCAATTAACCCTTTTTCTCCCATATAAACGCCCTTTCGCGCCTTTACAAACAGAGTAGATCCAGATCAAACGGCCCGTATAGGGAAAATAAGTAAATGACTATTTATGTAGTAATGAGTTCTTGTATAACTATTCACGAGGGAAAGGCTTAATATGTGATCGCGATAGAGAATATACTACTGTACAATACGCTAGGGATGTTTTTGTAACTTTGTATTTATAATAGTACAGGAAACCCCTCTAAACCAGACGTTCAGTTTAGTATAAATATCGGTCTTGGAGACAAGTGGCAGCTGAATGCAGTGTGTGAAATCATGCAGAAAGCTCCTCTAGAGAGCAACAACCTACTTAACTCTTCGCTTGCTATTCACGTCAATATACGTACCTGTAAATAGTGAAGACCCAGATGAGACAGCTCCTGCAGGAGCTGTCTCATCAGGGTCTGCACTATTTACAAGTTGATTGTGCAACCAGTACACTCCACACCAGTGATTGCACAGCGAACTACGTGTACACAGTGAAGATATATGTAATAATACAACAGGGCATGGGTAAAGAAGGAGAGATGTATTTTAAAATTCAGCAAGAGAAGGGTTAAAAGTATATAAATTATTCTCTACTAGAATTCTGATTTAGAGGGTTCTATTGTATTTACTTTGCATGACAAGCAACTCTGCAGTCATAATAAATTACCTGTTTATATTGTTTATAAGACATGTACATAAACTGAAAAGACAATGTTATAAGCAAGTGTAACACTCGTTTTGATGTAAACGTTTTTACACATGTAGGTACATGTATCACTGTTTGGTGGGTTATTTAGCTTGATAATTTCACTGGCCATTGGTCAATTACTAATGCACTCCCTAATTGGTTGACCCTTTACCCCACGGAGACGCCTTTTAACGCCTTTGAAACCATAGTAGATCCTAATCAGACAACTCCTGTAGGAACCGTCTGATCAGGATCTGCTAGTTGTTTATGAAATAATGTACTCTTTACACCGTAAACGTCAGGCCGTAAAATTACTCTGAAACTAAAATTTATTTTTGTATTGTTTTGTTGCCTTGTAAAATTCACGTGTTATTAATATGATGTACTATGTAAACTAGACGATATACATCATGTATAAGTCTTGAATAAGATATCTTTTCTGTTCTTAACACCATAGAGACGATTTTAACGCAAATGCAAACATGTCAGACCAAGATCAGATGACTCCTGTAGGAGCCGTCTGATCATGGTCTGTTCTGTTTGCTTATGAAATAATACGGATCTAATTCTACAGTTTCAGTCATAGCCAAAACGTTCTTGTTAATATACATTTGTACCATTATAAAAACGATCAGATAATCAATATTCAAACAGTCAATATTTCTTGAATATTCATGAGGTAAAGAATTAAAATTAACCCCGATAATAATGCAATACACTAGTGATACTTATGTGCTTAGCATGTCGATAAAAATGACGTATATTCAAACTATCGGCACATGATTTTGAATTGCCTTTTCTTTAAAAAAAATCGACTCTATGGAATTACTAGTCATGACGAGCTATATGTAGGATATTGGTTAAAAGGGTTTCGGTTTGTTTCCCATGTTTTAATTCCGCTTATAATTCTTTCGCTGCCAAATTCTGTCGTCTGCTAACTTTGTCGTCTGTTAAAATTTTCGTTTTTTTTAACTTTCTCCAATTCTTGTTTTAAAACATAGTCACCGTGTCAAACAGTTTGGACTCTGATGAGACACACAGTTACTCGGCGTTTCATTAGGATCCAAACCATTTGCATAGGTAATACCAGATACGACACTGCATGGCAGCGAAACAGGTAACACGAATTAGTGGTTGACAATCCTAAGCGCATTGTTCTTATATTAAATGTTTAGCCTGCCACCGGCGGGTCCATGATTACCGATTACCGTTGCAAACAGTTTGGATCCAGATAAGACGTCGAGTAACCCGGCGTCTGATCAGGAGCCAATCTGTTTGACACCTTGATCGCATATTCGTAAACAAGTTGATTATAGCTTGACTTTTGACAATGTAGTGGATACTATTATTAATTGTGTGTATATATATAATTGCTTCAACAGGCTACAGGTTAAACATTATTGTCGGTTATAGTCTGCCTAAATTTCCATTATTGAAATTTCGTTTTTTAAAACAGGTATTACAGTATGATACATTTTAGATCTGATAAAACACAGAGTCTGAATCAAGACTGGTTTCGAAGATATATACAAATTCGCTCATAGCAGCCTACGAGTTAACTTGCGAAAACTGGAGCAAAGATTGAGCTAAGATGGCAACAGAAGATACACAAGATCGACCAAGCTGTGCCAGGGTCGCTGTCAAACGATACGCACACCGTATACCCGGATCGCTATACAGGACACCATACACAGCGCTACAGAAAAAAAAGACTTCATGAACGATTTGAAATACATTTGGCATGAAAACATTGGTTTCAGTTAACACGACCTGCCGTTTTTAACCACCTACTCTAGATCTTATTTAACCCATTCTCTCCTACTGATGTATTTTAACGCCTCTGCAAAAATCATTTTTTAAACCATTGTGATTTATTCAGATTTATTCACAGATGTTGTTTCTAAAAATAGTCTAGGAAAGAATGGGTTAAGAAGAATAACGATCAAAAACATGTGCGCATATGTCATGAATGCCAATAATGAATATCCAAAAAATAAGCGAACTGTTAACAAAGTCGGGTTAATATGTACAGTTGGACCACTTAACCCATTACCTCATAGGCTATTTTTAGATCCAATCACTTTGAATAAATCTACCGTAAATGAGCATTAACTAGAGAAAAAGAAATTTTTAGAATTTTGTAGTTTGAAACCATTGTGATAAATAGAGCATTTGCTCCTATAGGAGCAAATGCTCTATTTATCACGATGGTTTCGCAAAATGACTTTTACAGAGTCGTCAAAAGTCGTCAATATGAGGGAATGGGTTAAACACTCCCCCTGTTGAATATTCATATAAGAAACAGTTGTATAATGAATATTTATTACCTGAATTTTATAATGGCACATATATTTAAAAATGAGGGAATGGGTTAACCCATTCCCTCATATTGACGACTTTTGACGACTCTGTAAAACTCACTTTGTGAAACCATTGTGTAACCATATTCTAATTGCTCCGTGGTATTTCAACATACTTATAGTAGTGTACTCGTCACTGTGTATGTATGCTCCACTTCTGTTGATATTGTATTAAGCGACCACTAGCTGAGGTGACCTGGGGTTCTCGGGGTAGATGCTTCGTAATAGGGAATGGGATTAATGCGGAAAACCCCGGATAGTAACTCTCTGCATTGGGTTTTTCCTACACTGGATTAAGCTTGGGTTAAGAATTTTTTTTTTTTTCCCTGTGTTCGCTTAATGCAATATTTACTGCAAGTGTATAACATCGCTGTGCTTTTCATAGCATACTTACTTATACTTCATAATGTCAGCGGCATGCCTCACTTAGACATGTTTAATTATATTTTCATATTCATGTTATATACTATGGAATTGTCTTCACATGCATGCTTTCTTTTATAGTATACATGTAATTTGTCATTTGTTTTCATGGTATTGTAATCTTCAGATATGGAGGAAATAAAGATATATATACATATTGACGACTTTTGACGACTCTGTAAAACTCACTTTGTGAAACCATTGTGATAAATAGAGCATTTTTGCTCCTATAGGAGCAAATGTTCTATTTATAGGAGCAAAAATGCTCTATTTATCACAATGGTTTCAAACTACAAAAATCTAAAGTTTTCCTTTTCTCTAGTTCGTGCTCCTTTTCGGTAGATTTATTCAAAGAAGTTTTATCTAAAAATAGCCTATGAGGTAATGGGTTAAAGAGGCTACTCGGTGAACAACTACATTGGGTCTTCCAAAGCAGAATGCTGGTTAATGCAGACCGAAATCAATGCAGAGGCTCCGGGAGTTTTCTGAAATGCACTCGTTCTGCATTAAGCTATCATTTGTCTTAAAGATTGACAATTAGGATTTTAGGAATATTTTACACCTGCCAAATACACCTCATTTAACCCACAACCTGCGTTGTCCAATTTTCTATCCAAACTGTTTAATGCCTGGTTTAAAGGCACCGTGTCTATTAATGACGCTGTTTAATGTCTGATTTAAAGGCTCCGTGCCTATATTTAACCCATTCCCTCATATTGACGACTCTGTAGAAGTCACTTTGTGAAACCATTGTGATAAATAGAGCATTTGCTCCTATAGGAGCAAATGCTCTATTTATCACAATGGTTTCAAACTACAAAATTCTAAAAAAAATCCTTTCCTCTAGTTAATGCTCCTTTTCGGTAGATTTATTCAAAGAGGTTGTATCTAAAATAGCCTATGAGGTAATGGGTTAAGGCAGCGATTAGACACGCGTATTAGACTTGTATTTTGTACAACGAAAAGTAGTTGGGTAATGAAATAACATACGCGTTGTTTATTAATATTGTGAAAATTGTGTAACTAGTCGCTGGTGTTTCGATCTGATTTTGTGGCTATGTAAATCATTATGACAAACGCAATTTACGATATAAGTTGCTCAGGGAAATCTTCATAAAATGGCCCAAATATTCTTCTTCTATTGTTTCAAAGGTTTTTAAAAAGATTAAGTAAATTCCCTCTAAACCGGGCGTTAAATTTAGTATAAATGTCGGTCTTGGAGACAGGTGGCAGCTTGATACATGTGGGGTGAAAGTCATATTCCTCTACAGGGTGTCCCAGAAAAAATGCAACACAATTTCAATTCCTTATTACTCTAAATCTGTTCAACCGATAGAAACGTTTTATACATCAGTGTTTAGCTACAACAGTGGTTCACATTTGTGTAAAATTATAGCTTAAATGCCTTTATCATTCTGGAGATATTGCGTAAATACTGAAGGCATCTTGTTTTCAACATTCCCAAAAATGGAATTGTGGGTGTAATAAGTACATTTGAAAAGAACTTGACGCCTTACTCTGGCCTGAAGAACATTCAGATCTGCTGGCACTGTCGTATAAACGTTATCTTTTAAATAACCCCAAAGGAAAAGATCCAGTGGTGTCGGATCAGGAGATTGAGGTGGCCATTCCCGAGGTTCTCCAAGACAAACGAGCCGCCTTGGGGACAGCTGTCACAGTCGTTGCATAACAGCTCGCGAGATAACTGCATTACAGCACACAAGGTTGGCATGAACCTTTTTGAATTTAAATGGTGCTCAGGCGGAGGGCCATGCTGGTGGAAACTGAACATTATACAAATGTATTTTACAACAAGTGCTTTATAAACTGCGTTACTGGTATAACGTGTTACTATATGTAATATTTATGTGATACAAATTTCTTAGGACATCAGTTAATTAAATGATATATTTTCTTTTAAATGTAATATCTTACAAGTGCATTACGGTACTTCACATTTGTTACAAGTTAATTCGTTTTAATAAACATTGGCGACACATTTTACAATGAATAAATGCGATAAAATGTTGTTGTTTTTTAAATGTACTTATTGCACCCATTATCCTATTTCTGGGAAAATTGAAAAAGGGTGCCTTCAGTATTTACGCAATATCTCAAAAGGTATATAAGCATTTTAGCTGTAATTTTATGCACATGTGAACCACTGTTGTACCTAAACACTGGTATATATAACTTTTCAATCGGTTGAACATATTTAGAGTAATACGGAAATGAAATTGGATTGCATTTTTTCTGGGACATCCTGTAGGAGCTTTCTACATGACTTTCAACCTGCAAAAAGTATTTGAAATTTTCGGGGTCTGTGTGCATTTATTTTATGTGACAGTCTGTTCTTCTGGTACAGCATGCTGGAACGCGTTCGACTCTACGTCAAAACACAACACATGTACCATAGTTTACAGACTTAGATCACCGACCGAATTCATTTCTTGCTCCATTTCTCAATCTGAATAGATGCCCAGTCTATAGTATATGCAATACAATTATATTACATATATTGTGTCACATTTATTTTACATAACATGAAAATGCCAATTCCATACAAAGGAGCCGTCTGATATGGATCTACTATGTATACAATAGAACCCTTCCATATTTCATTTGAGGGGGGGGGGGGGGGGGGGTAGCAAATCAAATTGCTGGAATAAGCCATTGGCATTGATGGAACCGTACAGACCCTGATCTGCCTATTTTTTTTAAGCAGCTACCTGTCTAAACATATCTAAATTATTCTCAACTAGAATTCCGGTTTAGAGGGGGTTTACTGTATATAAAATCTGTTATTTATAGAAATATTACCTTTTACCTACAAAAATATTTTTATTTTAATTTAGCTGGGACCAAATTATCATCTCATATTACATACACAATGTGAACTGCACTGTGCTTTTATTATAACAGATCAGGTGTACGTATTGTGTAAAAGTTTATTGCAATCAAAAACAGTTTCATACCTTATCGATTGGAAACAATTTATAGCTGAGTGATAGTCTTGTTTGGATGTTTAATTACAGCCGATGTAGTTCAAACCATAAATGTATCTTGTTTAGTTTGAACGATAACATTGGATGCATGCTAAATGTAATGTAGCGTATAGAGCCATACTCCACTGTGCAAATGCATGCATATGGTTAACCAACACAATACTGAATTTTCAAATGGACTACATGTATTCCCAGAGCTCCAGATAAGATGTGTAAATAAGAATATTTTCAAGCATAACTTCTTTATTTCTCCACCAAATCCTATGTTGTGACCACTTTTTAGAATCGTCTAGACAATTTCTCAAGTTCATAGTTTAATGCAGGTCTACAGTAATGTTGAAAGCTCCTGCAGGAGCTTTCAGCATTACTGTAGAACTGCATTAAGCTGTGAAATGTGTTTCTAGAGATGCGTAGTGATACATAAATTTTTAGAGCAATTCTGTATTGTAAGATTTTGGAAGGACCGAGTTCGAGATATCGAAGTTCAACTGTATTTGAATAGAGTCATACCTGGAATAGTATGGACTGATCACGTACGATGTTCCACAAACGTCTAATACGCCACTTGTGGACCTTTTTTGAAATTATTTTATAGTAATGTAAATTCCCAGCATAGACGTGAAGCCCCTCTCATGCGACTGCCGCGAATTCTGGGCCGTAGAAGTAGATGGAGGGTTAACCCTTTCCTTCATATAAACGTGTTTTCACGCATTTGCAAACAGAATTCAAATGCATATATGTACATGTATAAATAATTGTTCAACGTGTGTTAACAACTGTTATAATAAAGTGTAGATATCAAGTTGTTTTTACAGTTGTTTTACATGTTGTTTTTTGTCTTTCTTGATTTAGCAGCATAACGGCTTTTACCAATTGTGGTGTATAGTTTCCTTTTTAATAACTGTTATATGTCAGATTATACCCATGAGGAATCCGTACTCGTATATGGTGTACATGTACACTGTATGAATACATCTCCTTGTAGAGTAATATATCGTCAAAGTGTTAGGTTACACCAGTAGGAAACATGGCAAAAACAACACTTGTGGGAAATGTTTCCCATTTGTGAAATGTTTACCTCATCATAAGGAAAAGTTTCCGGTTACCTATATAGAAACGTTTCCATGAAAAGGGAGGGTAACATTTCCCTCGTTAAACAGAGGAAAGCTTACATCATTAAGCTGCCACCCACTTTGGTGTAACGTTTAATTTCGACTGTTTAGAGTGTACACGTACAGTACTATTTAACCCCTCTAAACCGGGCGCTCAGTTTAGTATAAATATCGGCCGTGGAGACAGGTGGCAGCTTAATGCAGAAAGGTCCCAGAGGAGCTTTTGCATGACTTTCACCCTGCATTAAGCAGTCATCTGCCTAAAAGTATCTAAATTATTCTCTACTAGAATTCCGGTTTAATGGTGTGTTTTTTTACTGTACATGTATATGCCTTCAATTTCCTACATCTGCTCAACGAATATACGCCATATTTCTCATTAAATGTTCATTGTTAACTTTTAACATCCTGTGGGTGTTTTGTTTTAATCTTTAACCTTTGCATGCAGTCTGAATCAAGATGAGAGACACATCGGGTAACTAATATACAAACATTTTGACACTGGGTTCGTTTTTCAAAGGAATGGAGAAACATGACGCACTTTAGAACTGATATAGATGCAATGTTCTACCGATGAAACTCTGCCCGGCAGCCTAAAGGTTTAGACCATAGATAAGACATGACAATAAAGAAGGCATACATATTAAAGTTTCAAATATTCAGCATGGACATCGGAGCTCCATTGCGAGAAAAATGGGGGAAAAGTGTAGAGCAGTACAACTGAAAATTTTGTTGTATAACTTTGCAGAAATTCGTGAATATCAAAATGTGTAGACCAAGATCAGACACCATACAGTAAAAATCACTAATCCGAACTTTTAGTGAAGAAGAATTGAGAATTTTTAGGGCGGGTGCTTAATGCAGGGTGAAAGTTATTCAGAAAGCTCCTAGGGGAGCTTTCTATATGACTTTCACTCTGAATTCAGCTACCACCTGTCTTGAATATCAATGATGATATCTGCTTGAGAGTTCGGGTTACCGAAGTTTTACTGTACCCTGTTATATTGGTATTTACTGTATCCAGTTATATTGGTATTTACTGTACCCAGTTATATTGTTATATTGGTATTTACTGTACCCAGTTATATTGGTATTTACTGTACCCAGTTATATTGTTATATTGGTATTTACTGTACCCAGTTATATTGGTATTTACTGTACCCAGTTATATTGTTATATTGGTATTTACTGTACCCAGTTATATTGGTATTTACTGTACCCAGTTATATTGTTATATTGGTATTTACTGTACCCAGTTATATTGGTATTTACTGTACCCAGTTATATTGTTATATTGGTATTTACTGTACCCAGTTATATTGGTATTTACTGTACCCAGTTATATTGTTATATTGGTATTTACTGTACCAGTTATATTGTTATATTGGTATTTACTGTACCCAGTTATATTGGTATTTACTGTACCCAGTTATATTGGTATTTGCTGTACCCAGTTATATTGGTATTTGCTGTACCCTGTTATATTGGTATTTACTGTACCCAGTTATATTGGTATTTACAAGTACATGTCTAACGTAAATTGGACGGGGTTTTCCAAATCAACCAACATGTATATGGATTTTTTCTCCGATTCAGCAGTGTCCACAAAGGTATATACATGTATCACAAACCTAGTTATATACCGTTACCTTTGGTAGAGACATTCCTCTACAATAGAACCTGTCTTAATCGGTCATTCATTTATTGAACATAGGAGTTTTATAAAGCAGGTGGTTGCTGAATGCAGGGCAAAAATAATTCAGAAAGCTCATATAATAGCTTTCTACATTAAAGTTGATCTGCATTAAGCTAACCTATGCCCTATATGGACTCATAATTATACCTCCTTTTGACAGGTTCTACTGTAAATGAAAATAATACCCATCCATTCTATAATCTGCTAGTTAAATGGGTTACAAGAGCCCGGTCAGTGTCATGATCATGGACACCATGTTAGTCTTACCCACGCAAACACTGCATGAAGATTTATTTGGGGCATTGCTTATTGATACGGATACGTTGGACTGATTGAAAGACAATACAAATACGAGAAAAGAAGGACTGAACGGATAATTTTGGAATGGAAGGATTATCTATTTCCAGTCAAGTTTAAATTTAAAGACTGTGCCCATTGTCGCAGGCCTTTCACCCAGCTGCATATTTTTAACTACATGTATCTAATTTCTTCTCTACTAGAATGCCGGTTTAGAGGGATTTATTGTATACATTGTACTTCACATTGCAAAATGGATAAAGAAATAAGAAGTCACACCCTTAGAATAATCGTGTATGAAATAATGATGCTACATATAATGACACTATAGAATCTGACGTTTGTAATTCCAAACATAAACACAGCAGGCCCTGATCAGACTGCGCCCACGTCGGATCTGAGTCTATTCTGTTTGCATAGGCTTTAAAGGCGTAGTTGTTTGAGTAAGTGGGTAACCTCACACTACAGTGAAGTCTCGCTAATGCGACCACCTAAATGACGTATAATTTTGGGTGCTATATGCAGGTGGTAGCTTAATGCAGGACAAAAGTAATGCAGAAAGCTCCTAGAGGAGCTTTCTGCATTACTTTTGTCCTGCATTAAGCAACCACCTGCTTATAGAGACACCCATGTTTATTCATTAAGTGGTCGCATTAGAGGGGTTTTACTGTACATAGGAGATGCAGAAAATCCTGGACTGACGAGGGAATAATAAAAAGTCGCATTAGTAATCATGTACAGATTACTCTTTGATAATGGCATTTTAGCAATGGAAGTTTTGGCCATGGCTTAAATTGTAGAATCAGATCTATATTATTTTATTTCATAAGCAAAGTTAAACGGAGAAGACGATAATGCAGACGGCTCTTACGGGAATATATTTATACAGTTTCTACCATGGTAAAATGGTAATACATGTACATGTACAAGTGTATATCCTTTGATCTGGTACCATTATAAACATTTAGCTAATAAATATTCACACAGTCAATATTTCTGACATTAATATTCATGGAGTAAAGGGTTAATACCCGGAATTATTCAAATACTTTGATCACGATCTAGAAATCTCCAGACGCACAATGCTACAAGGTCGTTTCTGAATTATTAAACTGTCTCTTCAAGCGTCATTGGTCAACTGTGAGACGGAAATAAAAGCGAATAATTGACAATGGGTTTCAACCACAGACTTTGATACTTATAATCGAAGCTGTCGGCTATCTATAAAACCCTTTTTCAAACATACATATTTTAATACCTTTGCAAACAGTGTATACCCAGACATGACGGCTCTTGTAGAAGCTGTTTGTAGAAGCTGTTTGATTATGGTCTGCTCTATTTGTTTTCAGTTTCTTCCACACTTGTGCCTGACCAAACAATATGAGGTATAAAATGCCATGGTACATTTACAGAATCTGATCTAAAATTATTTAAGCAAACAGGCCAGACCCTGGTCAGACAGCTCCTTAGCTGCTAATATATTGGTCTGCTGTTTACAAACATATATATGCGTCAACCGGTAAATGACGTAAAGCTTTCGCTGCCAAATTTGTCGTCTGCAACCTTTGTCGTCTGCTGCAATTTTCATCTTTTACATGTTTTGATTTAAAAAATATATAGTGACAGTAACAAACAGTTTGGATCCTGATGAGACGTCGAGTTACACGGCGTCTCATCTGGGCTCAAACTGTTTGCATAGGTAATCACAGATGCGACATTGGCAGCGAAAGAGTTAAACCTGTGTTGATTTACGACACATGTACATATATATTGTCATAATTAAATTCTTAATGTCATTGTGTAATTAGTGAGTGTCTTTTGTTTTAGCTCTTTCATCGTGACTATTTATGTAAGAAATAATGACGTGATTAATATTTACGAGTAAAAGCTGAAGTTTTATACAATGTACATGTCCTTGAATAGAACTACAGGATTGATTGGCCATGACAAATACTATAGATACACTCAGATCTATTCATTCCATGCATAAGCAAACAGAACAGACTCTGGTCAGAGGCTCCGACAGCTCGTCTGGGTTGCAAAGGCGTGAACAGAAGTTTCTGTCAGAGAAAGGTTAAGCCCAAATGCTCGTCAATTTGCACAAATAGCACGAAAGAACTTGACAGAGAGAAAATTTCCACTACGCAAAAAAATGGACCAAACATACAAAAAAATGTACGTCATGTACGTATGGTAGAGTGTTTCCATGGTTTCAGAAACGTGGGAAATGCTTTGTAATGACGACAGCTGGTAAACAACAGCATTTTGACTTTTACAAAAGTTTAAACATCTTCTTGAATATACCAGGAGTGGATACAGAAGAACATCTCTGAAGCAACCACTTAACAACATGTCTTTAACCATCGACTCCATGGATATTCATGTTAACCCTTCGCTTGCTATTCACGTCAATATACCTACCTGTAAATAGTGAAGACCCAGATGAGACAGCTCCTGCAGGAGCTGTCTCATCAGGGTCTGCGCTATTTACAAGTTGATTGCGCAACCAGTGCACTCCACAGCAGTGATTGCACAGCGAAATACTTGTACACAGTGAAGATAATTTATATGTAATTATACAACAGGGCATGGGTAAAGAAGGAGAAATGTATTTTAAAATTCAGCAAGAGGAGGGTTAAGATGATGACAGCATGAATGTTAGTTAGACTAACTTTTAAAATGACATACTGACATATGGAATCTTTGCCATGGCAGAAACTGTAGAATCAGATCTATATTATTCCATAAGCAAATAGAACAGACTCTGATCAGACGGCTCCTAGGAGCCGTCTGATCTGGATCTACACTGTTTGAAAAGGCGTAGAAGGGCGTATTTATGGAGTAAAGGGTTAAAAGCAGATGGCAACTTAATGTATGTCGAAAGTAAAGCAGAAAGCTCCTATATGAGATTTCTGCATGACCGTCGCACTGCATTAAGCTACCATGTGTCTAGACCTAGAATCAGACCTCTTTTTGGTGGCCGCATTAGAGGGATCTCGCTGTATCAACAATCGGAACGCCAGGTTACCTGGCAAACATATTCGATTCAGAAGAGGTGCCGAAAAATTCATTTTGGATCCAAACGAGATGCAGTGTAACTTAGCGTCTCAACAGGATCCGAACTATTTGAAACTAGGACTTATGTTTGTAGAAAATTAGGTTTTAATACGGTACCAAACAAACATACATCTTTTAAGCCTTTCCTCCATAAATACGCCTTTCTACGCCTCTGTAAAAATCACCTGTTGAAATCACTGTGATAAATAGAGCATTTGCTCCAATAGGAGCAAATGCTCTATTTATCACAATGGTTTCAAACTACAAATTTCTATTTTTTCCCTTTTCCCTAGTTAATGCTCCTTTTCGGTAGATTTATTTAAAGTGGTTGAATCCAAAAATAGCCTATGAGGGAAAGCGTTAAGCAAAACCAAAATTTACTAAGCTGGCTAACATGAAATGTTTGGCCACCTCTTGTCGATTATGCAAATCAGGGCAGGCAGTCAGTGTGTTTTCTACTTTAATATTGAACTTTTTACCCACGACATTTTAACCCTAACCCCGCTATTCGCGACCTGACTCGTGTGTGCAAACAGCTTGGATCCTGATCAGACGCCGAGTAACTCAGTGTCTCATCAGGATCCAAGCTGTTTGACATTCGGTCAATATTTTCTCAAAAGCTTGTTCGAATAGGAAATGGTCAACATTTCAGCAGACATTTTTTTCACAGCGATGTAAGGGTTAATAAGTAAATACTGAATCCTGAAATAATCGATGTATGTTTTAGCTAAGTAAACATCTGGGCAACGCCTTAAGCCCTTTAAACGTAAGCTGGAACAGCCCATCAATGCTTATACTTACTGGATGATTTTGAATGACAAACAGCGCAGGCCCTGATCAAGGAACTGTTCTATAAGCCCTCTGATCAGGGTATGCACTGTTTGCAAATGCAAGTGCATGCATGTCCAGCATTTAAAAAGTTAATGAAGAGTACATTATGTGTGTTTGTAGGGAAAACCCGGCCTTGTCACCGCTTTGTCTAACCATGGGTTACATAATTTGACATCCAGACTTTTAATATTACATTTACAATAAAAACCTCTCTCGCGCGACCACATAGGTGTCTCATTTATAACCTTAAAGGCAGGAAGAAGCTTAATGCAAGTCTGTGTTACCATAATTATATCTACAATAAAGTCTCTCTTAGGCGACCACATAGACCTAATATATAGCCTTTATGACGTATAGAAGCTTAATGCAAGCCTGCATTACCAGTCATAACTATATCTACAATGAAACGTGTCTTAAACGACCACTCCGAAGTCTCATTTATAACATTTGAGACGAGCAAAAGCTTAATGCCATCTTACGTTAACAGTTTTAACCCATTCCCTCATATTGACGACTTTTGACGACTATATGTAAAAGTCATTTTGTGAAACCATTGTGATAAATAGAGCATTTGCTCCTATAGGAGCGAATGCTCTATTTATCACAATGGTTTCAAACTACAAAATTCTAAAATGTTCCTTTTCTCTATTTAATGCTCTTTTTTCGGTAGATTTTTTTTCAAAGGGGTTGTATCTAAAATAGCCTATGAGGTGATGGGTTAAGTATATGTACAATAAAACCTATCCTAGGCGACTACTCAGATGTCTCATTTATAACCTTTAACTCATCCCTTGTTCAATCTTCGTGTAAGAAATAAAGACATGAATAATATGCTGAATGTTTGTAATAAAAGAGTTTCAAGGAAACTTTTGCCTTGACAAAAACCGATTTAACTGTATGTCCTATTTACTTCGGCCCAAAACGTGTCCTCTATTCCAGGAAAGATATCGCTATGGGGATAGAGTACAACCTGTCTTAAGCTACCATAAAAAGAGATCTAATTATGGGTCTATACGGCAGCTGGTAGCTTAATACAGGTCAAAAATAATGCTCCTGTAGGAGTTGTCTGCATTGCTTTTGCAGTGTGTTAAGCAACCACCTGCCTTTTAAGACTCCTATATTGAATAAATGAATGGCCGCTTACCACAGGTTCTATTGTACATGTACATAAACTTATTTTGTACACATTTTCCTTATAGTAAATCAGTGTAGTATTTCAACCGTATACTTAACCCTTAATAGGCTGAATTAACATTGAAAGTTTCGTGTGCGTCATACTAATACACTGTGGTATTAGTTTTCTCTTAACCCTACAATGCTGAATTTTCAAATGGACTATTCCAAACTTCAACCAGGTCAAACCTACGGTGGATATTTAGGGATTTTTCTAAAGAAACATGTAACATGGCAAACAGTGCAGACCCTAGTAGGAGGGATCCTCTAGGAACACTCTCATCTGTGTCTACACTGTTTGCAAAGAAAATTGGTGCCTCGTGTCCCGCATTGTAGGGGTTTACAGACTGGATTAAAACTGAAAGTTTCGTGAACGTCATATTACCACACCGTGGACTTATCTTACTATTTAAATACAATCCGAATGTCGAAAGTTTTGAGTTCAATAGATTAGTTGCGTATCATATTCATTATACATTGTAAAATACAAGGGGGTTATACGTGGTCGATACACGCGACACACACGTAAATCATACAATAAGAAAGTTAAAAATAATATCGCATGGTCATACATGTAACTGTTTTCGTGGTGATGAAATACAAGGATATATACACACCATGTGAGACAGTCGTCACACCGGCTATCTTTTCAAGTTTTCTTTTCAGGCTTTCTTCTCAATCTTTCTAAATAGCCTGTGCTATTGGGAGAAATGCGTTGTAACACAGCTTAAGATCAGGTTCTATACTTCCATTCTCCATAAACAACACAGATACTGTCTATTGTCATTAAAACAGTGTGTAACATAGTAACGTACAGAAGAGTCACAGGAGCGGCGTATTCAAATATGTACAGTAGGCTACAATTCCTCTAAGCTGGGCGTTAAAATTAGCATAAATATCGGTCTTTTAAACAGGTGGCAGCTCAATGCACGGTGAAAGTCATACAGAATGCTGTATGACTTTCATCCGACATAAAGCAGCCACCTGCCTATCTAAATTCACGGGGGGGGGGCATTTCGTGGGTCTACATGGTCTAAAAGGTCAAATTGATTGGGTCGATTTAGTGTTATATTATATTTCGTGGGTCTACATGGTCTAAAAGGCGAAAACGATTGGGTCGATTTAGTGTTATATTATAATATAACACTAAATCGACCCAATCAATTTGTTTGACCTTTAAACCATGTAGACCCACGAAATGGCCCCTGTGTCTAAATTCTTCTCTACTAGAATTCAGGTTTAGGGGTGGGCGTTACTGTACACGTACTAAAATCATCATTTCTCTACCAAATCTTCGACGATCTTATTGAGTGGTCACAACCTAGGGGTTTGATAGAGAAATGAGAAGAGGCTATCTTAAGAGTGGTTACATCATAGGCAATATAGGGTTTCGTGAAAACATCTAATGAGTAGTCACAACACAGGTTTCGTGGAGGGGAAACGATGAGATAATTGTAATGGGTGGTCGCAAAACGGGGTTTGATGGATAAAAATTAAGGATCTACACCTAGCAGGTCTTAATTTAAGCATCTCGTGTATGCATCTGTTAAAGTATCCTTCTTATTTTGAATGTCAAATTACTTCCTGCTTATCCTAAGCTTGAGATTCCATAAGGTTCGGGAAAGACGACAAAGACCAGTTTAGTCTGTTTACGAAATATCTGTATGTCTTGGAACAGAATAAATACAACTTAGAACCGGTCCTAGGCGGCCAGTCATTTATTGAACGTAGAAGTCTTAAAACAGCTTAACCCTTCGCTTGCTATTCGCGTCAATATAGCTACCTGCATGTAAATAGTGAATACCCAGATGAGACAGCTCCTACAGGAGCTGTCTCATCAGGGTCTGCACTATTTACAAGTTGATTGTGCAACCAGTGCACTCGACAGCTGTGATTGTACAGATATACTTGTACACAGTGAAGATATATATGTAATTATACAACAGGGCATGGGTAAAGAAGGAGAAATGTATTTTAAAATTCAGCAAGCGAAGGGTTAATATTAGAATAACTCCTATAAAGCGACCACTTAATTAAAACGGGTGGTTTATAAGGGTAAGTGCTTGCTTAATTCAGAACGAAGGTAATGCAAGAAGTTCCTACAGCAGTTTTCTGTATAAGTTACGCTCTACATCTACCATTTCAGTGCGGGGAACTAGTCACTATGTCCCAGTCCCTGGCAAACAGTGTAGACCCAGATGATAGGACTCCTATAGCAGCCTTCTCAACATGATCTGCATTAGGCCTATTTGTCGTGTTACACTTTTCGTTTAAAACAAAAACCCTAAATATCCAGGGTAAGCTTGAGCTGTTTGAATTTTGGAATAGTCAATTTTTAAAATTCAACATTGAAAGAGATAAACTACAACCTGTTTGAAAACCCTGAAATTAGATAGTTGTAGAATAATTTACAGCAAGACCCTGTAAACCGGGCGTTCACTTGAGTATAAATATCGGTCTTGGAGACAATTGCAGATTAATGCATCTGTTTAGGTGACTTTCACATGCATTAAGCAGCCACCTGCCTAAAAGTATCTAAATTATGTTCTACTAGAAATCCGGTTTAGAGGGGCTTTACAGTATAATTGAACTATAAACGTAGTCCCTATACAGTACAGTGAAACCTCTCTATAACGGCCACTAAATTATGTCAATTAGTTGGTATTTAGGACAGGTGGCTGCTTAAAGCAAGGTGAAAGTAAAACAGAACGCTCCTATAGGGACGTTCTGTTTTACTTTCACCTTGCTTTAAGCAGCCACCTGCCTTTAACACGAAATACTTGATGTAATTTAGAGGCCGTTATAGAGAGGTTTTACTGTATAATTATATTATATACATGTAGGGCTATACTACAATAGTCACGATCCTTGACCCGTTCCGTTGTGAATGTGCATGTGCATGTGCAAAATAATGAATATATGAATATTAATTACCTGAATATTACAATGACACCATGGGCAACGGATTTGTTTTTATACCAAGAAAGGCGCTGTATAATCAGATCTGTATTAGTTCATATAATTATATTATTAAGCAAACAGAGCAGACCCTGATCAGACTGCTACAACTGGTACAGTATGGTTTGGGTTTACTCTATTTGCACAGACGTCGAAACGTGACTTGAATTTTGAAATGGTCAAATTCTGTTCCTGGAAATTTCGTGTGTTTTGTGATGACGCTTTGAAATCTTTTGTATTTGTGTAACCCTTTACCTGCTAGAGACGTTTAGATTGCATGCCCTGCAAACTGCTGGAACAGTAGGGACAGTCTGCCATGACGAAAATACAATCACCTAATCGATGTTCACGGTGTCATTATTTCTTAAATGCATACTCATCAGGTAAAGGTTTAAAACAATATTTAGTTTACTTTAGACAGTAGCTAGTAGACAGGGGTAACTCGCGTGAGTTGAAATTGGTGCATACTTATACAGGCATGGACGAAATTACAAATCATCTGTCTTTACCGCTGGCATAAGTAACAATCGTTTGAATTTTCTGAAACAATTGAGGACATGCATTGAGACAATCAGGGTCATCTTTCTATTCAATTGGCAGGAGTAAATTGTAATCATCGGGAGGAATATTGCACGCTGTGATGACGATGTACGTACATTGACATTGATAGAAATGTACTCATTACCATTTAATCATATGCCTTTCTATGCCTTTACAAACAGAGTAGTTGACCCAGATCAGACCGCTCCTATAGGGGCCATCTGATCAGGGTCTGCTCCGTTTGCTTTATTAAATAATATAGATACGATTCTACAGTTTCTACCATGACTGAATATTTCTGTTTTCATGTGCATAAATATTCATGGCGGAAAGGTTAATAAGCCCCGTTTCTTTCTTTGATTCTGTCTCAGTCTCTCAGCCATTATTACACATGTGTATCCCTTTATCTGATGAATATTCATGAAAGAAGCAATAACTTCAAGAATATTAATTAGCTGGATTGTTTATAACGAACATGGACAGGGGAATTGCTTTAGGTCATGACAAAAACTCCAATAAGTGAATACAATGTATTTATAAGCAAAGAGAGAAGATCCTGGTCAGATAGCTCCTGTAGTATATCCGCCTGAGCTAGGGCTTCTCTGTTTTCAAAGACGTCAAAATGCACATTCGTGGAGTACCGGGTTGAACTGAACTGAACTGAACTTTATCACAGATGATCACGAACACATACCACTGTGTATAATACAGTTTTATCCAACAATCCAATGAAGTTACAATCCTTGCCCTGTCATTGACGAAGTCGCAAACAGTTTAGTGCTTAATCTGTTGAATACAGTAAAACCCCTCTAATGCGATCAACTAAAGGAGGTATAATTTTGGGTGGTAGAGGGAGGTGGTAGCTTAATGCTCCTAGAGCATTACCTTTGTCCTGCATTAAGCAACCACCTGCTTATAACGGCACTCATGTTTATCCATTAAGTGGACGCATTAGAGGGTTTTACTGAAATTCAAACTGTCTCCATCCTTTCTGAATATTAATTAACTCTTTCAATCCTGACATTTCAGAATGGAATAGTCCATTAGAGCTCACTCAGTCTGAGTGGACTCTAACGGACAATTCCACTCTGAAGACAGTATAAAAGGTTTGGACTTGATACAGGATTTGAATGCCAAACAGTGCAGACCCTGATCAGAGGGTGCCTCTACGAGTCCTCTGATCTGGGTCTACACTGTTTGCAAATGACATACATGCGTAGGCAGGGTTGAAAGGGTTTTGAAAACAAAAAATGTGTCAAAACTTTATCACTGAAGAAAATGATTATAACAAACATTGCAGACCCTCAAACGACACCCTTAGAACTCCTTTGATCTGGATCTGCATTGTTTGTGACAAAGGTCTTATATATTCGCTTAAGGCATATTGGGAATTAAGATCCTGATGAGACTCCAAGTACCCCGGGGTCTCATCAAGATCCTTGAAACTGTTTGACACTCTGAAAAGAAATAGAAGAATATAAGAAATGCAGCGGACAACTTTCTACTTTCGGCCAAATAAATAGTTTTCAATGGGTGCTTGTTTACCAGTTTATCTGCGCTTTGATGTGTTTATGACAAGATTAACTATGAAGGCTTCCTTAGTAACGGCGAACCACATGCAACTTCATATATCATGCAGAACACTACACTCTAGTTTATTCGTCGTCTGCTTAAAACACTCATGCTGAAGTACACGTATATGGTTAACCCTAGATACAAGATCAAACTGTGTGTAAACTTATGATTGTGATGTACAGTTTACAAACGAGGTGCTAATTTAGTTCATGGTAATAATATTCACAGTCGAGTGCCAAAACACTGTAATCTATATAATGCGAATCTAATTCATTGCCGCCATACAATACACAATCTATTGAAATACACAATACGGCATTTAAACATTAAAGTGTGGGAAATGAGTATATAAGACTTTGCTAACTGTGTAAACCCAGATCAAGGGGCGTCCGTGGGGGCCATTTGGTCAGGGCATGTAACGTATGTAATAAAATCGTTTTCTTCAGTGATAAATTTGAATACAAATTGTTTGCGTGATTAATATTAAGGAGAGTATGGTCCACTTTTAAGTAGACAGCAGATTAAGCGTTAAACACATATTATGGGGCTATTCAAACCACTATACCGATACTGCATGAATGAAATACATGTCAACTATAATTGACCGATGTAAAATATCGATACTTATTATCTACAATTACAACGAGTCGCTCTGATTTTGCTTAAGTACAAAATTAAACTCGCTGTACTATAAAATAAAATGTCATTTAAATTAAAATGCAAAAAAGAGAAAAACAAACAAAAAGCAACATGTTAATACACGACCTATTACTAATAGCTGTCGTCAAAATAGAAAACTTGTCAACTTACTTTCCGCACAATCTAAGACAAGCTTCCACAAACAGATCCCGGTAGACCCCAGGAGGCATTTCCTCGAAGGGAATGACAACGGTACCCCAATCACAAGTTCCTACCATTTATCTGTTTCCACCTTTTGGGGATTTTTTTCCATTATCCATTTAGCCCTTTTCTCTCTCCTAAGCGATACACAAACAAACAATCCACAGTGTAACACACTAATAATAGTCAGTCACCTATATTGCCTATACCCGTGTCTCTCACCTGAACCGGTGTACAGGTAAATATCTACCACGGTGATGTATATGTCGCACAGCGTGTTGTCATATACAAGCTGTATAGGGAAACACAATATTTTGTGCTGGTGAATGATTCCAATAATTTCTGCCAGTAATATTTTAATATGCTATCGCAGAAACTACAATCAATATGCCATTATGATGCAATATGAATAATCACGGCAGTTCAATATTCCAAACAGTTCTTGTTAAAGAGGTTTTGTTCAATTATTACCACCAATTATTACCATCATTGCAGCACGGAGTAGTGATGTTGAATGAATATTGTAATCACTATTTTCTTTATTCAGAAGACAATATATGATTCTTATCATGACTCATTAGAAATGAGGGTCGCACATCCTTTAGACGACCGGAAATGGCTCCTTTAGCTGTACGGTCTGATGCAAAAACTCTACTAACATAACTAGTAACAATACTCTTACCTCGCTGTAAACAACGAATCTCTGCACAAATTATCATCTGGTGCACATTTTACCTTCCTATCATTTTTTCAGAATTGTGAGAAATTATTCATCGAGTGTCAAATCGCTTTGATCCTGATGAAACGCCGGGTTCCTCGGCGTCTTATCTGGGTCCAAGCTGTTTACAAAGTCTGGTCACGGTCCGCGAGATAAGGACGTATTAATTGTAGACTCATTTTACAAGAAAATACAACACATCATTTGTAGTGTAGTTTTTCCCCCGCACATATTGCTAGACTATAACATCTCCGACATGAATGTCAAAAATAGACTACGGTCGTTTAAATGTTATTTTCGTACATATGTGGGTTATCTTTCATGTCTATATAAGAGTTGTACATAATATTCATTCATGTCTATATAAATAGTTGTCATATTCAGAATAATATGTTCATGCCCACGACATAGAAAGGGAGAGAGGAATAATCTTAACTGATAGAATCGCCTTTTGACGCATTTGCCAAAAGAAGAATAAGATCAGGACCCATGCTTATAAAACTTTTAGTTGAGTCTGAGTACGTTCTCAAGTTTTTGATTGGTCAGATTGAGCCTTTGGCTCAAATCTGACCAATCAAAAGCTTGAGAACTCAAATCTGGCCAATCAAAAGCTCGAGAACGAACTCAGACTCAACTAAAAGCTTTATAAGCATGGATCCAGGTGGCCCCTGTAGGAGTCGTCTGACAAGGGTCTGCTCTGTTAGCTCGTGTACTAATATGGATATGATTCTACAGTTAATGCCATGGCAAAAACCCGAAGTTTATGGTGGCATTATAAAAAAAATCAGATACAGCAAAGCCCTTCTAAATTGGGTGTCTAATTTAGTGTAGATTTAATATTTGGAGACAGGTGGCAGCTTAACCCTTCACTTGCTATTCACGTCAATATACGTACCTGTAAATAGTGAAGACCCAGATGAGACAGCTCCTGGAGGAGCTGTCTCATCAGGGTCTGCACTATTTACAAGTTGATTGTGTAACCAGTGCATTCCACAGCAGTGATTGCACAGCGAAATACTTGTACACAGTGAAGATATATGTAATTATACAACAGGACATGGGTAAAGAAGGAGAAATGTGTTTTAAAATTCAGCAAGAGAAGGGTTAACCCATTCGCTGCCAATGTCGCATCTGTGATAACCTATGCAAACAGTTTGAATCAAGATAAGACACCGAGTAACTCGGCGTCTCATCAGGATCCAAACTGTTTGTTAATGTGACTATGCTTCTTGAAACAAACTGAAGATATGTAAAACAATTAAACTTGCAGCAGACGACAAATGTTGCAGACGGCAAAATTTGACAGTGAAAGAGTTAATGCAGGGTGAAAGTCACGCAGAAAGCTCCCCTAGGAGCTTTCTGCGTGACTCTCATACTTCATTAAGCAACCACCTGCCTAAAAGTATACAAATTCTTCTCTGCTAAAATTCCGGTTTAGAGTGGGTATTTTTCTGTAATTGATATTCAAACATTCACTATTTCTTAATAAATAATGATGCAGCATGTGGTGAGTTAGAAACCCAGAATTGGATATTTTTGTTGGTCGCTGTAGATAATTTACTATGCTAAAATCAGCTAATAAATATTCAGGTTGTCATTATTTCCTACATGAAATTGAATATTCATCTGCTAAAGTGGTAATACGGATATATTACTTGCCCTTTCACAGCATACTCGTAGATTTGGGGCAAATCTCACACCAGTTGTAAAGTTACAGGAAGTAGCTAAAAACTATTTATTGCGGATTTCACGAAGGGACAGATTCTTTGCAATTTACCGTTCGCGTTATATAAACATTAGTGCCAATATCAAACTTTTATTTACCTTAACAAATTGTGTTCAGAAAGCCGCGCAAGCAAAAACAATTTTAAAAGCCCCTTTCTTTAGTTTCTAAAATGGTTACAATGTTTCACCTTCCATATTATAACTATTTTGTCCATGAAAATTCAGTAGGTATTGAAATTTTGTGTAAGTATAGAACAGAGAAGGCGTTTCTTGTCAGCTTTATTGTGCTTAAATGGTTAAAATGGAATTAGGCAAAAGTGTAAACCCAGATCAGAGGGATCATGAAGGAGTTCTTTGATCGAGCCTGCACTATGCACTCCACAAATTAATATCCCAAGCTGCAAAAAAGAATAATTAATTATAGTAGAAAAACTCTCCTCAAAATGAAACTTAGATAAATTAAATGTACAATTTTTAACAAGTGCACTAAGATTTTTTTTAATAAATGTTAAACTGAGATAACCCCTTCCTTCATAGAAACATCTTTTCACGGGTTTTTTTTTTCAAAAATGTAGACCCAGATCAGACGGTTCCTACATGAGCCGTCTGCTCGGGACCTGCTCGGTTTCCTTATGGAATTAAATAAATCTGATCCCACCATTTTTTTCTAAGCCAAACATTGCTTTGATTTTGTTCACTATAAAATATGATTTAATGCATATTCGTAAAGTTATCAATTCGCGCAACAAATTTTCATTTGGGATAGTGTTAAATTTTCCTAATTCCTAGAACGTATAACAAACATCAGAGTAACACTTTTTCAGTTTGTGTTGGTACAATGTAAAAACATCTGCCAAAATCACGAAATGATAGTAAATTTCGTAACTTGAGGTTTCAGTTTCCGCCTTTCGATAAATATTGATGACAGTGAGATCATGATTGAGATTTGCCTATCTGAAAGTTTGAGAACAATTAGAAGCCAGACTTGTGTACGGAAGATAACTATAGTAAAACCTCTCTAAACCGGGCTCTAAAGTTAACATAAATATCAGTCTTGGAAACAGGTAACAGTTTAATACAGGGTGAACGTCATACAGAAAGCTCCTTAGAAACTTGCTTCATGACTTTCATTCTTGTATTAGGCAGTCACCTTCCTAAAAGTATCTAAATTCTTCTCTAGTAGAATTCCGGAGTATAGTGGATTTACTGTGTGTGCTTTTCTCACCACGTCAGGAACAACTAACCAAACAATGGAAACTTTGGTGGCAGTGGGCAAAGATCATCTCATTGTCATTTATGTTTGATAACACTTGTCATCACTTCCTCAACACAATCGTCTAACAAACACAGATGGATGATTCTCGTGTTGGACTTAAGGTCATTCATAAGAACCGTTTCAGGTGCAAAAAGGCGTTGCTACAATGAAAGGACCGCACAACGATTATCCCTTATCCCACTCCAGAAAAAAAAACCATTGCTAAAGTTTGATCAGGTGAAAACTAGTTTCGATTCGAACAACTGACCCAGTGTCAAACAGCTTGGTTCCTGATGAGACGTTGATTTATTCGGCGTCTCATCTGGATTCAAGCTGTTTGTAAATGGGAGTCAAGTCTCGGTAGTGGAATACGTTTTATGAAGTTTTCTGTCGCCGTGGTCACAAAAATGTGCCCAAAAGAGTTATCAATATCAGGTTCAAATTGGTATTGTTGAATTTCTTTATCATATTTTCAGAATGTCATAAGGGTGAAATAGTAAAAAAAGATACCAAACCGTTTCTTCGCTGTGTATAAATAATACAGTAAACCCCCTCTACATAAGACGTTCATTTTAGTATAAATATCGGTCTTGGAGACAGGTAGCAGCTTAATGCAGGGTGAAAGTCATGCAGAAAGCTCCTCTGGGAGGTTTGTGTATGACTTTCATCCTGTATTAGGCAACGATCTGCCTCAAATTTTATAATTCTTCTCTACTAGAAGAGGGGTTTACTGTACCTGCTCAATACTGGATCTGAGGTGAATTCGAATCCTTTCTATTCATTTAACATTTGAGGAACAATCTTTATATAGAGCACCTATATAATCAAATATGGCGTCATTCTAAATAAGGGACAGCTCCCATTATACCTCATATGACTTTTTTTTAGATACAACATCTTTGAATTAATCTATCGTAAAGGAGCATTAATTAGAGAAAAGGAAAATTTTAGAATTTTGTTTGAAACCATTGTGATAAAAAGAGCATTTGCTCCTATAGGAGCAAATGCTCTATTTATCACAATGGTTTCACAAAGTGACTTATACAGAGTCGTCAATATGGGGGAAAGGGTTAATGCAGATTGAATGTAACAAACAAGGCTAACCAGTGTTTTTTCGCCATTATTAAACAAGTTCTGTTTTAACCATTTACTCCATAAATACGCCGTCTGCTCTATTTGATGAACGGTCATTCGGACTGAAAGTAGACTATAACTAGGTACTTTACTAATTTATATACATGGTGTAATTATTTTTGACACGAATATTCATCAGACAAAGGGCTAAATATCGGAATTAGAGATCAGAAGCCATTTAATATGGGCCTGTACCATTTGTCCGATCAGTGTACACATGTAGTATTAAGTTATCGCGTCTGGATCCAAACTGGTTTACAGGTTTTGGGGATTTAAACCTTTACTCCATAAATGCGAATTAGATACGTCTGTGCAAACAGTGCAGACCCAGATTAGCCGGCTCCTGCAGGAGACATCTGATCATGGTCTACCCTGTTTGACTATGGGATAGTATAGATCTGATTCTGTTGCTGACATGATCATTTTTTGTATTCGTTAGCCGTTATGAAATTAATTTTATTAAAATTTACGATGTCATCATTTCTTACACGAAACATTATGATGTAAAGGGTTAACTTATATCGTGTTCAAGCCAACCACGCTACACATTCCGAGTTTAGGTAGGGCGATCGGGCGGGGCGCACTGTTTAATCTCCGGGTTATGGCACAGCCGTGACACTATACTGAGCTTATCGTCACGCAGGTCAAAAGCTAGTGGTCACACAGGTCTTATTTTAAGATTTGGGTACATATGGGTTCGTTTTGATAATCCCTGTATTGAAAAAGATAACCTTTTCACAGATCATTGTCCTTCATGAATCAATATATGAATTAGAATAAGTGTGTGTTGGTAATGTATGTATTTCGTAATTGTCGGTGTCTTATATGGAATCCGCTACATTTGAAAATGTATAAAACACATTCGTCACATTTAATACAGCATTAATGGTTTCGTGACTCTTAAATTCTAGGGATGAAAACACGAATAATTGCTGATACACATGAACTTTCGTAGACACTTATAAAACTTGACAGAAAATACAATGTACATGTATATCTTAACCATTTACTTCATGAATATTCATGTAAGAAACTAGAACTAACACTGAAGGTGATGAATACCCCCACACACGTGACTGTCACAAGAAAAAGCTTTGAAGGATTCGAAGGGGCATAACTAGAAAATAAATAAACTAAAACTATTATTGGATGCGCATCTCCTTTTCATGATAAAGTATCATGTCAAGTTTCGTATGATTCCAGTCAGCAGTCGCTGAGAAACCGTGCAGATTAAATGTTAATAGACAGACTAACACAAAACTTTTAAACAAAGGGATATAACTTAGAAAGAAAACCAATCAGCTGGAAAATTATAAATGAATGCGCATGTCTTCTTTATGATAAAGCATTATGTCAAGTTTCACTGGATTCCAGTCAGCAGTTGCTGAGAAACCACGTGGAAAAAGTCAACAAACCAACCTACCGAAATTCAAAGGGGCATAGCTCTGTTAAAAAATAGATAAACTGTAAAACTATTATTGGATGCACATCTCCTCTCCATGTTAAAGTATCATGTCAAGTTTCGTACGTTTCCAGTCAGCAGTCACTGAGAAACCGTGCTGGACAAAAGTCAACAGACAGACCAACACAAAACGTTTAAACAATTAAAGGGGCATACTTTTGTGAGAAAATAAATCAGCTGGAAAACTATAATTACATGCGCATGTCCTCTTTATGATACAGCATTATGTCACGTTTCATTGGATTCCACTCAGCGGTTTTTAAGAAACCGCGCGGGGAAAAAGTCAACAGATCGACCGACCGAAATTCAAAGGGGCATAACTCTGTAAGAAAATAGATAAACTGTAAAACTGTTATTGGATGTGCATCATCTCTGCATGATTAAGTATCATCTTAAGTTTCGTACGATTCTAGTCAGCGGTCACTGAGAAACCGTGCTGAACAAAAGTCAACAGACCAACACAAAACTTTTAAACAAATGGGGCATAACTTTGTAAGAAAACCAATCAGCTGGAACTATAATTGCATGTGCATGTCCTTTTTATGATATTACATCATGTCAAGTTTCATTGGATTCCAGTCAGCGGTTACTGAGAAATCGCGCGGAAAAAAGTAAACAGACCGACCGACCAACACAAAACTACCGACCAACACAACACTTTTAAACAAAGGGGCATAACTTTGTAAGAAAATCAATCAGCTGTAAAACTATAATTGCATGAGCATGTCCTCTTTATAATACATCTTCATGTCAAGATTCATTGGATTCCAGTGAGCCGTTTTTGAGAAACCGCGCGGAAAAAAGTCAACAGACCGACCGACCAACCAACGGACCAACAAGGCGCCAAGCTGAATCCTATACCCCCCCCCCCCCCCCACACACACACACACACACGACCCCCCCCCCCCCAAAAAAAAAAATAATAAAAAAAATAAAAATAAAAAAAATAAGTGGGGGTATAATGACAGCATTAATACCAATTAGAGTATGTATGTGCGTTCGTAGATATAGTACATTTATCTTAATACATTTACTTAATCATGAATTTATCTTAACAATTCATGGGTATCCATGCAAGAAATAATGACATAGTGAATATTAATTATAGTATTTACTATAATGGCATTTAGACACGGGGGTATTTTGTATCATTTCATAATCAATCAGGGCAGACAAGCTCATACCGTCTGATCTGTCTATTCTGTTTGTAAAGGCGTTGAAAGGCGATTATCATATCTATGGAGTAAAGGGTATAAAGCGACCATATAAATAAAGCCTTATTCGGCCCATTGAATCATTTATCTAATGGAAGCACTTACTTGCATCTTTGCAAACAGAGAAGACCCAGATTAGACGGCCCAGAAGGGTATATGTTGTATGCTTATGACATTATATATACATGTATCTGATTCAACAGTTTCTGTCATGAAGTCTGTTATTATAGCCTACCATTATAAATATCAATCTAATAAATATTCATGATGTAATTATTTCTTACATGAATATTCACGAGGTCAAGGGCTTAAGTAAGAGGATGCACAAAACTGGCAACTGATTATGTGCGCATTTTCCGTTTAACCCTTTACCTTGTGAATATTCTTGTAAGTAATAATGACAGCATGCATATTAATTAGGTTAAGTTTTGTAATGGCATACATGTACAAACACATTATAGTTTGGCCATGGTAGAAATTGTAGAATCAGATGTAGAGTTGTAGAATCTTATGTTATTCCATAAGCAAACAAATCATACCCTGATCAGCTGATACCTATTGTAGGGGTCTTCTGTTCTCGGTCTGCTCTGCTCGCAAATGCATAAAAATGTGTCTCTTTCTAGCGAACCGCGACATTAGTCGTTTTTGCAAACAGCTTGGGTCCAGATGAGACGTTAAGTAATTCGGGGTGTGATCAGGATCCAAGCTGTTTGATACACTTGGTCAGAAGCTCCTCAAATTCTTTATCACGTCGGAATGGTCCAAATTGCTACACATCCCATTCTTATACAGTCGGAGTAAAGGTTAACATATAAATATATGCAGGCGTGAATGATAAGAACATAACAGTAAAATCTCGATTATACGAACACTAAAATAAGTATTATTATCCATCCTTACGACCAAAGGTGCCCGACGCATGCTTGGACTCACCCATGGACCCCCCCCCCCCCCCCCCCAAAAAAAAAAAAATAAATAAAAAAAAATAATGTGATCGAAGTATGTTCAACTAGCCTTTAATTGTTTAATTATTATGTATATTTGTATGACTAGAAACTGTATCGGTTTATGTCAAAATAAAATATTATATTCTATTCTGTTCTAAAACTATATATTTGAACCTTAAACCACTCTGAAAAACAAGAAAAACACGACCCGGAATTTTTTTCCTATCGGGTCTATATATGTATTGATATATATAGACCCGAAAGGAAATTTTTTTCCGGGTCGTGTTTTTCTTGTTTTTCGGAGTGGTTTAAGGTTCAAACAGATAGTTTTAGGCTAGTTGAACATACTTCGATCACAATTTTTTTTATTTATTTATTTTTTATTTTTATTTTTTTTTTGGGGGGGGGGGGGTCCATGGGTGAGTCCAAGCATGCGTCGGGCACCTTTGCTTACGACAGGTGGCAGCTTAATGCAGGATGAAAGTCATGCAGAAAGCTCATCTAGGAGCTTTCTGCATGATTTTCACCCTGCATTAAGCAGTCACCTGTCTAAAAATTAATGTTCTCAATTCTTCATTACTCAAGATTCGAAGTATCGAGTTTTTACTGTACCATTGTTTATTCCTTATCCAATTATCGGCGACCTGACAAACATTTACAAATAGCTTGGACCCAGATGAGACGTCGAGTAACTCTGCGTCTCATCTGGATCCAAGCTGTTTGACATCCGGTCAATAGAGCCGAAAAGCTCGATCGAATCATAAGTCGAAATTGCACTAGATCCAGATTTGAGTAGATATTTATTGTACAGCAGGATAAGGGTTAAAACCGGTCACATGACCTGTGACATGATTAATCTAAAGTATAGAAGGTCGGTGCGACATCCAAAAGGAAATGCTAAAGTTAGGTTTTTGCGAAATGCTATTTGCTACAGGGTGATGTCACACAGGGTGAAAACAATTGTGTTTTGTTATGCATAGGCCTAATGAATAAGCCAAATGTACTTAAACTACTTTTCGTGACCGTTATGAGATTTCAAACTATAGCAATTTGCTAACAATGTAGACCTTAACCAGCTGCAGTGGGTAAGATAAAAAAAAAGTCTTAATCGTGACTATGCCAAGGACCAGATGTGATATGAATAGTAAAGTATGAAAGTTGATGATGTTGTATATCATTAAAGTAGTAGCGTACACCAGCTTTTTGGGACATCTATCAAAGTTACAATTAAATGACATTTGAACACAAATAGTTCCCAGACCTCTGTTGTTTTTCAAAAGGATCAATATCTTAGTTTCAGCGCCACATATGACGTAGCATTTAATTTATAAGTTTTTCACAACCGTCAGCACATGGCAAGGAACTTTACCAAGCAATTTGCATGTTTCACAGGCATTTAGCAAGACGCACCGGAGTTCATATTCATATTACCTATGCAAACAGTTTGGATCCAGATGAGACGCCGCATAATGCGGCGTCTCATCAGGATTCAAACTGTTTGTCACTTTGACCATATTCTGCGAAGAAATGATAGAAATTTATTTTTTAGAATTGAAGCAGACGACAATTGTTGCAGACGAAAAATTACTAAGCGTGCAAAGTGTTAACTCTTTCGCTGCCAAAGTCGTATCTGTGCTTATCTATGCAAACAGTTTGGGTCCAGATGAGACGGCGAGCAATCAGGATCCAAACTGTATATTATTGTAACTATGTTTTTGAAACAAAAATAAAGAAAAATTAAAACAACGAAAATTGTAGCAGACGACAAAGTTAGCAGACGACAAAAGTTGGCAGCGAAAGAGTTAATGCTGTCAACACTATGAGTTGAAACCTAAAATTACATGTTCTTTAGCTTCTTTACAAAAATCAGTGTCAACGTTTTAGATCCAGATAAGGTACATGTAAAGTCTCGCTAATGCGACCACATAATTGAAACAAAGGAGACAGTAGTCAAAGCAAGTGGCTGGCCACTGCAGGGAAAACGTGATACAGAGATCTCATATAAGAGCTTTCTGTATAACCTTTATCCTGTAAATTATACTTGTTTTCAGTGATCTTATTAATTAGCGAGGTAATCAGGGGTTCGCCCTTCGTCCATAACATGCTGTAGGCAAAATTACGTTTAGAGTCAAATACTATCGTCTATAGCAGAACCTATCCTTAGCGACCATTCATAATATTGAATATATGCGTCTTAACAAGCAGGTGGTTGCTTAATGCAGGGCAGAAACAAATGTAGAAAGCTCCTATAGGAGCTTTCTGTATTACTTTTGACCTCCATTAAGCTATTAGCTGCCTTACAGACCCATCATTAGACCTCATTTTGATAGCCGCTTAAGACAGGGTTTACTGTATGTTTATACTTCCCCTTTAGCTGATGAATACTCGTGTAAGTTCAATTCATTTAGTTTTCATGTTTAGGGGGCGCGGCAAACACTATTTTGTTGGTATAAGCCATGGACAAAAGTAGGTCCTGTAAGACAGTGCACACCATGATCAATGGGCTCCTTCGGGAAGTTTCGGTAGAAACTGTAGAAAAATCTGATCAATCATATTTAATAAACAAACAGTACAGACACTGATCATATGACCCCTACAGGATAAATCTGATCTGGGGTTGCTTTGTTAACAAAGGCGTGAATAGGTGTCTATCAGGAAAAATAGCTAAAAAGCACGGACAATTATGTATCAAGAATGCAAGTATATTTTGTTAACCTGAAATCTCCAGTGTACCCTTCTTCTCATTTTTCCTTAACCCTTTACCTAATGAATATTCACGTAAGAAATACTGACATCTTGAATATTAATTAGATTGATTTTCATAATGACATATGCCCATATGCAAGGCTTTATGAATATGGAAGTTTTGTATATCAACATAAAAAACACATGTGAAAGCTGTAAGACAGTTATCCATGTTGTGATGTACGTTTCCTAAAAACATCGCTTTACAATTTACTCTTACACCTGTGCAAATAAAGATCACGTCGACCCAGATCAGATAGCTCCTGTAGGAGCCGTCTGATCAGGGTCTGCTAAGTTTTCTGATGAAATAATTCAGATCTGATTCTACAGTGTATGTCATGGCCAAAACGTTTTGTGCTTATATGCCATTATAAAATTGCATATATTTAATATTCATGAAGTCCTTATTTGGATAAGAGCTTGCTAGAAGTCCAAAGCTTTTCAGTTGCTCGTATGAAATGTTTCTTGAAACAAAACCATTGATTTTTGTTTTTGATATTATAATACGTTTGTTCAGTTTTTCAAAAGCAATACTTGTGTAAACGCACAAGCTGATTTAAAATTCTGTGTATTTACTGAAGTCAAATAGTGTTTAATTCTTTGCTGGCCCACCATGGCTGTATAACTGTGTCAACAATTATAGCAAACCCCCGCTTAACCCACTCCCTCATATTGACGCCCTATGACGCCTCTGTAAAAGTCCGTTTATTAAACCATTGTGATAAATAGAGCATTTGCTCCATAGGAGCAAATGCTCTATTTATCACAATGGTTTCAATCTACACAAATCTAAAATTTACCTTTTCTCTAGTAAATGCTACTTTTCGGTACATTTGGGTCTGAAAATAGCCTATGCGGGAATGGTTTAACCAAACCTTCAAATTACACTAGAACCTGTCTTAAGCGACCATCAAAAAGGTATATTTATTAGTTTGTAAAGCAGGTGGTAGCTTAATGCAGGTCAAAGCAATACAGAAAGTTCCCATAGGAGTATTCTGTATTACCTTTGCCCTGCATTAAACAACCACCTGTTTTTAAATATCGTAATGCCCAATCAATTAAAGGTCGCTTAAGACAGGTTCTAATGTATGATCTTTACCCTCATTGGATCATAGACGCCTGTGGTAGCCGTCCATTACATCTGCTCCATTTGCTTTTAACTAATATTCATACATTATTTCTTAAATGCATATTCATTAAGAAAATGGTTTATACGGGTGGAGGCTTAATGCAGAATGAAGAGTATTTATTTGTTTGCTTTTATCTGGTTTTACGTCGCTTTAACAGTACAGTAAAACCTCTCTATAACGACCACTAAATTACATCAAGTATTTTGTGTAAAAGGCAGGTGGCTGCTTAAATCAAGGTGAAAGTAAAACAGAACGCTCCTATACCAACTAATTAACTAAATTTAGTGGCCGTTATAGAGAGGTTTCATTGTATTTCAGTCATATCACGACGTCCATCTAATTACAGGTGGAGGAGTGAGGGAGTGAGTGAGTTGGGTTTTACGTCCGACCAACAGTATTTCTGTTATTTGCAGACGGGACCCGCTTGAGACAAGTTTTTGTGCTGCCTCACTGGAATGCCCCCACCGCGGTCACATGGCAAGGGCACCCAGCCAGTCACATTATCCTGACGGGTCGACCAGTCCTAGAGCTACCCTTTTAATGTCGAGCGTAGACAAGGGAGCTACTAGTACCAACTTTTAACGACTTTTCGCACCACGTACCACGGCCTTCCGTACCGCAGGCGGACGCTTTGCCACTGAGCCACGCGGCCGGTCCTATACAGGTGGAGGAAGACCCCAGATGTTTAAATTCTGTGCACGGATCAAATTGCATGGCTTCGTGCACAGAAGAATATCCGGGTAGAAACCGGGTAGAACCACCGACCTACCACAAGCCAGCTGGAAGGTTCCCTCACATGAAAAATCCAAATCCCAGACACAAACTGGGATACGAACCACAACAGTGAGGGGCTAAGCGGTTGTCAGTCGACGACTATAACCACTCGGCCACGGATCTGGGTCTATGCTGTTTGCAAATGCGTGGAAACCCGTTTATAAGCTACCACCTGCCTTACATATCCAAAGATAGACCCCTTTTGATAGTCGGCTATACAGGTTTTACTGCATATGCATTCTATAAGTATCTGTGTTGAACCAAGATTCACGTGGTGGCGTAAAATAGGCCAAATAAAAGTCTACCTTTCGATTTTCATTAATCCTTTCCACCATGCATATTCATGAAAGAAGTACATGTACTGCATGTATGTATACTAATTAGTGTGCTATTTATAATGGCATGGGATGAACAAAAACAGTTTAGTTCCTGGAAATTAATCAGATGTGTAGGCTATAATTTCATAAGCAATCAAGGCCCAATGTTTTAAAACTTATGAGTCTACGTCTCAGAATCTGACCAATCAGATGCTTGAGAATGATCTCAGATTCAAGCAAAAAGCTTTATAACATCGGGGTCAGAACAGAACCTGTCCAAACAGTTTCTATAGTAACTAACGGTCTGACCTGGGTGTATTATTCAAATACAGTAGAACCCCTCTAATGCGACCACTTAATGAATAAACATTTGTATCTTTATAAGCAGGTGGTTGCTTAATACAGGGCGAGAGTAATGCAGAAAGCTCCTCTATGAGCTTTCTGCATTGCTTTTGTCCTGCATTAAGCTACCACCTGTATCTAGCACCCAGAATTATACATCGTTTAGGTGGTCGCATTAGCGGGGTTTTACTGTATATACGTATCTTAGGAGTAAAAGCTTTATCTTTTACCTTATAGATACGCCTTTCGGCACCTTTACAAACAGAGTAGTACCAGATCAGAGGGTTCCTGTAGGAGTCGACTGATCAGGTCTGTTCTGTTTTCTTATAAAGTAATATAGATCTGACACTATAGTTTCTGCTACGGCCAAAATTATTTTGTTCATAACCATTCTAAAAAGTCAGCAAATTTGAATCTATAGTGATTATTTCTTATATGAATATTCACGAGGTAAAGACATCATAGTGTACTGGCAATATTTAGGTACGAAGAGGCCAGGGACGGGCCCTTTGAATAGTGATTACCAGTCTATGAACATCCGGGACTTCTGCACGATTTTTCCGTGTGCAACGAGAGAGCCGTCCTTTCCCAGCCCGCCGCCATATTGTAGTTAGGTAAGACTATTTTTGTCTGATTTTTTTCCTGGATTTAAAATCCAGGAAAAAATCAGACAAAAATAGTCTTAAACTACAATATGGCGGCGGGGATATTACTTTTGATAAATTATAAGGCTCGGAGAACATTTCACACCAAACTTCATATCAAGTGGCACTCCGAGCAATTTGGAATGGTGTTTTCCCCCATATTTATTAACTACATGTATAAATAAAGTTTCTTGTGTCTCATGTCGTCATGATTATGAACAATGTACAGTGTCATGCAAGATATAAAGCGGAAACAATATAAAAAAAAGTAAACGATCAATAAAACGTAAAGCAAAATAAAAGTTTACTGAGGCAATAGAAAGTACATTATCCTTGTAAAGGGAGGTAATCATGGTTAGCGGATTTATATAGTTGAACCACAGTTCCTTACCTTCTCAAGGGGGGGGGGGGGGGTTATTTGTTGAAAATTGGTGATCAATTTTAAAATTAAAAACAATAAAAATATACAAAAATATAGAATAGAATTTATCTGTAAAGAAATTCAAAAATAACCCCCATATATTGTATTCGTCTTTGCAAAATACATTGTCTGTTTTTGATTGGAAAATTGTACATTTTGTCAAATTTTGAGCAAAGGTGTCCGACGCATGCTTGGACTCATCCATGGAACCCCCCCCCCCCAAAAAAAAAATGTGATCGAAGCATGTTCAACTGGCCTAAAACTATCTATTTGAACCTAAAAGCACTCCGAAAAACGAGAAAAACACGACCCGGAAAAAAATTTCCTATCGGGTCTATATATGTATTGAAAGGTATCTAACTACGACAGATCAGCGGCGGAAAATACAACAGTCATGTTTTTCAAAGTCTTACAGCAAAGCCAATTCAACACCGATTTCAATCAGTTTGGTCTTGATCCGTTCCAAATTCCATATGCTAAGCGGCACTGTTAGTGCTTTCCTTAAATATTGCTCCGTCTTGTCGCTGCAAGACCGCGAATTTGAAAAAACGCTAGAGCGAAACGATGTGACTCCCGCCAGGATGCATAGACGTATATAGGGGGATCTGTATTCGTTAATCTTTTCAACAAAAACGCGAATTATGGTTAAACACTATCTAAAAACATTAAACTCACCGCAATTAAAACGGTGCTTACTATTTCCCAAACTCCTCACAGTGATCTCCCTTGTCACTACGTACGGTCATCACTGCCACCACAAGTTTTTTAGCTAGATTTCAGCTAAAATTTGTTTTTGCATAGATCTATTTTATTTTTTTGAATGTTGATATCAATAGTTTTCGATTTTGTTTCATATTTCAGCACCGGTAAAGCCAGCAAAGAAGAACAATAATCAGCTTTCCTAAAAAAAAAGAGTTTTGATAACCTATTACACGTAATTCTCTATATCGTGATGACGTCACAATAATGACGGCGCCTTAACAACGTTCAAAACAATAGCTTAGTTACGCATCGCTTACACACAGCCTTGTGTATTTCGGTCAGTTTGGGGTACCGAGGAAATGGATCTAGATCAGTTTACCGAATTCCCGAACAGTTTAAATGTTTTTCATATTTTCTTGCGGGACAGTGTGTAGATCTAACAGTAAATTTACCGGTTGGCTGCGGAAAGAGTTTGCAGGCCATAGTTTGATCACATGATGTACACCATGGTCACGTGGATGTTGCGGTGGCAGGGATCTCTTCAGCGTAGCGATCAGGGGAGATAACTGCGTTGGAGATTGACTATTTCCAGTCAGCTACGAGGCGCCAGCTTTCTTTCTCCAACTTTCCTTTTGAACGGATGCGACCATTTTGCTGTGACTCGGCTCATAAACTATTCGATATGCAAATATCCGGGCCACAGCGATTTGGCCACCTCCGTTCAAAACGAAAGTAGGAGAAAGAAAACTGGCGTCTCATAGCAGACTACAAATAGCCAGCACCGTTTTAACTGCGGTAAGTTGAATGTTTTTCGAATGTGTTTCAGCATAATTCGCGTTTTTGCTGAAAAGTTTAACGAATACAGATCCCCCTATATACTTCTATGCATCCTGGTGGGAGTCACATCGTTTCGCTCTAGCGTATTTTCAAATTCGCGGTCTTGCAGCGACAAGACGGGGCAATATTTAAGGAAAGCACTAACAGTGCCGCTTAGCATATGGAATTTGGAACGGATCAAGACCAAAATGATTAAAATCGGTGTTGAATTGGCTTTGCTGTAAGACTTTGAAAAACATGACTGTTGTATTTTCCGCAGCTGATCTGTCGTAGTTAGATACCTTTCAATACATATATAGACCCGATAGGAAAAAAATTTCCGGGTCGTGCTTTTCTTGTTTTTCGGAGTGGTTTAAGGTTCAAATAGATAGTTTTAGGCTAGTTTAACATACTTCGATCACATTTTTTTTTTGGGGGGGGGGGGGGGGTCCATGGGTGAGTCCAAGCATGCGTCGAGCACCTTTGCTTTTGAGGCGACTCCTGGCTTTCTCAACTTTCAACTGAAAGCTATTTTTCACATTGTTACAGTCTTGATAATCTAATCAATATTGGCAATATCCTGGAATACTATAGCCCTTTCAACCTGGAAAGAATCTAAATAACACTGACACTGCCACTACAAGTATTTAACCCTTTAATCTATAAATATGCCTTTCTATGCCTCTGCAAAGTTAGTAGACCCAGATCAGACGGCTCCTATAGGAGTCATCTATCTATCTAGAGATACTGCCCAAATCTGCTTTCGTATATATAATTGGCAGGTGCGCGTCAGTGCAAAGATAAAGGCAACAAACGTAGTGAATAGAAAGTCTTCAAAGTGAGACAGTGAGAAGGAGAAAGTGAGATAGTGTTAGGACAGGAAACATTCAAAATTAGATAAAAACACCATTTCATGGCCTTCAGGGGTGGCTAAAAAAGGAGGAGTGCAAGACACTCTTAAACCCCTCTAGGTCTGACTGCTGGACGGCATATGCAGACAAGCTGTTCCACAAAACAACCGTTTATGGGTAAAATGAATACTTAAAGCAGTTTAATGATGTGTGGATCTGCCTGTATGATAGTGGATGCATATGACGTGTCATCCTCGTGGGCCTCTCAAGATATGTGGGTACCTGAACAGCAACATAACCATAAACAATTTTGTAGAACATAGTCAGTCGTCCAATGTCTCGTTGATCGTGTAAAGTCTGCCAATTTAAGTTTTCTAAGTTGTTGTTTACACTAGAGTAGGATGAATAATTACTTACCCATCTTGCAGCGCGTCTCTAAACCTTTTCCACTGGGTCTGCTCTGTTTGCTTATGATATAATAGGTATGACTACAGTTTCTGCCATGACCAAAATTTCAAAGGTCAAGGTCTAAATCCAGGCTCAAAGTTAAAAAATGGGTACCACATTTGGTTGTGTCTGCTCTGTAACTCCTACATACATGAGTAAGTTTCAAAGTAACCTTGTACATGTACAACATTTTAATGTTCACCTTGAGCCGCTGTATGTCTCGAAAATAACCCGGTTCCTGTCTCAGGGTCAAGGTCACAATCAGGGTAAAAGTAAAAAAAAATGTCTCTCTCTATAAATATTTGTGTTTTCTTAAAAATTGTTTTACAAAAAACAATTTTGAAATAATTATGCCCCCACTCCTTTGCCAGAAGCGAGACATACAGTTTTAGTGTGAATTCTTCTCGCGAGACAAGCTGTTTTAGTGTGAATTCTCGTTCTCCGTGTCTTACAAACGTTTTCCGGGCCATAATGTTTTGTCTTTTGACTAATAAGGGCTTAGATATTTGACATGTGGTTATATCATCATGAGATGGGGTGTCGCGTACCCCAATGTCAAATGTATGTACCTTAAATAGGAAACTTGTCCATGCCAGAACGTTTTTGTTCTTTTGACATAGGCCATAGATATTTGACATGTTAAGGCATCATGGTGATGCCCAGCGTCTCATGCCATGATGATATTCACTTTTAAATATTGACCTGTGAGATCGAGTGAGTGAGTGAGTGAGTTGGGTTTTACGGCATTGCGACACTGAATAGGTAATATTGCGCCGATGAATTATGAGATGACATAATGATGAGGGATGACATCATGAAGATTTCGGCTAATCTCATTCGCTGCAAAGCAGCGCGTGGGATCAAAGCGACCGACCTGCCTTCCTTTTAGTTCTTGGCAGAGATCGATGTCAAACCTATGTTGCTTAAATAGGAAACTATTGTCTGTGCCATAACTTTTTTGTATTTTGACCAAGGGCTTAGATATTTGACATGTGGATGCGCATGTATCATGACGTATCCCAATGTTCATACCATCATTACCATGATGACTTTCATGTGACCCTGACCTTTGACCCCAAGGTAAAACAATTGGGAAATCATTGTTTTTTCAAAGGGCTTAGATATTTGACATGTGGATGTATCATGAGTCGAAGGGTTATGTACCATGGGGTCAAATTTTGTGTGTCAGTACATTTTGGAAATTTAGGCCACACTGTGGGACTCACATTTCAGTGTCATTGTTTTGCTTTGGGGGCATTTGTCACGTACTGTGACACATTTATTGCTAAATTTGAAACACAACTTCTGTGCCGAGATTGTATATTTTGCAGAATTCCAGGCTATTCAACAGTGTTGTTTCTGATGCGATCCAGTCATCTTGCAGTGTTATAATACAGACTGCAGCAAGACCACAAGAATGGTAAACCGAAATAGAGCTTGATAAAAGTATAGACTCTGCAAAATGACCAGACTTAACAAAAGAAAAGTCTCAGCTGAATGCTTGGTCTGGTCACGGAAAGGGCATTTGATGAGGTTTAAAATTCCATTCCCTCGTGTTGGCGCATTTTGAGACTAGTGTGATAAATTGAGCAAGGGCTTCAAAACTACAGAATTTTAAAATTACTCTTTTTTTCAGCTCAACTGAACATATCATTATGGGAATAAAAATCATAAAACCGACAAATATGGACAGGAGTTGGTATTCCTTATTTCAACCCTGCTTGATTGGTTCTCAGCTTCTCCGCTCTGGTTGAATGCTTGGAACTAATTGAACCCGCTTGAGAATGTTCTCGAACTTTAAGCTTGAGAATTAGTTCATGACTTCAGTCTCAAGGTCCATGCTTATAAAGCTTTTAAAAGTCTGAGTTTCGTTCTCACGCTTTTGATTGGTCAGATTTGAGTTCTCAAGCTTTTGATTTGAGCCAAAGGCTCAACTAAACGTTTTATAAGCATATACCCAGATATCTGTGTGTAGAATACAGTAAAACCTTTCTATAGGGACCGCTTTATGAATAATGATAAATGTCAGATGACTGCTTAATGCAGACCAAACGTAAGGAACTATTAGCATAACCTTTTGTCCAGCGTTAAGCTACCACCTGTCATTAAAAGCATGCCTCTATTTGATGGTCGATAAGAGTTTTACTGTATATTACGCAATGTTCATGTATGTTGCTGCCAAGTGCAAAATTGCAAATGCCTTCTATAAAAAAAAATGTTGTTTAATTTGATTCCCTTTTTTTCTAGTTTTCTCCTGTTTGTTTAAAAAACATAATCACAGTATATAATAGTTTAGATTGGATTCGACACCGCGTTAACTTACATGTCTCATCTAGATTCAAACTGTTCGCAATGGAGTTTTCTGCATTACTTTCATCCTGCATTAAGCAGCCTTTTTGCACCAGAGCCAACGATTTTATTTTTGAATTTCAATTTCAATTTCCCATTGCAAGCTGTGAAGATCCTGTTGAGAAGGATCCTACAGGAACTCACTCATCTGGGTCTACACTGTGTGTGGTAAAAAATCGTGCTTAGCACATTATGGGTTAACTCAGATATGTTTATCACCAGTGCAAGGTTGGTGCTTATGCAAAATTATTATGAAAACATTACAAATTGTATATGTTTTCACTCTGTTGAGGGCCTCATGGAAGATTGGTCATAACCAAATGAGTACTCTCGTTAAATAAAGTCTTTATTATTATTATTATAAGCAACCACCAACTATTAACCCTTTCCTTCATATAAATGTGTGTTCATGCATTTGCAAACAGAGAAGACCCAGACTAGACAGCTCCTATAGGAGCCGTCTGATCAGGGTCTGCTCTGTTTGATAATGATATTTGATAGATCTGTGTCTTTAGTTCCTAAAATGGCTACAATGTTCCATACTCCATGTTTCATTATAACTATTTTATCCATTAATATGCAGTAGGTATTGAAATTTGGACTAAATATAGAACAGGGAAAGCGTTAAATACATGTACATGTATGTGTATTCATACGCTATTCATAAGTTGGTAGCTTTAGAGGAATATTACTGTGTTCTGAAAGTTGTGGTCAGTGGTTCTATGGTCAAACTAACACATATATCAAGAAAATTCAATATTGTCGCGAAAATAATCAGCTGCATTGACCATGCATGGTGGACAATCAGGTAAAGTCTTATGGTCCAAAATACAGTCAAACCTCTCTACAACGGCCACTTAACCCTTCGCTTGCTATTCACGTCAATATACCTACCTGTAAATAGTGAAGACCCAGATGAGACAGCTCCTGCAGGAGCTGTCTTATCAGGGTCTGCACTATTTACAAGTTGATTGTGCAACCAGTGCACTCCACAGCAGTGATTGCATAGCGAAATACTTGTACACAGTAAAGATATATGTAATTATACAACAGGGCATGGGTAAAGAAGGAGAAATGTATCTTAAAATTCATCACACTATAGAGCCTGTCGAATGCAGTCAATGTTTGTGATTATAAAAGCAGTTGGTTGCTTAGTACAGCACGAAAGTAAAGCAGAGCAGAAATCTTCGTTTTGTATGAAGCTACCACCTGCCTTTAAGACCAAAATCTCATTTGGATGATCGTATAAGAAAGGTTTTACTGTGCAACGGAAGCCAAGTACAAAACGTGTATCACATGTCTTTACAATTTACTCCATATATAGATCTACACCTTTTAACGTCTTTGCAAACAGAGCAGACCCAGATCAGACGGCTCCTGTGTAAGCCGCCACTTGGGGATCTGCTCTATTTGCTTATGAAATAATATAGATATGATTTTACAGTTTCTGCCATGGCCGAAACTTCATTTTTCTCGTGTCATTATAAAACTTCAGCTAATTAATATTTATGATGTCATTATTTCATAGTATATTGTAACTGGCTCGGGCCTGGACTTCTCGGTGTAGAGGACTGGCTCGTACCTATGAACATGCGGAACGCCGAGCACCTGTGGTAGCGTAGCGCCGGTTCTGCATGTACGTTGAGTAGGACTATTTGTATGGAAATAACAACCCGACGTCAGTCACCTTTAACGATTTATTATGTCTGTAGTCACAGACAGTTTAATATACCGGTATAACCAAGACAGATAGTTACCAACAGATCTAAATATACATGTATAAAAATATAGGTGTCACTGCAGACGTATGCCTATGGTAATGCTGTGTAACTAGGGCTGTACTCTAATAAAGGGAGGCTACTTGCGGAAGATGCTGAGTCGCCATTGAAATGGCGTGTCACAAAATGGTACAAATGAAAAGTTCTGCCTAAAAGTGAGACGAGCGTAGTATCAGGAATGGAACTTTCGTGTAGAGATACCGTTTGATTATATTAACGTTGTGACTACCTTGGGGACTTTGGAATTTATGGAGATCTTGCATAGATGTGTGCCTAAAGTATTCTGAATGTGTGCTCGTTCCCGAATGAAGCGAACGCAGGGTTTATATACCCAATGTGAGTAGGATCACCATGGATGGTGTAATGATCACTACAGGAGCATGATCACCACACATGGATCACCATAACCCAAAATGTGGATCACTGGCGATCCTCAAAACGTTCGAATTGAGTGATCACTATCGATCAAGAATTGGGTTGCCACAATACGTCATCAATAACCATTATATTTTTTTTAGTTCTGTGCTCTTACGTTCGAATGAGTCATGGCGAAGTAGTAACTTATGAGCGCCATTGAATTCAAATAGACTAAGTTACACTACTAAATACAAAAGGAAGCAGGCGGTTGCTGTTTAAATGTAGTAGGGATCATGGGTCAGGAGGTGAAAACTGACCTACCAGAAAATGTGAAATAGCTACGTCAGGTCTTATTTATAGGACTAGAAGTGAACAATGTATAGGCTACTGGATCCTGGTAACGGTAAACTACCCAGAATTCAATACTCAAAATGGCCATTATAAATACAGAAGTTAGAATAAAATGTAAACAATTAATGATTATACATGGAAATACACATGTCTGCAGTGATCCTATAACACGACAATTGCATATTTAACGCAATGTAGATAATCAAATAGATACAGATCTATTTGTAAATAATGAAAACACTGGGGTGTTACAATATTCATGAACCACAGTAAAATCCCTCTAATTCCAAGACCGATATACTAAAATGAAATTCCGGTTTAGGGAGCTTTTACTGTAATGGGTTAACCCTGCATGAAGCTGCCGCCCGTCTCAAAGACCGATATTTATACTATTTGTATATAACGTCCGGTTTAAAGGAGTTTCACTGTAGAGGGTTAAAACACAATCTTGCTGAATTTTGAAATAGCAGAACGAAACTCGTGCTAAAACTGTGATTTGCTAATTTTGTTTACTTATGTCTGATTGCCCCAAGCTACTTACAAACTACTGATCGAGTGAGACACAGTTTGGATCCTGATGAGACGCCCTGTTACTCTGTCTCATTTGAGTCCATGCTGTTTGCAAATGACAGACATACCACGTTTGGTAAAATGTTGAGTAATTTATCAAAATTGACGTTCTTAATTTGTCAGAGTGTATTTTTTTCAAACACTTGCTCGGAGCGTCAATCAGAGTGGATCCTTGTGTGACGCAGAATTACTTTACATACATCAGGTGGTAGCTTTTTGTTTACTCCCTGGGTACCAGTGTTACATCTGTGATCACCTACGCAAATAGTCTGGATTCAGACGAGACACCGAGTAACTGTTAACTTGTTACTGTTGTAATGCTATTTGAAAGAAAAAGAGAGAAACTTCAACAAACGAAAATGTGACAGACGACATATTTTGAAGACCGTATTTGGCAGCCTTGTGCTGATCAATCCTATGCCTATGAAGTTTCATGAAAATCCTCAGACAACAGTTTCCTTGTAAAAATTTCAAAGTCCCATAACTCTGGCACGGTCTGCAGAAAATGGGAGGCAATAACTCCAATATTATTGAAATTAGAGTTATGATACTTGTGCAAAACACTTTCTTTCACCATGCTCTTTCCATACATGAAATGTCATTCCAATAGCATCGGTAGAGCAGGAGTTTGGTTGGACAAAAACTATAACTCCAAAAGTACTGAAACCAGAGTTATGGCCCTTATATATGACACTTCTTCTCATCATGCTCTGTCAATGTATGAAGTTTCAATCAAATGGCATTAGCAATGTAGGAGTTATCGCCCAGACAAGAAAGTGTGAATAATTGACCTTGAATTGTGACCATGACCTTGAATTGTGACCTTGACCTTTGACCCACGTGCCTGAATTCTGCTGTCTGCACATCAGCTTGTTAAGGAGGACATTTGTGCTACAGCATTTTAGAATCCTTCCAAGGGTTTAAGAGATATGTAGCGGACACGATGGGTGAGGCTAAAAAACATTTGACCTTGAATTGTGACATTGACCTCTGACCCACGTGCCTGAATCAAACGCTCTGCACATCTGTTGTTGGGCCAAACATTTGTGCCAAAGTATTTTTAAATCCTTCCATATTTGTTAGAGATATGGAGTGGACACGAGTGTGACAGACAGACAGAAAGATGGACAACTCGACCAAAAACAATATGTCTCCCCATTATAAATGGGGGAGACGTAATAATCTGGATCCAGATGAGACGCCGAGAAACTGTGAATCTCATCAGGATCCAAACTGTTTCACAATATTGCTTATTTGTAGAGAAATTGAATAACCACTGTATACTGAAGGTAGAATAGACAAAACATTTGCAGAAATAAAAAAAAATCCTCATCAAGCTGAACATAAACTTAAACACAAAACTGAACAATGAAACTGAACTGAGAAAACGATATACAGCAAAGTCTCACTAATATGGCTACTCAAAAGAACTCTTGAATTTTCAATCAAGATGAAACTTAATGCAGGACAAAAGTTATGCAGAAAGTTCCTATAGGAGCTTTCTGCATTACTTTTGCCCTGCATTAAGCAACCACTTGCTTTTACAATCTCCTATGTTTAATTATATGGTTGCTTTAGTGAGACTTTACTGTATAATGTGAAACATTAGGCCCTCCACATGATGACATAAATATATGAAAAATAGCATAATGAAGCTAAATAGAAATTATGTACACAGAGCTGTAAATAAGATGCATACTGATCTATCAAAATCTCTCGTATCTCAGTCAACCCCTAATTGGCTGGGGTTGGCGCCGAAATATCAAAGAATATTTTACATAGATTTCCTGAATATGAATCGTTTATACAGCTCTGTGTATAGCTCTAATCTGACATGAATTTTGCTATTCTCAACTTTGTCTCAACTAAAACACACCATGTATTGTCCTGTTTTATTAACCTGTCAAATTTGAATATTCCTACGTCACTGAAAGGATATATTTAGCTTGGGTAAACCTGTGTTTCAAACGTTTTTCACGAGATTCACAATAAATATACAGGTACTTAAATAAGCCAAGTAGGAAAGCTTTTATTAGCGGAAACAATCGATATCAACCGAAGCTATATACGGCGTGTTCAGCAAGCGTACAATTTGACAGGTTAATAAAACAGGACAATACACATATATTAAATCAAAACCAGCATATAGGAAACAATGATAATGTCAAACAATGATTCTTGCAGTTCATCAGAAATTGCTTTATCAAGTTATCTGGAAACAAATCTACACAGAATAGCAATGTCATTCACAGAAAGAGACAGAATGGAATGATATACATGTACTAAACGGCCCTGTATCGCTCCCCTGAAAAAAGGGTATTGTGTATATGAGAAGATTGGTCCAATTCTTAAAATACAGCAACAATCTTACTGCATGGTAGCCATGTTTTTTTCTACAGAAATTACATTAATTTTAGCACTCCTATAAAAGCATCATCTAATGAATATTCCTACAAAATTATCCCTCATAGCAATATACAAACATTTAACCTCATCCATTAACAATAATGGCTTTTAACAATTTCAGTAAACTGTCATCTAAGGAACAATTTCATCATAAAAGTACATGTATAAGGAAAATTGGCCTGCCTCTGTTGGCAATATTTTTTTTTAATGAATCACCATGGTTTGGGCAATTTGGTAAAGGGGAATTTACAGTAGAACCTGTCATGTGCATCCACCAAAAAGAGGTATAACCATGGGCCTGTAAGGCAGGTGGTAGCTTGATGCAGGTTGAAAGAAATGTAGAAAACTCCTATAGGAACTATCTGCATTTCTTTTGCCCTGCATTAAGCAGACACTAAGTCTTGCTTTTTAAGACTCATGTTCAATAAATGAATGGCCGCTTAAGACAGGTTCTACTGTATATAAAAATTTGCACCTGTGCTTTTGGAGATTTTTTATATTTTCACTGTACTATTAGGAAAATAGTATAAGAAAACTTAGTAGTCCCTAGCAGCTACTTTATTACTAATCATAACAGGTTGGACAGTTTAGGTACAGGGTCAAGGAAGTAACAATCCAGCCAAATTACAGTGGAATCTACCAAGTGGTTTTTATAGGAGATTTTTTAAAGTTGCAAAACGGCCATATAACGAAAATTTGCCATGCCCCACCATATTTATTACACAAATCAAAATGGTTTGAACAATTTTGGCAGAGGGTCAATAACGGTTATTTTCTGCGAAATAATACTGAAATATGCCAGTGGTTTCACAAGAGAAGATTTTTAATTTTTTACTGTAACCATATAAGGCAAATAGCCCATCCTTGGTGGCAATTCATTATAATGAATCAAACTGATTTTAACCATTTAAGTAGACAGTCATCTCAGGATCATTTCTGCCAAATAACATTGAAATCTGCCTGATGATTTCAGAGTATAAGAGTTTTGGCCTTATAAGGAAAACTAGCCCTGACCCTGGATGCCATGTTTTTTAAACAAATCAAAATCGTTTGAATACTATGGGTAAAGGATTCCTGCAAAATTATATTGAAATCTGCAAGGTGGTTTCGTAGGAGATTTTCTTTTTAATTTTCCATTATAGTCATATAAGGATATTTAGCATTCCCCCTATCAATCATGTTTTTTAACGAATCAAAATGGTTTGAACAAATTTGATACTGGATTAACTGAAAAAATTATATAGAAATCGGCTCAGCAGCTGCATAGAGATTTTTGAAATTTCTAATTACAGTACATGTATATTAAAGGAAAATTAACCCTACCCCTGGAAGCCATGTTTCTTGAAGACCTTTCCTTGTTCTATAGTTATTCCAAATTTCAATGCCTACAAAATATCCATGGACAAAATAGTTTCAGAGATGCTTGTGACACAAAGTAAAGTTTGTCTAATTTTAAGTAATCAGGGGCAATAATTCCAAAGTTATCAGGGGAGACAATTCAAAATACAAGTGGCACAAGTTTGTAAAAGAAGGACAGACAGACAACTCTGGCAAAAACATTATGTCTCCCAATAAATGAGGGAGACATAATTTGATTTATCACCAGTTTGATCAATTTAAAATTATACTAAGAAAGCAGCAAAGAGTGTCAACCCTAAAGCAGCAGTTTGATCTGGGTCAGCACTATTTGCTTCAGTTTGTGAGTCAGAATTCTTTGGGTAATCAGGGTACCCAGTCATTAGAAACTACATATACAAAGTCATGTAGTAGTGCTAAGAATCAGACCAATTTTTACTTTCGATTATTGGCTTGATGTAACCGATCGATGATCAATTAATAATCAAATTCAATTATTTTAAACAGAGTTCAACAGATGCGATATATCTAAAATGCTTAAGCTTTTGTGTCAATCAAACAGTATGCTGTGACCATTCATTAGAATTGTCTTGACGAGACCATTCCTTCATAGGTTGTTTTTTTAGATCCAACCACTTTGATTAAATCTACCTAAAACCTATGGAGGAATGGGCTAAAGAATGGTCAAAACATACAGTTTGGTTGAGACTTAATGACAATATCATGATTATAGGTTCAGAACTTTAGATTGTTAAATTTCCATTAAAAAGCCTACAACAATAACTAATGCTGCAAATATAGTCAATAATAGATTATGGCAAAATTACATTTTAATCAATCATCTAATTTAATCAATAATTTGAACAACAATAACATAGTGTTTCTAAATACTAGGTTGATTTAGAAACTAGGTCGATCCAATCTATCTGGACCAAAATGTGTTTAACCCTTACCTCATGAATATTCATCTAAAAATTAGAGACTTAAATTAATTTTAATCTGAATTTTTAAAACGACATTATGAAGAAGTGAATGTTTGACCACAGCACAAATTGTAAAACCAGTTCTACATTATTTAGAAGGCAAACTGAGCTGTCCCTGATCAAGTGGCTCCTAAAGAAACCATCTGATCTGGGTCTACTCCGTTTGCAAAGACATTGAAAATAGTATATTAAAATTGAAGGGTTCAATTGATGTGAAATCTACAGCTGATTCTGAAACATGTTTAACCTACAATTCAGTTTCATTTGGGACTTGGAGTATGAAACAGCTTCATAAAAAACTTACTATCCACTATCTCTCGCTGTAAGCACTAGTCACAAATGCAGTAACATTCACAATGTACTCAGGACTAACATCAGAGCAACTGATAAAGGTACATATTGAAATACGAAATCATCAATTCTTCACATAACCCCATGTTGTGATCAATATTAAAAACTGTCTATTTGGGTCTGAGGAGTGGTCACAACTTAGGGTTTGGTGGAAAAATAACGGAGTTATTCTTGAAAATGTTTTTCATACATGTATCTTATCTTTGAATATTTATTAACATGCACTGAGTGATATACACATATTTTACACCCAGTTTAAAGTTTCACAATATATAATCTACAATATAATAAAATAATTAATAATGAAAGACAAAGAGAAAAACCATGAACATGTTCATCAACAGTCATGGTTTGATGTTGTTTCCTTTCCTTACAGCCTTTTCTAGATGAGCCTGATACAGAATACTGTTGATGTGGTAGTAGTGTGGGTTTTCTTGCTGACTAAGGTCAGGCTTATACCCATTCAGATCCTCCTTGGATAAACTATGATGATCTGCATAGGCCATTAAACTACTTCTAGATAGCATTGTCTGGTCATTTTCACACTGAAGTGATCCACATGCATAATAGTCATTATTATTTCCTTCACGAGGTAAATGTTGATGTGAATTGCAATTCTGTTGCCATGGCAACTGGGAATTCATGCTGTTGCTGAGGTTACTGCCTGTTGCTCCATAACACTGATTGAGCTGAAGGATAAATTAAATTAAATTTTAAATTCTTAGCATAACAACTGAAAAATATTCAGGTTTACACACTTTTTCCTGGAGCAGTAATAAAATAATATAACTGAATGTTACTATGACAGTTTATTCATGTACAGATGCAATGTAATTGGTTAGTACATATGCAAATGCTTCAATTTAAATACCATGTACATGTATATATATTTGAATATATATAGTCTATATACATGGATAGACACAGGAGTTTTGGGCCATAGCTGAACTTGTAGAATCAGATCTACATACATGTAATTCCATAAGCAAACAGCAGACTGGTTGTACAATTCATACAGGAGTTGTTGGTCTGTGTCTACTCTGTTTGCAAAGATGTCTCTATCAGGTATATGGTAAATCATTCCCTCATTCTCATAGGTAATTTTCAGTCCCAATTTGAATAAGTCTACTGAAATGGAGCATATAATAGAAAATGGATTTTTAGAATCATGTAGTTTTGAAACTGATAAACAGAGTGTTTGTTCCTATGATGCAACTGCTCTATTTATCACAATAATTAAAAAAAATTTTTTTTTACAGAGGCATCAGTATGAGGAAATGGGTTAACAGGAACATAGGCAAACAGTATAGACCCACCCCAAGAGTCTCCTGGGCCGGCTATACAATGTTTGCTTCATATTTTTCATGCTATAAATCTAACTGAATCCATCTACTAATGAAAATAAGATTCACTCAAACTACACATATGGACAAATCCACTTAGATATAGGGAGTTGTATGGATTTACCCTTTCCTCAATGAATATTCATGCAAGAAATACATGTACATGTTATGATGTCACAACTATTAATAAGATTAATTTGTTATAATTGCACAAGGACACAAGCTTTTTTGGCAATGGCAGAAACTGTAGAATAATATCTTTATTATATCATAAGCAAACAGAGCAGACCCTGATCAGACGGCTCCTATAGGAGCCGTCTGATCTGGATCTACTCTGTTTGCAAAGGCGTAGAAAGACGTATTTATGGAGTAAAGGGTTAAGGAGAAAGTTACAAAATAATACTTTGATTACCTCGCTGACTTCTTTTTCTTCAACACTCTGTCTGTGTGATGACCTGTAAAGTAAACATAAATGAGATCATAAGCTGTGTACTGAAGCAGTCATGTTGTAAGATGGTCCACTAAAAGATATGGTGAATTATACATTTTCATGCTTCTTTATTTTAATAATGAATTCAATGAAATATAATGTGTAACTGAGCATGGACTACCAAATCATTGCTTATCATGTTAATTGTTTAACCCTTTACTTCATGAATATTCATGCAAGAATTAATGACATCATGATTTTTTTTAATTTTCATAATGGCCCATACACACATGAAGTTTTGGGCATAGCAGAATCTATAAATTCAGGAACTGTCTGGTCTGGGTCTACGCAAGGGCATAAAAAATATTTCTTTATCAGATAACCCTTTCCCTGTTCTACCTTGATTCCAAATTCCAATACCTACTGAACATTCATGGAGAAAATAGTTATAATGAAATATGCAAGGCACCTGGTGGAATATATTGTAGCGGTTTTAGAAACTAAAGAAACAGGCCTATCACATTCCATAAGCAAACAGAGCAGACCCTAGGAGCCTAGATTCCTCTAGGAGCCGTCTGATCTGGGTCTACTCTGTTTGCAAATGCGTGAAAACACGTTTGTATGAGGGTAAGGGATAAAGGGTTAATATGTAGGTATTGATGCTCCAATAACAGTGTTATAACTGAATACCCATACAGAAAAACAAACTCAATTCTTCTGCTCAATTCTTTTGCTTCCTTGTCACAATTGTAATCTATAGTTCATAATTGGCAGTTCTATTTATTGTTCTTACTAGTTCAAAATTTCCCTAAACATGAAGTGCTTGTAATGATTAGGGAAATCAAATTACGCTGAAAATATTTTTTTATATCGTCTTGGCTCATGTTAATTTTGTTTCTCTTCGACTTGCCTTGATGGTATCCAATTCAGGGAGTTCAGGTATTCAGTGCTTACTGCTATAAAACATACATACAAGTCAACTTCTGTTGGCAATGCATGTAACGAATGATGTTTCACATAACACAAATACACCTATGTAGCTTCTCCAAGTCTGATTTCACATATTGTTTAGACGTTTACAGGTTAAACCAATTTGTTCTCAATTTAGTCCAGTTTTCCTCATTTCTATATAGTATATACTAGTACTTTTACAATCAAGAAGTGGACAGGAATTGGAATAGACATTTTTCAGACCATACCCATCGTTAAAATCAGTGGGTAATTTTACTGTAGAGCAAAGGTGCCCGACTCATGCTTGGACTCATCCATGGACCACTCCCCCCCCCCTCCCCCCCCCCCCTTAAAAAATAAAATAAATTGTGATCGAAGCATGTTCAACTGGCCTAAAACTATCTATTTGAACCTAAAACCACTCCGAAAAACGAGAAAAACACGACCCAGAAAAAATTTCCTATCGGGTCTATATATGTATTGAAAGGTATCTAACTACGACAGATCAGCTGCGGAAAATACAACAGTCATGTTTTTCAAAGTTTTACAGCAAAGCCAATTCAACACCGATTTCAATCAGTTTGGTCTTGATCCGTTCCAAATTACATATGCTAAGCGGCACAATAAGTGTTTTCCTTAAATATTGCTCCGTCTTGTCGCTGCAAGACCGCGAAATTGAAAAAACGCTAGAGCGAAACGATGTGACTCCCGCCAGGATGCATAGACGTATATAGGGGGATCTGTATTCGTTAATCTTTTCAACAAAAACGCGAATTATGGTTAAACACTATCTAAAAACATTGAACTCACCGCAATTAAAACGGTGCTTACTATTTCCAGTCAGCTACGAGGCGCCAGCTTTCTTTCTCCAACTTTCCTTTTGAACGGATGCGACCATTTTGCTGTGACTCTGCTCATAAACTATTCGATATGCAAATATCCGGGCCACAGCGATTTGGCCACCTCCGTTCAAAACGAAAGTAGGAGAAAGAAAACTGGCGTCTCATAGCAGACTACAAATAGCCAGCACCGTTTTAACTGCGGTAAGTTGGATGTTTTTCGAATGTGTTTCAGCATAATTCGCGTTTTTGCTGAAAAGTTTAACGAATACAGATCCCCCTATATACTTCTATGCATCCTGGCGGGAGTCACATCGTTTCGCTCTAGCGTATTTTCAAATTCGCGGTCTTGCAGCGACAAGACGGAGCAATATTTAAGGAAAACACTTATTGTGCCGCTTAGCATATGGAATTTGGAACGGATCAAGACCAAACTGATTGAAATCGGTGTTGAATTGGCTTTGCTGTAAGACTTTGAAAAACATGACTTGTATTTTCCGCAGCTGATCTGTCGTAGTTAGATACCTTTCAATACATATATAGACCCATTAGGAAATTTTTTTCCGGGTCGTACTTTTCTTGTTTTTCGGAGTGGTTTAAGGTTCAAATAGATAGTTTTAGGCTAGTTTAACATACTTCGATCACATTTTTTTTTATTTATTTTTTTTTGGGGGGAAGGGGGGGGGGTTGTTTCCATGGGTGAGTCCAAGCATGCGTCGAGCACCTTTGCTGTAGAGCAGTCTAGTGGAAAACTAGCCTCGAAAGGTAAAAACATATCTTACTTTCTTAGAACTGTTTAGTCATAAATCTGCCTGGATTTAAGTTTGAAATGAAGAGTGTATATGATTGCTGTCAAAAAATGAATCAAATAGGACGTCAACCAGTTATTTCAAAGGTTATACATGTATCAGTCCAAATGTGATTAATTTCCCAAATATATAATGCATCATGCTTTATTCTTTGCAGTCTCATATATGGATGATGAACACGGTGGTTAATCGTTTACAGTTCCCCGTTCACGATTAACCAATACAAGATTTGTCAAACTGTGACAGCCCTAATATTTATTACGAACTCTGACAGCCCTAATATTTATTAGCTGATTTTTTGTAATGGCACAGAATATGTATACAGGAATGTTTGAGACTGGAAGAAACTGTAGAGTCAGATCTATTATAATTTCATATGCAAACAGATAAGACCCTGATCAGATGGCTCCTACAGGAGCCATCTAATCTGGGTCTGCTCTGTTTGCAAAGGTGTGAAAACCAGTTAGTACAAGGGAAAGACTGGACTAAACAAATACTTCACACAAGGCTACATCAGAGAAACAAACAAACTGTTAAGGAGTTACATTATTGAGTTTTATAATTTTTACCATAGCAAGTCTGAAAAAAGCAACCAGTCTTACTGTATGTTCAATCTTGTAATCCTCTTTGAGATTGGCAAGCACTCCTCACAGTCGAGATTGGGACTTCTTCCTCTTTTTCTAAAAAAAAAGGTAAAGAATGACAGACCAAATAAGATATATTGCTACATGTATAACTAAACCTTTACCTGTATAATGTTCATGTAAAAAATAATGTAATAGTGAATATTTATTAGCTGAAATTATGTTATGGCATATGAACACAACTGTAAAATCACTGTGACACATTGATATTAGTACGGTTTATGGAGATTTTGCATAATGACAATTTACAATTAGATATATAGTAAACCAATTGGAGATATTGCCTAGCAAGCAATTATATAGTGATTATATTTCGCACCTTTGGTACAGGTACCGTCTATAGTTCTGTCATGTTAGTCGAACTATTGAGAATGTTTGTAACAAGATTAAATTGTCCTGTGGAATTGTTTTCCAGATTGTGATGACCAAGAGTGAATGAACAATGTAGCCCCTGATCACTACATAGAATTTGACAGAAAACTAGACAGAAAACTAGACAGGGAGTGATAATTATATAATATATACCAATACTTATGCAGAAAGTAAAAATACCATATGTATGAAACAGTTATAATATGAGTCTCACCACATGTCAGATGATCTGGATCCAGTAAATATTCAAATAGCAAAATTATTTAATATAAAGTGTCGGTTTTATACCATAGTAAAAAAACTAGAGGGCCAGCATGACCCTGATATCGCTCACCAGACAATCAGAGGAGAAGATTTTCAAAATTTTCACTATATGTTTCAATAGAAAACTAACCGGACCTGGGATGGGGCCAATTTTGACCCCAGGGGCAAAATTTATATAATTTTTGTAGAGGACCTCAAGTGAAGAAAATTTAAGAACAAGAGGGCCACTGACAGTGTTAATTTATCAGTAGACAACATTTTTAACAGATGACAGAAACTCAATGTTAACCCTATCACTGCTGAGCATGACTTGACTGAAATTAGCACACAGTTTGAAATTCTGATCTGACACTTATGTAACTTCATATGTGGTTTGTAGAAGAGAGTTAATTGTTAGATTGATATGTATTAAAAACTGTGTGAACAATCTTAGACAAGCAGACAACAATTCTGAAGCAGACAACATTACAGTACTGAAACAATGCTGGAGCATAGAACACTTGAACTTGTAACTTTAGTTGTATCAAGCTGAACTTCTCAACAGGTACACTGATGATAGGCTCTATAATGATGTATGTTTTCATCCCCTCAACTCAGACCATTCTGGTTACAGTGGCCGCTGCCGGCACAGCTCTGAGAATCATCGGCGACTACATTATAGTTATAAAATTTTATACCTGCGCTGTGCCTAAAAGCAGAGGGTTGTCACAGGGGTTTTTTTGGTCAAAATATCCGGCGATATTGGGTAGTGTTCCCCCCTCTGAAAAGTATGTTTTTTTCCCCCCAATTTTGGAAAAATTCCCCTCCATGGCAAGTTAATTTTATAAGCTTACTTGCTCTGGGCCTGCCAGTCAAATTTTTTTCTTGGAGCACTGGTTTTAAGGCTGATCTGTGAATATTCAGGCTAATTGAGATGAAAATATTCAGAAAAAATTACCTTAAACCCCCTCTCATACTATCCCCACCCCCCTCGTGCCTTTGGCACTCGGTTCGCGCCTGTGACGCTCATACTTTCCCCTCTCACAAAAGTAAAGGGTAGTGACCCCCTTCCCCGTAATCCAAAAAAAACCCCTGGTTGACACTAATTTCTGCATGATTGAAGTTTATAATTATCACTCCCTGACTAATGGGCTGTCAAATTCCATTTAATGGTCAGGGGCTATACTGATATTTTAATCTTGTTTATCTTGATCTGGGAAACAACACAAGAAGACAATCTTGATACAAACATTATTTACAATTGTTTTTATGTTATCAGTACCTGTACCGTAGGTCTGAAACACAATTACTATATAACTGCTTTCTAGGCAAAATCTCCAATTGATTTGCTATATACCTAATGGTAGGCAAAACCGTCAATAGTCGAAATCTCCAGCACCCATTAGTCCATAAGCAAACAGAACACACTCTGATCAGATATCTCCTAAAAGAACTGTCTGTTCTGGATCAACTCTGTGTCATGTGTTTTCATGAGGGAAAGCAGAAAACAGTTTTAAGGTGGCGAACGCCACCTTGTGTTACTGTACTTCAGAAGCTCTAAGGCCGGTTCAACACACCACGGTTTTTGGTATAATTATTCTTCTCTCGTTAAAGACTGAAATCATCGTCTCATTTGGATTCAACTGTTTTGAAAAACCCAAAAATTGTATCAAAGAAGTTTATTGTGTGCGTTTGGAACCTGATTCAGTGATTGCATTTGCTACTCAACAATAAATGTAGCACACCTTTAAGCTGTCTTATCCCTATATACAAACCTGGGCTTCATATTTTGTAGACGTTCCTCTATTTTGCGTCTTAATCCTTGCTCAGCAAAATACAGATTCGTCAGGTCCAGTCATAATTGGAAGGGAAGTAACTCTATGATAGGAACCTTATTTAGGCTAAAACACGGACAACTGCTGAATCCGGATGTATCTACATGTACTACGGTATACATTAACTAATTAGTGAAAAAGAATAATTATATCTGCAAAAGTGACTATCGCTGGGGTTGGCTATTTAAATGGCGACCGTGTACCTGTAATACACATAAAGTGCCAAAATATAATCTGACTTATTCTCAAATCCTGTTTCAATAAAGATCAGTATTCTTCTTGATAATAAGCTTACTTTAGTAGATTGCAATAACAATCGCCATCATACATGATACTGTAGCGACAGTAAAATGTTTGAGTATTCGGAAAATTAAGGTTTGTTTATGATTAACTAGTATGATCAGTCACCCGACTATAAATGAAATTTGTATTTGTATTTATTTGTATGATATACATGCAGCAGCAGAGGTTTTATTATTACCCTATAAAACAAATGTATTTCAAAGTCTCTTGGCCTACTCATGCAGGAAATATAAGCAACAATCGCATGATTGAAAAAATAATCATAGTCGATTGATAAATGGACATAAGGGGTTAACTTTAAACCTTCATAAAACGTTAACCTTTAGCTAAAAGAGCAAATTAATTTTAACCCAAATTTTCACCCACAACATTTTCAAAAGTCAAGCAGTCAACCAAAATGCAAAACTGTTTGCGTAGGAAATCACTCGATCGCCTACCCACAACAGGCTACAGCTTAACTCTTTCCCTATTCTATATTTAGTCCAATATCGATACCTACGGAATATACATGGACAAGTACGTGTACAGTAATAGAGAATAATAGGTTAGTGTCGTAGATGGGACGCTTTATCCGACGAGGGGAGAAAACGTTGAGGCGAGGCTTGCCGAGCCTCAACTGTTTTCTCTCCAAGTCGGATAAAGGCGTCCCATCTACGGCGCTAACCTATTATTCGATTTATCCAGTCAATATAGTTAAATGTCTTTTTTATAGACTCATAACACTCTTGAAATAATTTACATTGAAAATGCAGTTTTTCGATCAACGGATCCCTCCCTTTTCACTTCCATTTAGACGTAAATAGATCTAATGAGCTACCGCAGAGGAATATAGTTTCGATACTTGTATTAGTAGAAGGGAAACGTGGTTGAATTTGAAAAATAAGATGATTTGAATCGAGGGTCGATAAGTTCTTCAAACAGACATGATCTAGATCTATATTCTTTGGTCAAATTCGAGTTACGTAGTCTCGGTTTCTATTTTTAGATTCTACCTAACGTCACTCAGAAATCGATGGAACTGAACAGGCTATATTTAGGTTTATGACTATCACCGCCCCTGTAAGAGTTTATCAATCAAATAATCATGAGAGTGAAAAGAAAACATTTACTATTTATCTGTCAATCTTTGCTTCCAGGTTTGATTTTTATCAAAAACGGGTTTTGCCAGCGGTGGATTAAATTAATAAAAGTGATAAATCAACGTCATTTTGTATGTGGCCTCAGTGGCGTAATCGGTAAGGGCGACGTCTCTAGAGAGATTAGAATTAGCTTTTGTAGAATCAGGCGCGGGTTCGAATCCAGCTGTAGCCAATTATTTTTATTTTTTCTCATTTGAGTAATTCTTCTGGTGACCAAATAGATCTGTTAGATCTATTCCATCAACATGTTTATGAATATTTACAGAAAACTAAAATAGTTCCATGGTTATAGAATCATTACGCCTATCTACTAACCTAATAAACCTTCCACTGCCGGAAGTAACCTAATAAACCTAAGTTTATTTGCACCCCCTTTATTATGTCACTAGAGAAGCCTGGTGACTGGATAAAAACCCCTCTATAACGGCTACTAATTTGTGTTAATTAGTTGATATTTAGGGCAGGTGGGTGCTTGGAACAAGGTAAAAGTAAAACAGATCACTCCTATATGAGCGTTCTGTTTTACATTCACTTTGCTTTAAGTACCCACCTGTCTTTAACACAAAATACTTGATGTAATTTAGCGGCCGTTATGGAGAGGTTTTACTGTAGTTATATAATGAAATATGGAATTTCGAAGATGTAACATTGTAGCCATTTTAGAAACTAAAGACTTCCATTAGCAAACGGAGCAGGCCCTGGTCAGACCTAGCTATTGGAGCTGTCTGATCTGAGTCTACTCTGTTTTCAAATGCGTGAAAAAGCGTTTGTGTGAGAGAAAATGCTAACCGATCATAAGTTTGAAAAAATTCGTTAGAGAGTCTCCTAAGGATTATTTCTGCATTCTGGTCTGGGTTAACTCTGTTAACAAATGCGTGAAAAGGTTTACATAGGGGAAAGGGTTAAAATGTTACATGCATACAAGTCACTGCATTCATTTTTCAAATGATTAGATCACTAATTAGACTTTGTATCAATATAAAGTATTAATTGATAATCTCAGCAAAAAAGATGTACATGTATAATTACAATTTTAAGGAGCCAGTTATTCACCTATAAAAATTTCGCGTTCGATTAATAAAAGTGATCCAAAATTTGAAGACAACATCATATGGTGTATTTTTATATACACTAATTCCCTCAACCCTCTACCTCATAGGAAGGCATTTGCAGAGTAGGCCCAAATCAGACGGCCATTATTTGAGTATGTTAAAGGTCGAGTAAACTGGTTGGGTTTTCGTCAAATTCTGATAGCATTCTACCCTGTTTAGTCTTTGATTATTCATGATGCAAGTATACACTTGAGCTACGGCTCGGGCAACATGATTTTCCTCAGCAGGAAACGAAAAGTCAGATACCCCGCCAATGATCTGTATAACGATTTTATTATACTGCACAGTTTAATACTTGTAGCAGTTAATTAGCGTGGTTAATGTAGACGTCGTTTTGCTTCCCCTGAGGGGCCTCATACTGTAAGGCAAGGGTTTATTTATCACTCTGCGACCCTAGTTCGCCTAGTTCGATCATTACACTTGTGGATAGAAAGGGGTTTTCCAAGTGCATTAGTTTGTCAAATTATTGAAAGAATCAGGCGTTAGTAAAACTTTCAGCAGATCAGCGGTTAAGCATACACAAATTTTCAGCATGAGAACGGTTTAACTTAATTGAGGGAATTGTGGCGCAATTCCGACGTCATTTGGATGACGTCAAACTGACGGTTTTATTACATTCAAACAAATGGGCGTTGGAAGGAGCGGCTATATTGAAATTTACAGGTACGTGTACTGTGCATGTGCATAAATAAAACCTGAATCGAATTGGGTGTGGATTGCCTTTGTAAAAGCGGGGTTTTGGGGCTAATCGGTACATGCACAGGCACTTTGACATATTTGCAGCATCAGGTCAGAATAAGACCCTTCGCCAAGTATCGGGTTCATTTACATTGTTATACAACAACTATAACACAAATGTTTCTCAATGGATAACTTTGTTCCACCCAAACTCTTGTTATTTCGTGTGAGAGCGTTTGTTTGGATCGAATCGACGAAGTGAAGCTGTTTGGCCCTTTTTATTTTATTATAGCAAGGAAGCGAGGCCCTCGACGGGGAAATTCCATTGTTGCTCATGACTCCGTATATACATCAGAATTTAGAGGAATACACGGCTTTTATACATGGCTAATTGACCAATCAAAATCGAAGATTTTACTTTGCATTATAATAATAATTAGCCTATTATTCACACATTATTTTTAACATAAATATTCATGGGGAAAAGGGGTTAAACAAAACAAAGTAATGAGCAGGATACCAGGTCTGAATATTTTAATTCGGAACATCAAGTACACAGTAAGTAAGAAAAAGATGGGGAGAAACGAATAGTTTGTTCCAATGCGATTGTTTAGAACTTTCCTCGATCTTCAATTTCAAACATTGATCGTCCTTATGAACGTATGGCCATTGTTTGCATTTCTGTGATTTTATAAAAGAAACATATGGGGTTTCCAACATAATGACTGAATATATTAACATATATGTAACATATTCATTTCTATTTTCATGTGAACTAAACGATGTACTTATGTATAAGTCTTAATAAAACACCTGTTCTGTTCTATATATGAGTACTCGTATTAACTCTTCTCTATACTAACGTTCAACATGCTCTACTGCCTAATTTTAATATACTGAACATGTACACTATTCAGAAATAATTAAAACGTTATCAAAATAAAACGAAGTTACATACATGTACATAGAAAATGGTAGACAGACAGGAGATACCACACAAATCCCATAGCAATCCCAGGAGCACAAAAGAGCGTACCTTCCGGCTGCGTCTGCCTCTTTACTATAACAGTAAACATGATACATGTACTTTAATGTACGTATTATCTTATTCCAGACGCTAATGTAATACCATCCTTAATGTCCATATAAGTTAAGGCCCTGTACGTAAGATAATTATTTTTCCATACCCTTACAATATTCTCAACTTTAATGTAGTACTGATATACCAACTGGAAAAAATAAGTAGTTGAAAAGTATATTCCGCTTTTTTGACCGACTACAGAGATTGACATGGGATAACTCAATTCACCGGAACATAGTGATAATCGATATAGTTAATAACACGGTGATGTTCGAACCAATTAATAACACGGTGATAGCCTTGGCATATGATAAGACAGTGGTATTCATGTAGTAAAATTAAGACGGTTACAGTTGATCGAGTGAATGAAACTGTGGTGGTCGATGCAATTATTAACATGGTGATGAGTTTATAACACGGTGATGGCCTATACAGTTAATGACACAGTGGTGGTTGGTACATTTAATAACACGGTGATGGTCGGTACAGTTAATAACACGGTGATGGTCGGTGATTGATACAGTTAATAACACGGTGATTGTCGATACAGTTGATAACACGGTGATTTGGTCGATACAGTTAATAACACGGTGACGGTCGATACTGTGAATTACATGGAGATGGTCGATATACAGTTAAGAACACGGTGATGGTCGATGTAGTTAATAATACGGTGATTTGGTTGATTCAGTTAATAACACGGTGATGGTCGTTACGGTTTAACACAGTGATTTGGTTGATGCAGTTAATAACACGACGATGGTCGATAAGTTAATAACATAGTGATTTGGTTGATGAGGTTAATAACACGGTGATTATCGATACATTTATTAACTCTTTTCCTCATATAAACGTGTTTTCACGCATTTGCAAACAGAGTAGACCCAGATCAGACGGCTCCTAGAGGAGCCGTCTGATCAGGGTCTACTCTGTTTGCTAATAGAATTTGATAGATCTGTTTCTTTACTTTCTAAAATTGTTACAATGTTCCACCTTCCATGTTTCATTATAACTATGTTGTCCTTGAATAATCATTAGGTATTCAAATTTGGAATAAATGTAGAACAGGGAAAGGGTTAACACGGTGATTTGGTCGATACAGTTTATAACATTGTGATTGTTGATGTAGATAATAAAGAGGATGATGCATATATATTTGTTGTTGACATTATTGATGTTGTTGGTAATGATAATGATGATGTTGATGACGATGTTATTCATGATCATCACTGATGATGGTAATGATGAAGATGATGATCTAATAGGCTTTACATAGATAAATACCAACTATAAAACTAAATTTCAACGATATACTTTCATTGTTGTATTACATGTAGTATTATGAAATTGTCGGTTGAAATACAAAATATCTGTGCACAGCTTTATGTTCGGGTAGTGTTAAACGCTTAAGGTATATGTTAGACAAAGTAGGTTAATAAACACAACAATATTACAAACAAGCCTCAACTGTCAAATTCAATGTCCCATCAATATGTACAAGAGCCGTGAATGTACTTAGAACAAATATTCAATGTTTTTGGGGCGTTTTCTGATAAAAAGGCCATGTTGTTCGTTATCATATTGGGGCTTGCGCTTACATGTCGTATACTCTCAGTTCGCCACTGTCCTTTATTGTTACAAGAAGTCGATTGACCTTAGTATGCAGAGCAATACACAGTGGTTCACCAACTCGCTTCAAACTTATCACCAACCCATGCTTCTGTCCATTTTCACCAAAAAGGAGTACTCTTCTGGTTGTTTTACATGCCACAAAAATCAACCCTTTTGTGTCAACACATATACTACACATATCGTGCAGATCTGGATCCGCCACGGTAAACAGGATCTTACCAGTATTATCCAACACAACGACTCCTCTCTCTCGTTCAGCAATGTAAACTTTTGAACCGCTTGGGTTTGTTTTTATGTCTATTATTCCTTCATCTGTCTGTCCTTCAAAAACGTGCATTCTTTCTTGCCCATGTCTGTGCAAGTGTAGACGTTTTTAAAATCCTTGATAAGAAGATTCCTATCAGTATGTGCCATACGATGTCCAATGAATCCAAGCGCAACAATTGGTTGCTTGCAAAGACCGACTGTCAATGTTTTACCGACCGTACATACTTTCACGATCTGAAGTAAACCCTCATACTTCTTGCTTTTTACGCAAAGCGCTACCCTTTCATCATCTATATAACATATGTCGGACACTATGCCTGCAATATCAGTCTCACAAATTGGTCTATAATTTTCATCTACTTGCACCAGTCTGTCACATACAACAATCAATGATCCACCGGGCAATTCGCATATAGCAGGAATACAACCCTCATCGTCATTAGCTATGATAAATCGCCCACGATACGAAACCTCTATGCAGTTTTCTCCAAAAAAGTACCCAACTCTTGTTGATTTTATTCTTTGTTCAGTAGAACTTTCAGCCAAATATTGTAAACGTTCAGTTCCAGAATTGTCTTTGATTTGGCTCGCCAATTTCTTTGCTTGTCGGCATAAAATGAAACGCGATTCTTTGTTCTCGCTAGTTTGCACTGTTTTTAATGCGTCCATCTTATTAGTACAAGCTTTGATATCGTCTTGGATATTTGTATTGAACTTTTCGAACCTCCTAGCACCTTTCTCGACGTCGTCCTTTTCGTGATCATCTAATGCACTTTTGACTCTCTTATAGACTTCATGAATCTGGGAAGGCATGACATCTTTTTCTCGCAATAAATTTTGTAAGTCAATTTGTCGCTGTCGCCTCAGACTGTCAAGCTGTTTGACCAGTGTCTGCTCCTCCTTCGGTAACACACCCTTTTCCTTGATTATCGACTTTAGTTGCTCAACAGTGCATTCTCTGAAAAACGTAAAATCAATGCATGTGGTAATTCTAAATTGACACGAGAAAGAAAAATGACTGGGCCGTGGCAACAGAAATAATAATACGGAATGTCTGTGTCATTTAAAAGGGATTTGCATCACGGAATACCTTCCTGCTCAATGATCTCGGCTGAACACAGAGTAGTTTGTACCATAGTGGTTAAACCCATTCAAATTATTAGATTCTAAAAGATTAAGCTTACCGCGAATATTCAGTGTAACATGACAAACATTGTTGGCTACTTTAAGAGTCCTCTCATCTGGGTCAATACTATTTGCAAAGAACGTTATTGACTCTTTTCACGAAGAAAGGAATAGTGAAACTGTCACGAACGTTTGTTAATTCTCCTGAAAACTTGAATACATACCGGTAGTGCACTAAAGCACTAGATGAACATACTGTACAGTTGAACTTATCTATCTGTGGATGTTAGAACATACTTCACTAAACTGACCAAACCAACCCTGGTTGCGGATTGATGTTAGTTTTATGTATCAGAATAATAGTACAAAATGGCAGCAAGGATGGTTTCAATTTAAATTAGAATGAGCATTTCACTTGTTTGTGGGTTGATTTCAGTCAAATTCTGATGAATTGTTTGGAAGTCGTTTTTGACATTCAAAACTAGATACAGTTCGAGGTTTTGGTTTGAGTGTAATTTGGTTAAATAAAATAAATCACGGTTCAAAGTAATCCTCAAACAAATAGATGGTGTCCAAAGAAAAATGGCAGAACTTTTTTTAATTGTTCAACCAAGCTGAATGCCATTTAGCGCTATATTATCCGGGTAAATAAAACCGCACAACACCGCATCCATTTGTGGTTCGGTTGTTGAACCGGTTTAACAATAGAATAAGTTCGTTAAATAAAAACAGTTTGACGTTGTTATATATTCTGGTCATTCGGGATCATTAGTTTTGATGGTATACGTTTTGAAAACTGAATACTGCTTAATTTTAAGCCGGTGCCAGGGTGCGTGAGTAGTATAGCACTTATAATTACTACTCATGAACAGACTCAATAAAACCGAGTGTGCAAGTTTCTCTTTTTGAATTGCTACTTTTGCTTTCGAAGGATCAACCACTTTCAGAATATATTGAGTCAGTGACTAGAGAAATTAGGAAGCTAGGAGTGTAAAAAGAATATGAAGGCTTATAATACAGACATTTATTCCTCTTACCTGTGTTTGTCAAAACAACATTCAGCACAGCAAACAATATCATGGGTGGTGCAGAACTTAGTGACGATTTGTGCGTACTGACAGTCACATCTTATACCGGACCTGGATGAAAGTCTCGAAGAGGGAGGACTCCGAGCCAGAGTGGTCCTGAATGAATCCGACCCGTCCACTGTATGAGCCATGCTTTATAAATTGCATGGAATTAATTTAAAAAACTAAATATATGACACGTTAAATTGAGCTGCAGATATAGCTATTTCATTTTGTTCCCATGTCAGATGTGTTCATGTCTCCATGCCTCAATACAAATAGAGAGATGTACCGGTATAGAGATTGATACAGCCAAACCCCTCCAAACTGGACGTATCAATATCGGTCTTGAAGACTGGTGGCGGCTTAATGCAGGGTGAAAGTCATACAGACAGCTCCTCTATTAGCTTTTTGATTGACTTTCACCCTTCATTAAGCAGCCACCTATCTAAAAGTATCTAACTTCTGCTCTACTAGAATTCCAGTTTAGAGGAGTTTTACTGTATTCTTTCATAAAATATTGGCAAGCGCCATCCACCTTTGTGCAAAATTAGGCCAAGGTATAATTGTAGTTCACGTCCTGTGAAAATAATCTCTTAAATTATCTACTGCAGAATAAAACGTATATATACACTTGTATATTTATACCGATATTCACTGTACATAACAGATCATGCTAGATACGCATGCACTGCCATTTAGAAACAGTGTAGACCAAAATCAGACGGCTCTTGGAGGGGCCCTCTTACCAGGGTCTGCAATGTTTTTCTTCAATATCATCTAATTTAATCATTTCATACTGAGTGGGCTCTATAGTTTAACAATAGGCTATTCCACTCTAATAATTCAGCGTTGAAAGGTTTATGTACAATCTAATGAACGTTACGAGAGTTGGTTCATTTATGCTGAGCTATGGAAATAAATTTACTGTTTAATCAGGGACCGAATTTAGCCACCGCGGCAATTTGCATAGCTTGTCAAATTGTCAAAATAATTCATGTATAAATAATGAGTGTCTACACTCCTATAGGAGCTTTCTGTAATACTTTTGACCTGCATTACGCTACCATCTGCCTTAAAGACCCATAATTAGACCTCTTTTTGATGGTCGTTTAAACAGGTTCTACTATACAGCATGGCTCCTCTAAACCGTCTACTTAATGAATAAAACGGAGGGTTTATAAGAATAGACTGGTGCCTAATTGAGAATGAAAGTAATGCAGTATGTCCCTATGGCAGCTTTCTGTATAAGTTAACTCTTTCAGTGCTGGTAGCTGAACAGCTTCACTTACTCTGTAATGTTGTAGTTTTACCCCTTTCCGTGTTCAATATTCATGTAAGAAATAATGACATTATGAATATTCATTGGCTGGATTTTTATGGCATATGTGCACAAATTATTATTATACACCCACAAACAAAGTTTGGGGCGGGGTATATAGGAGTCAGCTTGGCAGTCAGTCGGTCAGTTGATTTTTCCCGCGTAGTTTCTCAGTAACGTTACGAGAGTTGGTTCATTTTTGCCGAGCTGTGGAAATCACAATCGAATTTAGCCACCTCGGCAATTTGCATTACAATAAATATACATCTATGTATAAATAATGAGTGCTTACACTCCTATAGGAGCTTTCTTCATTGCTTTTGACCTGCATGAAGCTACCACCCGCCTTACAGACTGGAATCCAATGAAACTTGACATGATGCTATATCATAAAGAGGACATGCGCATGCAATTATAGTTTTCCAGCTGATTGATTTTCTTCCGATTGATTTTCTTACAAAGTTATGCCCCTTTGTTTAAAAGTTTTGCGTTGGTCTTGTTTGTTGACTTTTATTCCGCATGTTTTCGCAGTGACTGCTGACTGGAATCGTACGAAACTTGACATGATACTTTATCATGAAGAAGAGTTGCGCACCCAATAATAGTTTAACAGTTTACCTATTTTCTTACAGAGTTATGCCCCTTTGAATTTTGGTCTATCGGTCGGTCTGTTGACATTTTACGCGGGGTTTCTCATAAACGGTTGACTGGAATCCAATGAAACTTGACATGATGTTTTATCATAAAGCGGATATGTGCATGCAATTATTGTTTTCCAGCTGTCTGTCCGTTGGTTGGTTGGTTCCAACTTTAACGTTGGCGATAATTGTGTAGCCTCTACACATACATACTTGGCATTTTAGATTTTGTCATCATTCAACACGCATCCTTCAACCTTGGCATGCATGTGCAACTTATGGAGGCGAGCATTTTATTAAGGTCAATGTCATACATCAAGATCAAAGGTCAAAATACAGGTCAAATTTAGATTAGCAATGATTTCGTCGCCATTCATCATACATCCTTCAAACTTGACATGCATGTGCAACTTATGGAGGCGAACATTTTTAGGCGTCACTTATTAAGGTCATATATCAAAGTATAATTATGGGTCAAATTTAGATGGCAACTAGAGGTTTTTGTCACAAAAACGGATGTCTCCCCTCTAATAAAAACAATATGTAAAGGGAAATCACTAAAAATGTTATGGTCTTGATGAATAATACTTCCCCTCATTATGCGTTTTCCACACTACATTTTTCAAGAAGAAAATGATAACAGCTAATAACTCCAAAAATACTGATACCAGATTTATGGCCCTTGCGCATGACACTTACTTTCATCATGCTCTTTCCAAAAATAAAATGTCATTCCAATAGCATCAGTCAAACAGGAGTTAATGATCGGCCAAAAAATGTAACAAAGGGCAATAACTCCAAAAGTATTGAAGCCAGAATTATGGCCCTTGTTCATGACACTTTCTCTCATCATGTTCTTTCCATGTATGAAGTTTCAATACGATGGCAAGAGCCATGTAGGAGTTATCGTCCGGACAAGAAAGAATTAAACAAATGTACGAGGGGCAATAACTCTTAATTTATTGAAGCTCGAGTGAAGGATCTTATGCATGACACTTTCTCTTATCATGATTGTTCCATGTATGAAGTTTTACTCCAATGGCATGTGTCACATAGGAGTAATCATCCTGACAAAAAATTGTGATTTCATTTTACAAAGGGCAATAACTCCAATATTAGTGAAGCCAGAGTTATGGACCTTGTGCATGACACTTCCTCTCATCATGATCTTTCCATATATGAAGTTTCAATCCAATGGCATGAGCCATATAGAAGTAATCGTCCGGACAAAAAAGTGTGATTTTTTTTACAAAGGGCAATAACTCCTACATTAGTGAAGCCAGAGTTATGTACCTTCTGCATGACACTTCCTCTCATTATACTCTTTCCATATATGAAGTTTCAATCAACTGGCATCAGGCATATTGAAGTTATTGTCCGGACAAAAAAATATGATATTTTTTACAAAGGGCAATAACTCCAATATTAGTGAAGCCAGAGTTATTGACCTTGTGCATGACACTTCCTCTCGTCATGATCTTTCCATATATGAAGTTTCAATCCAATGGCATGAGCCATATAGGAGTTATCGTCCGGACAAAAAAGTGTGATTTTTTTTACAAAGGGCAATAACTCCAATATTAGTGAAGCCAGAGTTATGGACCTTGTGCATGACACTTCCTCTCATTATGCTCTTTCCATATATGAAGTTTCAATCAACTGGCATCAGGCATATTGAAGTAATCGTCCGGACAAAAAGTGTGACGGACAGACGGACGGACGGACGGACGGACAGACAGACAACTCTCACGAAAACAATATGTCTCCCCCATATAAATATGGGGGGAGACATAATAATTTTGTCCCCATTCAACATACATACTTCAAACTTGACTACATGTGCAACTTATGGAAGCAACCATTTTAGGGGTGATTGATTAAGGTCAAAGTTATACATCAAGGTCAAAGGTCATATCGGGGCAATAGTGTTTTACAAACACATCATGTTCACACTAAAATGGTTAATTTACCATTTTCACCATGAATATTCATGTAAGAAATAATGACATTACGAATATTAATTAGATGAACTTTTATAATGACATATGAACACAGGAAATTGTGGCCATGACATGTACTGTCGAATCTGATCTATATCTTTCAAAAGCAAACAGAATAGACCCTGAACAGGCTGTTCCTATAGGGATCACATAATTTGGGCCTCTAATGGGGACAGGCATATCTATGAAATATACATGAAACGGGTAAAAGCACTAAACGAATGTCGCTTGTAGGAATTTAGGAAAACACAAGTGCAATTTGATTATTCTGACAAGCAGTTTTATTTCTAAGGACACTCTCCAATATAACATGATCCTGAAGAAATATTCACCAGATCTATCCAATTCTGTATTGCTCATGCTCTTTCACTGGACAACCATAGTCTCCCCTATATGCTATAATGTCCAATAAACTCCACTGAAGCCACAGAAAGGCTCCTACGATACCAAAATGCCAAATCTGATGACTTGAACCCACAAAGTTAAATAAACCTGAAACAAAAGAAATTTGACATAAATGTAGGCATTTTATGCATTTGTTTTCATATCATATATGTTCATGACAAAAAGTTCAAATAATGGTCACCTGTTTACGGCATATAGTAGAACCTATCTTAAGCGATCATTCGTTTATTGAACATGGGGATCTTAAGCAGATATAGTTGCTTAATGCATAGCAAATGCAATGCAGCATTACTTTCATTGTGAATTAAACCACCACCTGTCTTAGAACCAGATTTAAATCTCTTTTGAATAATAAATTAAGACAGATAGTTCTAATGTATATTTATTTAATTACTATATAATGTCTGAAATATACAGTTTTATTCCTTTCCCTCATATAAACATGTTTTCATGCATCTGCAAACAGAGTAGATCCAGATCAGACGGCCCCTATAGGAGTTGTCGGATCAGGGTCTGCTCTGTTTGCAAATGGAAGTTGATAGATCTGTTTCGAAGATCTTTAGTTTCTAAAATGGCTAAATGTTCCACCTTCCAGATTTCATTATGACTATTTTGTCCATGAATATTCAGTGGTTATTGAATGTTTTCATAAATATAGAACAGGGAAAGGGTTAAAATAGACATTATTAATCATTATCATTCAACACTTTACCTGTTGAATATTCATGTAAGAAATTAATTTTTATAATTGCATATGAACACAGGGTATTTTGGTTCAGGCAGAAACTGTAAAATAATTATCTATATTACACCATAACTTTATCAGCAAATCTACTGCTGGTACAGATCTATAAATTGTCATGAAGTTGTATGAATGTGACAAGAGTGTATATATGTTGATTTTATGCTGAATTTTTATGCTGAATTTTGTTGATTTTAACCTAAAATATATTGCTAAATATTCAATTGGTCTTAAATCAGAGTGTATTTTGCCCTCAGGAATGATGAGTGAGCGTATATCAAGGACTGTACAATACAATAGGTATGCACTATACAGTATCGGACAATCAGACACAATAACACCTAACCAAACTGTTATGGCAAGACTGAAACAGTTAGGTATTTTAAGGTATCGGGGTACCAGAGGGGGAAACGGGTCAGTAAGACGTATTTGGGATACAAATCAAGGGATTAATATCAATAACCTACAAACTTTGCCTGAAGTGATCCCCACCATTATAAATATACACGGCTCAAACACTTCACATCCATCCAAATGCAAATCTGTCAATCTGAACCTGGTGAAGATTAAGCGCTCAAGTTTCAATGTTGTGAAAGACCAAACTAATGTAAAAGTTTGTTGCTTAAACCCACGATCTGTAAAGAACAAAACTCTAGCTATATATGACTATATCATTTCAAACCATCTTGATATTCTTGCCGTGACGGAAACGTGGCTTGGAACATCCATTGACAAAACATGTATTAGTGAACTCGTCCCCTCTGGCTACCGGATCCAACATGTCCCTCGTTGTGGTAAACGCGGTGGTGGTGTAGCACTTATATACAAATCCTCAATAGATATCGATATAGTAGAATCAGGTACGAATAATATTTTTTCCAACTTTGAGTTCATAGACTGTAACATAACTATAAATGGCTACTCATTACGTCTAGCAGTGATATATAGACCACCACCAACACGAGAGAATGGCTTCAAAACTACTGACTTTCCTGAAAAAGAATGGCCTGTATTTCTTTCAAGATATGCCATTACAGACAAAAACATCATAATTGTTGGTGATTTAAATTTCCATTTAGATACTCCCACAGATAGAGATACTGCCCGATTTATTAGCTGTCTTGACTCATGTGGTATGAGGCAACATGTCAATGAACCCACACATGTTGGTGGACATACGCTAGATGTTGTGATCACTAGAGATACCGACAACATAGTCTCTAACATAGAAGTAAGCGATCCCGGGTTCTCTGATAATTCTGGAAAATTGACACGTGATCATTTTGCAGTGACTTTCAGTGTCAAAGCGGCAAAACCTGCTCCCATTAGCAAGACTCTAGCTTTTCGTAGATTACGCTCTATAAATGTTGATGTCTTTAAAAACGATATCCAGACATCAAAAATTCTCAACCAGTCTTTAGAATGTACAGACCTTGACGACCTAGTTAACTTGTACACAGAGGAGATGTCAGCACTTATCAACAAGCATGCTCCACTCCGTACAAAAACTATTATACTAAGACCATCTTGTCAGTGGTTTCACGAGGATCTACACGCTGCTAAACATTTGAAACGTAAACTTGAACGACAATGGCGTAAAACCAAATTAACAGTTCACCATGAAATCTACAGAAACCAATGTGCAAAAACCAATAAATTATTTAGTCAGGCTAGAGTCAATTATTATTCTGACAAAGTCAACTCCTTTGGACACGACCAGAAAAGTCTGTTTAAGGTGACTAAACATCTGTTAAGTTCTTCAAACGATATTGTTTTACCTTTCTTCAAATCGCCCAAGAAACTGGCAGAGGATTTTTTCACTAACAAAATAGAGGCCATTAGGTGTGACATATCTTCAAAAACGCAAACTGAGTGTGACGACCCGAATACTGAATCTGATACGGCTCCATTGAAAAATGCATCTTCAAAAAAGCAAGTTGAGCATGATTACGCGAATATTGAACCAGTTACGGTTCCAGTAGAAAATCTGACAACATTTACTCCTGCCACATCAAGGGAGGTGAAACAAATCATATTACAGTCCCCAAATAAATCCTGTGAATTAGACCCGATACCAACATGGTTATTAAAATTATGTCTCGTTGAACTTTTACCAGTTTTAATGAAAATTATCAACCTGTCTCTTGACTCAGCAGATGTACCAAAGGCATTTAAGATCTCACATGTCAGACCTCTCATGAAAAAGCCAAATCTGGATCGAAACTCTTAAAAATTACAGACCTGTGTCAAATCTCCCATTTATCTCAAAGATCTTGGAGAAGGTAGTGGATAAACGTGTTGAACAACACTTGTCAATATTAAACAATCTTCATGAGGAACATCAGTCGGCATATAGAAAGTTTCACTCAACAGAGACTGCTCTACTCAAGGTCCAAAGCGATATTCTAGAGCCACTAGACCAAAACAGGGTTACTGTCCTCGTATTACTGGACCTCTCCGCTGCATTCGACACTATTGATCACAGGACACTGCTTGAACGTCTAGAACATGACTTTGGAATAGGTGGTACACCGCTTGCATGGATGACATCCTATCTCACCGATCGCTATCAAACTGTGTGCATTGACAAAGAACTCTCTGAGCCAGTCCTCATGGAATACAGTATACCACAGGGATCAGTGTTAGGGCCAAAAAACTATATTATGTATACAAAACCCATAGGCGAAATTTGTAGAAACCATGGACTTAATCATCATTTTTATGCAGACGACTCACAGCTATATATATCATTTGAACCCATTGACACTACTACACAAATGGAAGTTATAAGGCGAGTGGAAGCCTGTCTAAACGATGTTGTCTCCTGGATGCACCACAATATGCTAAAACTAAATGCAGATAAAAAACAACTTATACTGTTTAACTCCAAACGTAATGCAGAACGTGTATCAAACATAGAAATCAAAGTTGAACATGCTGAGATAAAACCATCAACGTGGGTTCGAAATTTAGGGGCATTCCTCGATTCCAACATGAACATGGAGCAACAGGTGAATTGTGTTTGTAGGTCTTGTTATGCCCAGCTACGACAAATAGGCCATATCAGAAAATATCTTACCATTGATGCTACTAAACCCCTAGTCCTTCATAGAAAGCCGTCGCATATGCTAATATCAACATTTCCCTTCATTATTATTGATATTTTACAGTTTTCATTTTCTGGCATATGCTACGTCTTTCTCTTTTTCAAGAAAAACTCGGCGCATCGTTCCGCACGTAAGTCCAGGACGGAACGATTCAAGAGACATATTGAGTAAAATAAGTATGTTTGACCACATAATTCACTTCAGTCCTGTAAAATAACTGTATTTCAAACAAATTTTGTCAGAAAAAAATTAACTGTACTCACAGATTGCGTTTATTTATCAGATTTGAATCATTCCTACACTTTTCATGGCTGACCCTGGCCTGTTTTCCGGGAATCCCTTGATTTGCATACGAGGTCAACGGAACTTGTTCACGAAGTAATTATTTAAACGAAATCCATTATTTATTCAGTAATTTAGATCTACGCTAAAAAGTTACTGACTGGATGGCTGGTTATTTCATATCCTATTGTAAGACACATATATTCATAATCTATAATCACACAAAAACAATTACGCCGATATTCTTAAAATATTTCGTCTACGCATTCACTATGCATTCGTATACTTGTATTAACCGCTCGTTCAGGATCATAGGAAGACTTTTACTATCGCGCGGGTTTTCCGTCGGAAAAATGTAAACAAACTTTCCTGTGATAATGTGAATAATGCATGTTGTGGCTAGTGACTAAGTGGGAATATATGGAGTGTATGGACATATGGACGATGGTATGTAGTACTGATCGATTGATCGATATGATTATTGACTTATATCAGCAAAAGACAGATATGTTATATATAAACTGTATTCTGTATACTAAGAAATATACTTTCCGTACACAAGTACAGATGGTTAATGGTGTTCGTCACGCATGACTGATTTGTTGATAATAGTTCACTCGGATTTTCGATTTCGGACTTACCTAGTTGAGTGCATAGCGGGATAGTACATAGTGGTTACTAGCACAGCGGACCGATCGTCACGCTTGATTGGTGCGCTGTGACATTGACACCGTATTTTTGTAAGCCGCCATGGAGCCGGGGCAAGTGATTGACTATGGCTACGAGCCCTCTTACTATGACCTGACACCCGTGACTCCACAGCGAGATCCACAGGGTGATACGAATTTTATTAATACGGATGCTGTTCGGCGAAATCTGGAGTCTGGGTCGCAAGACATAATTGTTGAAGGTGTTTTGAACTATCATGTTACATCTCTAACGAGTGAGCAACTTCAGCAACTGCTTGTTTTGTATAGGGGATTTCCGCTTGAAATGTTCTTAGGAAGAATTAAACGTGCCTATGCGGAATGTGAGGCCAAAATGGATAGTGTTCGAACTGATTTGTTTGAATTGGTGAAGAAAAAGGCTGACTGTCCTTATAGAAACTGTGATATGAAAAAGAGGGTCAAAACGCGCAGTGGTGATGCTGTAACTGATAGACTTGCACGTGATATCCATACACTGTTGTCAGTTATTGATGGAGAGGATATTCACTCAAGCGGCATGCGAGAGATCATCAGTAGTGGTACCCGCAGGGCTGGTAGATCGGTGTATTTGACTAATACACAGAGTTCGTCAACTCCAATGAGGGTCAAAGGACAGTCGCCTGAATTGAAATTGCTGCAAGAGTCGTTGTCTAGCTTAAAAGCTGAAATGTTGTGCATGAAACAACGCTATAATGCGAACGAGATTGCGAGGACTGAACAGATAAGTGTACTGAAAGAGACTACATTAAGCCTGAAGTGTGACCTGACAAATCTCTACGAAAGTGTAAGTAATAGTGTAAAGGAGATAAGTTGCTGCATACAGCGTATAGAATCTGATCGGTTATCAGGCGTTGTAAGTTTAAAGAACGAGCTTAAGACACTCAAGGAAAGCATTCGTTCTGTGGAAGATAACCTTGACACATCCGTCTCCAATTTGAGCCGTGAATTGGCAAGTGTAAAGAAGATGAAAAGCAATAAAAGCAAAGTGAAAAAGGGCAAAGAAGTGAGTGAAGGAAAGGGAGACAATTTACAGCAGGAGTTATCTGAGGGGACAGATAATAGTTCCTGTCAGAGTCCCATCCAGGCAGACGGCCATGTCGGGGATACACCTACATCCTACAGAGATGCGGTCGTGTCTAGACCCTATTCAGGTAGCAAAGAGAGACATAATTCGATTGACAGGAACAGTGATCACGTGACATCTCCGTCCTCTGGTGTGCCGCTGTTTGATTCTCGGACAATGGCGACATACATCACAGATGACACGTTACACGTCAGCTCTTGCAATATTGACAATGCATGTACAGAGAAAACGGAATGCTTACGAGCGAGTAGAACTGAGTCCTTGACTCAAAAGAACGGCTGTATTCCTGTGCGGGTTTCTGAGCGGAATCAGCCTGTTGATACAAACTCTGGTGATTTAGGGTATAGCCAGGACAACGAAGAGGACGATTTTTGTTTGTTTATAAGACGGAGGTACAAAACTTATTATGTGGGTGGATTTAAATCATCTATTACAGAAGACAAAATCGGTACATTTGTTTCCAGGCGAGGACTAAAAATCGGGAAGTTAGTGGTTATCCGCAACCGTAATTTTGACTCTGCCTGTGTGAAAATGAGTGTAATAGACAATGGGGAAGCTCAATGGGTTGAAAATCCATTCTTCTGGCCAGAGGGTATTGTATGTAGGCCATGGGTACCTAACCGCAGGTTCTCTCGCAATGGGTCACGATTCGATAGATCTACTACTTCGCACAACGTGAGAGAGAGATCAAGAGTTTACAATAGATCGGACATAGACGATTATAATCCGTATTTGACCTTAGACCCAGACTATGAATGTTGATCTAAATTTATTGTCATGGAATGCCTCTGGGCTCATGTCTAGCTCGTCTTACCTGTGTGACGTTTTGCACGATCGGCAAATCGATTTCTGCGGATTATCCGAGCACTGGCTAAGAAAATCAGATTTACATTTTCTTAACTCTCTGGATAACAGTTACAGTAATTACTCGGTTAGCGATCGTGACTTGTGCGTAACTGGTAACTGTCCTATTAGGAAAGGGGGCGTGGCTATTATGTGGAAGCATGAATATTCAAACAGAATAGCAAGATTATCTATTGATGATGACAGAATTATCGGAATTCAATACGAATGCTTTGACAATGTATTTATGTATATGTTTCAAGTATACTTTCCAAGTAGTAATCACTCTATAGCAGAATACAGGGAATATGTAGATAAACTGTCAGACTTAATACATTTATATTCTGCTAAGGGTACTGTTGTTGTGATGGGCGATATCAATTGCCACATTAACTCATCTCGCTTTAAAAAATCTGAAAGTGATAGAGGCAGATATATTGGATCATTTTTGAAGTTACACGACCTTACGTCAGTGAATACCCAGGCTATGTGTACAGGAGCTAATATGGAAAAATAGTCAAACAGGGAGAGCCACACACGGAATGACACCGCATCAAACATCATCTAACGAGAAACGGTAAAGCCACAAGACAAAACATAACAGGACGCATATCAAGACGAAACACATTAAACATTAAGCATATTAAAAAACAAAATTGACCGTAGGCTGAAAGCAGGAGTGCCGCCTTGGAACGGCCAGCAGCCAAAAGCAATAAAAAAAAGGGGCTACTAAGTCTTCTTTTGTATCTTACAATGGTAAACATGAATCGTTAATCGATCATATCATGGTTCCGTCACATTGTCTCGGCCAAATTCTGTGCTGCGAAATTGTACGGGATAACGCACTCAATGTTTCAAATCATAGACCCATTTTCTGTACATTTAGGATGCAGGGTATTCATCAGAGAGCTTCTAGGACACCAGAGTCTAGACCCAAGTGGGATAAAGTGTCTGAAGAGGCTTTGAGAAAATATGAACATTTTTTTGCAGGAAAACATTGTATTGTGTTCTTTATTACATGTTGATATTGTATCCTGTAAACAGATTGATAGCATGTACTCTGATATGGTAACATGCTTCTTGGAAGCGTCAGATCGCTTAATACCGAAATCGTCTTTTAAACATTACCTTAAGCCATACTGGTCGAAAGAGCTATCGGACCGCCAGCGTGAGCTTAAGAAATGTAGGAAACAGTGGGTAGAAAGCGGCAAACCGCGGGGTAATTCCTCTCCGTCATTTCAGCATTATAAGCAATGTAAAACTGTTTTTAGGAGAGTGCATAGACGAGCAGTGAATAAATATTTAATCTCTCTTAATGAGGAAATTGATAGGTCTGCAGAGTTAGACAGTAAGGTTTTTTGGGGCCTTATTCACTCTAGGAGGTCTGGTGTTGCTTCCGAACTTGGTAGCGAACTGGTTTTTGATGGAGAGGTTTGCAGGAGTACAGAACAGATTACAAAAAAAGTGTGGGGGGGGGGGAATATTTCAAAACTCTGTACCATCCATGTGAAAATACTAGATACGATGAAGACTTTTTTGTTAAAACTAATAGTAAAATGGGAAGCATTTATGGTAATATTAAGAGCAAACAGTTACAGACTGACCCATATGCTTTTATGTGTAGTGATTTGATAGATAGGTTTCTCAAGAAGGCCAAGAAATCAAAAGCCCCAGGCTATGATAAGATCTCTTATGAGCATTTATTATATGGATGTGACATTGTTAAGAAATTGTTATTGAAACTGTATGCATCTATGCTTAAATTATCCCATACGCCTGAAGATATGAAACGAGGCGTTATTGTTACACTGTATAAGGGAGGTAACAAGGTAAAATCCGACCCGAACAGTTATCGGGCTATAACCCTTTCATCTGTTTTCATTAGGATATACGAGTCAGTACTGTTACATAAACTTGACCTTGATCGCTCGCTAACTGTGAATAGATTGCAATGCGGCTTTCAGAAGACACTTGGATGCATGATGACGTCATTTGCATTAAAAGAGAGTATTTTGTCCTGTTCAGGAAATGGATCTAAAGTATATGTATGCTTTCTGGATGCTAGGCAAGCTTTTGACAGGGTTTGGCACAATGGCCTTTTTAGCAAGATATATGACGCTAATATTGATTTAACCGTTTACAAAGCATTTGTTAGTATGTATACCGGGTTGCAAAGCCGAGTTAAAGTTAAAGGCTGTCTGTCTGACTGGTTCCCTGTTTTACAGGGGACCAGGCAGGGGGTGTTAGCAGTCCTAAACTGTACCTCTTGTACATAGATGGGTTGATACAGGAACTTGAGCGATCAGGGCTGGGTTTATGCATGTTTGGGAACTGTTTTGCTAGCCCTACAGTAGCAGATGACATGTGCCTGGTTAGTTTATCGAAAAATGCAATGGATAAAATGATGGATTTGTGTTACCATTATTCTTGTAAATGGCGCTTCGATTATAATGCAAACAAGTGCGCCGTTGTTGTTTTTAATGAATCTGATAGGCGGTCAGAGAGATGCAGGCGTCTGTGGCAGTTAGGTTCTGAAATAGTAGAGGAGAAAGATTGTTACACACACCTTGGCATCAGTTTGAATAGTCACCTTGATGTGCAGCAAAATGTTGATGATTCTAAAACTAAAATGAGTAGCTCATCTTTCAGTTTTGCAGGTTCAGGTTTGCTGGGCGAAGGGATTCACTCTATAACAATGTGTAATATTTCTAAATCTGTGGTAATTCCTAAAAGTTTGTATGGATGTGAACTGTGGAATGATATGACAGCTGCCCAGACGTGTGCACTTGAGAAGACCCAGCGTAAATGTATCAGGTTTATCCAGGGTATTCCGCGTAGCACGCGTAGTGAAGTTGTGCTAAGCATGATTGGTTGTAAGCTTATTGAAAGTGAAATAGACTATAGGAAACTATCTTTTTTCGGCCAGCTATGTCATCTGAGCGTAGACGCCCTAGCAAAACAAGTGTTTATAGAACGATTGATAAGATACAATGAAAACCCGTACAAGAAAAAGGGGTTTGTTCCTGATGTGTTTAGATTATTAAGCAAATATGGATTGAGCAATTTTTTCTTTGATTATGTGAATTCTAGGGTCTTCCCGTCGAAATCTAGCTGGAAATGCATACTGAGAAAGTCTGTAAAACGGTTTGAAATATCTATGCGCCGGTCTAATGTGTGCCATGAGCGTCTGCTGTGTCCATACCTGCATATTTTAGATGACGTATTGACGCCAATGCCAATTTGGTTGTTATGCAAACAGACTCCTAGTCTATTGCCAGCATGTAGGAAATCTGCTTATCTTCTAGCCCGTTTGTTCTCTCATGAATTTATACAGTTATGTAATTACTGTGGTAAATTGTTTGAGAACGGGGCCGTTCATGTGATATTCGACTGTCCGAATAATGAGCATGTAAGACAAAGGCTATGGAATGATGTTTACATTACATTTGGACACAGCATATACAGAGACTTGACAAATATGGAAGCAAAGCTCCAAATTGCTCATTTAAGCTTCGGTCTATGTCAAATATTAACTGACGACATAGACAGAGAAAGCTGCTTAAGAATGGTTGTTAAAGCGTTTTATCATATGTTGTTTTGAAATAAGTTTTACCACATTCCCTCCTTGTGAAGCTTTTAGCACCTCTGTGAAAGTCATATTTTGAAACGGTTGTGATAAATAGAGCATTTTCTCCATACGAACGAATGCTCTATTTACCACAATGGTTTCAAAACTACACAATTCTGAAATTCCCTTTCTGTAGTTATTACTCCCTTTCGGTAGATTTATTCAAAGGAGTTGTGTCTGAAATAGTCTAGGAAGGAATGGGGTAAAACATTATATAGTATATTATATTTGTGCTCAGAGTAGTGTGGCAAATGAAGTCTCACCTTTGTTGCAGTTTCATATAGTATACACATATATGTCTGTAGGTTTAGACTGGGCGTTTGTCTGCCTTACATGGTAAATAGCTACTGTATGGGTGGTGTGTGTGGTACTGTTCATTGTTTGTTTGTAGAGGTTCTTGCCACCGATATGATGTGTGTAGCTTTCCCTACGGTCCATCCGTCTGTTTGTTCGTCCGTAACAGAGTTCCGTGGGAAGGGTGTGTGCTTATGCTACCCCTTTTCCATCGATCTTATTAAACGAGCGGAAAGGTATTTCTCGTTTACAGTAACATTACATGACGTACTGTCATCAATATACCTATACTTTCCCTCTGTATTTCGTTTCGTCCGAGGGGTTGTGTTGTGGTATATGCATAATTATTGCGGATTAATTTCATATATAGCGGATTCAGTTGTTATTTCTGTAGAGTTTAGTATCACCATTGTGGTTTTTATGATATTCTGCGCTATTCGCCCGTCTGTCCGTAGCTTATTAGGGAAAGGCGCGTGGTGTCCGCGACGCTCCTTTCCATCACTTTTACCAGACGGTTGGATTTTGGTCTAGTACAGTGACATTTCATAAATTTACCTTCACTTTCCTTCTGAGTTTCGTTTCGCCAGAGGGAATATGATTAGTTATATTCATGATAAGTTACATGAATATTCATGATTATGACAGGGCGATGCTTCCATATTAAAACGGTAGTTATTGTGTACTATTTACACATGTATGGTATGCATGAACATACCCTCTGCCCCATGGGTATCCAGTTTAGTAATTATGGCTTCATAGATGGTGACTGTGTTAATTTATGACACACATACACACGAAATGATTATCTGGTCTTGGTAGAGGCTATGAGATCGTATCTGTGTTATGTCATAAGCAAAGGTGTAGAAATGCGTACTTATGGAGCAAAGGGTTAAATCATGTTTAATGTACTATATTTCTTACTGTAATTAGTATTGTCCGTAGTTTGTCCTGTGTTACATGCCGTTTCTAATTAATTGTATCTATATCACCTTTCACATATTTATTATGTTATAGTTTTGTATATTCTATTGATATTTATTTGATGTATAACTCTTCATGTATGGAGGTAAATAAAGAATCAATCAATCAATCCATTATTTATTCAGTAATTTAGATCTACGCTAAAAAGTTACTGACTGGATGGCTGGTTATTTCATATCCTATTGTAAGACACATATATTCATAATCTATAATCACACAAAAACAATTACGCCGATATTCTTAAAATATTTCGTCTACGCATTCACTATGCATTCGTATACTTGTATTAACCGCATCATGTAACATGAACATTGCAAACATTTTGAAGATGTGTTCGACCGGGAATAAACTGTCAGCATTTTTTACCTATACGTAGGTGAGTGACATGGATTTTAGGTAGTATGTAATGTTAAACTGTTTTGTGTATCAAATGAAACCCATATTATCAACTAACTGAGATAAATGACGAAAATCGATTCACGTAGAAAATGCGTTAGGGATCTGGCCAATAACTTTTGGACGTTGATGCTTGGAGAGATATATAATTTTTAATAAAGAGCAAGCGAAACGTCTAAATAATTTGGACTACTAAAACCCTAGTAAATTCTCTTGTTGCATCCAGACTCGACTATTGTAACTCCCTGCTTTGTGGTTTACCAAAGACAACTTTGAACAAACTGCAGACTGTCCAAAATGTTGCAGCTCGTATCATTACCAGGACATCTCGTTTTGACCACATAACACCAGTGCTAAAGGAACTTCACTGGCTCCCAGTGGAACACAGGATTGACTTCAAACTTTTGACTCACACCTATAAAGCATGGCTCCCAGTGGAACACAGGATTGACTTTAAACGTTTGACTCACACCTATAAAGCATTGAATGACAAATCTCCAAGTTACATCACAAACATGTTAAAGATATATAAACACATCGTGATTTAAGATAAAAAAAATGACTTTATGGCCCTCGTGATACCAAGATCCCGTACAGTTACCTATGGTGATCGTAGCTTTGCAAAGGCGGCTCCTAAATTGTGGAATGAACTACCGGTGGGAATACGGAAGTCAGCTTCACTTGAGTCTTTTAAAAGAACTCTTAAAACTCATTTTCTTTTTAAAGATATATGGTGGCTGATGTATATTTTAACGGAGTGTCTTTTGCCACGTATTTTTATAACCGGTGACAGGGTAAAAATCACACGCATCGTGAGAGTTACACTATACGGCAATAAATTCAGATAGCATTCTAATATCATGATTAAAATGCATTTATTTGGACGAATTACACACCTAGATAAGTAAGATATATTTTGTAACACTATTTCTTGAAAGCCAAATGTATGCAGACTTTAAAATATAATAATGTTTGTTCGTTATATGCAAAAGTAGGCCTAATTAGCTGCCCAAACTAAGTTCAGATTATATCTAACTTTCGGGATGAAGAAAGTAAGGCTCAAAAGAATGAACGAAATAATATTAACGGGGAAAACAATGCGTGGTATAGAAAACTATTGCAATAATAGTACGGAAAATAATGACTAGATAAATTACCCACCTTAGTATTGATCCACTTATAAGTAAAATTCCATATGATTATTAACTAACGACACATTCACATAAATCCACAATAATTTATTTCACTTATGTGAAAGTGAAAGTATCCCTGCTTCCCACAAGCGTCCTTGGAATACTAAAGAAATGAATGCAAAAGTCAGCTAGGTTTGACTGATAACTCAGCATGCAAGCCGAGTTTATGTCAGCTTTGATACACAAATATCACAGTCGGTAATTACGAGTTGTCTGCAATGCAAACACCAAACACCACGCACACGACAGCTTAATTACGTCTAACAACGTTGGTAAGCCGACAAACGCTTTAATTGGTGTTACTCATTCACACCCGTAAACGTCTAACATCAACCAAACCTACTGTGGAGCAAACTTTGACCAAGCTGAATGACACATGATTTACCATTTACAAGCTTCAGAGAAATCAAATTTCATCGAATAATCTGTTTCTCACGAGGCAAAGACTTCTTTTGATGCCATGTGTCGGAGTCGGAGATTTTATCCTCAAGTACCTGGATGTTGGAAACGGGTGTAAACAGAGCAGACCCTGATCAGACGGCCGCTATAGGAGCCATCTGATCTGGGTCTTCTCTGTTTGCAAATGCGTGAAAACACGTTTACCTAGTATACTGACGCCTTTTTGCCGTAATCCTCAAGTACCTGGATGTTGGAAACGGGTGTAAACAGAGCAGACCCTGATCAGACGGCTCCTATAGGAGCCATCTGATCTGGGTCTACTCTGTTTGCAAATGCGTAAAAACACGTTTATCTCGTGAACCGACGCCTTTTTTGCAGTGAAAATGGTAATAAACGTTCAAAAAAGAAATTGTAACATAACTGTTTGCAAAAAATCTTGAGCAAAACTGTATAAAATCACGTTTAACATAAATTACGTGTCACTAAGCAAAGGGACATTACCGCTGAAAATTGTAAATGCTATTAGACTAGGTCATCGTACCTTTGGTGCCACGTACGGCGATTTCTCCCTTATTTAAGACATAAAACTACTTTTTTCATTGTAATAATTATTTCATATATCAAGTTTTCTGATATCAATTTTTTTTCCGAAAATCTGGAGGGAAACTATGTAGAATCCCGTCTAACAGAAAATACGGGTCAATAAGCAAAGGAACATCACCGCTGACAAATGCGTAAACACACGTTTCTCTCGTGAACCGACGCCTTTTTTTTGCAGTGAAAATGGTAATAAACGTTCAAAAAAGAAATTGTAACATAACTGTTTGCAAAAAATCTTGAGCAAAACTGTATAAAATCACGTTTAACATAAATTACGTGTCACTAAGCAAAGGGACATTACCGCTGAAAATTGTAAATGCTATTAGACTAGGTCATCGTACCTTTGGTGCCACGTACGGCGATTTCTCCCTTATTTAAGACATAAAACTACTTTTTTCATTGTAATAATTATTTCATATATCAAGTTTTCTGATATCAATTTTTTTTCCCGAAAATCTGGAGGGAAACTATGTAGAATCCCGTCTAACAGAAAATACGGGTCAATAAGCAAAGGGACATCACCGCTGACAAAGTCAATGATATTAGGATAGGTTATCGTTCCTTTGCTGCCACGTACGGCAATTTCTCCCTTACCTTGAGACATAAAATTACCTTTTTCATTGTAATAACTATTTCATATATCAGGTTTTTCTAATACAAATTTGTTTTTTCTGAAATATTGAGCGAAATATGTAAAATTCATTCAAACAGAAAATACGGGTCAATAAGCAAAGGGACATCACCGTTGAAAATTCAATGACCGTAGGCTAGGTTATTGTTCCTTTGGTGACACGTACGACGATTTCTCCCTTATTTTAAGACATAAAACTATTTTTTTCATTGTAATAACTATTTCATATAGCAGGTTTTCTGATACAATTTTTTTTTTTTCTGAAATATTGAGCGAAATATGAAAAATTCATTCTAACAGAAAATACGGGTCAATAAGCAAAGGGACATCACCGCTGAAAATTCAATAACCGTAGGCTAAGTTATCGTTCCTTTGGTGACATGTACGGCGATTTCTCCCTTATTTTAAGGCATAAAACTACTTTTTTCATTGCAACAACTATTCCATATATCAGGTTTTCTATACATTTTTTTCTCTTGAGAGAATTATGTAAAATCCCGTCTAACAGAAAATACTGGTCAATAAGCAAAGGGACATCACCGCTGAAAATGCTTTCACGTACGGCAATTTTTTCTCTTATTTGAAGACATAACACAAATTTTACCATTGTAACAAATAGTTCATATATTAAGCTTGTTAGTACACATCTGTTTGCAACAAAACTGGAGCAAAACTGTACATAATAAGGTTTTAAAAGGCCATACGTGGCACTAGGCACTTACGTGGTACTAAGACATCTCAAATTATAGTAATTTTTTTTTTAAAAATCGTCCATTTCTTCGTTTTATACAATAACAGACTTTCATTTATTCATGTAACACATTAAAAGTAAAATAAATTTCTAACTTTTTCTTCTTCTTTTATAATAAGACTATTTGTATATATAAGCCGGAAACTTTCTTGAGATGGGGGTGATTTTCACGAAAATGTGATTATTATGTGCATACGTGGTTTTAGATGACTTGCTAATGACACGTAATTACGTGGTAATAGACACTATCTATCTATCAATACTGCCCAACTCCGCTGTCGCGTATTATTGGCAGGTGCGCGTCAGTGCTAGGATAAAGGTAATAAAAGTAGTGAATAGAGAGACTTCAAAGTGAGACAGTGAGAAGAAGAAAGTGAGATAGTGTTAGAACAGGTGATTTTTAAAATCAGATAAAAACACTATTTCCCGGCTCTCAGGGACGGCTAAAAAGAGAGGGGTGCATGGCACTCTTAAACCCCTCTAGGTCTGACTGTTGAACGGCATATGCAGGCAAGCTGTTCCACAAAACAACTGTATATGGAAAGAAAGAATATTTCAAATAGTTTGACGATGTGTGTATCTGCCTGTATGATAGTGGATGCATATGACGGGTCGTCATCGTGGGCCTCTCGAGATATGTGGGTACCTGAACAGTAACATAACCATAGGCAATTTTATAGAACATAGTCAGTCGTCCAATGTCTCGTCGATCGCGTAAAGTCTGCCAATTTAAATTTTCTAACATGGTGTTTACACTAGAGTAATAAGAATAATAATCAGAACTTACCCATCTCGCAGCTCGTCTCTGGACCTTTTCCACTTTGTTTATATTTATTTGGGTATAAGGGCTCCAGACTGAAGACGCATACTCTACCTGTGGTCTTACTAAGGTTTTATATGCAACCTCTCTTATCTTGTTGTTTTTGGTACGAATGTTCCTGAAGAGAAAACTAAGAGTGTTATGCGCTGAAGATGTTATATTATCAACATGTTTGTTCCAAGAGCGATCTTTGGACAAGGTTACGCCAAGGTACTTTGCACTATCAACACTATCTAAAATTTGGCCATGTAAAGTGTAGTCAAAGTTGATCTTATCCTTGCTTTTAGAAATAGAAAGCACTACGCATTTGCTGGGGTTAAATTCCATATCCCAAGTTTCTTCCCATTTTACTAGAGTATCGAGATCATTCTGGAGAGTAGAGCAGTCTTGCGTGTTATTTATTGCAAGGTAAACTGCAGTATCGTCAGCGAAAAGTCTAACTGGAGATGTTATTTCACCAGGAAGGTCATTTATGTAAAGGAGAAACAATAACGGACCGAGGACTGAGCCTTGGGGTACTCCAGAGGTAACAGGGACTTCTGATGAGCACTCACCTTCTAGGACAACCTTCTGTGTTCTCCCGATAAGAAAGTTTTTAATCCAGAGTACAATAGACTTATTGACACCATGAACTTTAACTTGTGAAGTAGTTTTACATGGTTAACTTTATCAAAAGCTTTACTAAAATCTAGTAGAACTAAGTCAGTTTGATGTCCATTTTTCAGGTTTAAAGAAAGGTCATCAACAAGTTGTATGAGTTGCGTTTCGCATGATCGGCGCTGCCTAAATCCGTGTTGCAGTTCATATAAGATGTTGTGTTTATCGAAATGGTCTGAAATATTAGAGGCGACAATATGTTCCAGTACTTTACAAAGAATACATGTCAAAGAAATAGGCCGATAATTTGCTGGATCCTCCTTGTTACCTTTCTTGAAGAATGGTATCACATTTGCCGAGGTCCAGATTTTTGGAATTATGCCTGTATCAATTGATTTTTGAAAGAGAAGCTGAAGGATTGGAGAAATCTGATGGCTAAGGTTTTTAAGAATTAAGGGCTTAATGTTGTCTGGTCCGGCTGCCTTGTCTGGTTTCAAGTTAGACAGTTGTTTTTGCACTCCAGAGACACTGATATATATATGAGGCATTTTCGGGTAACTTTTGCAGGATGGGTCAGTATGGATATTGCAATTCCTGAGGGTATTAATACAAGATTGCGCCAAGGTTAAAGGTGAAATAGGGGTAAAAACTGACTGGAACTGCTTGTTTAGAATATTTGCTTTTTCCTGATTTCCAGTCTTAATGAAACCTGTGGTATTATCACGGAGAGGAGAGATGCCTGATGCATCACTTTTGGCATTTTTTATCAAGTTGAAAAGCTTTTTTGAATTAAACTGTGATGTATTATTTTCTGTTGTTCCATCTTCTTGAATTCCAAGTATATATTCTATGTATCTATTGTATGACAGTTTAATTTGGGTCTTGATATGGTTTTTCAGCTTATTAAATGATGTTCTAGTAGTGTTGTTTCCTCCCTTTCTGCATTTTTGGTACAATTTGTCTCTTTTTCTAATTAATCTTTTAATTTGCTGAGTAATCCAGGGAAGAGAGCTCTTGCCACTAATTCTTTTGCTAGGTATGAATTTAGAAATGCCAGAAGTGATAGAGTCAGAGAATTTTTGCCAAATTTCTTCTACAGATTTATCTCTAAAATTTTCAAGGATATCAATTCTTACCTCCTCCATGTATTTTTCAAATCCCTCCCAGTTGGTTTTCCTGTACAGTGGCACAGTTCTGGGAGGTTGTCTATGTTCTTTTGGTTTTATATCTGCTGTAAAAGAAACAATGTCATGGTCTGCAATTCCTGGTATACAATTTACATGATTTACTGGGGTATGATTTGAGGTAAGGAAGAGATCTAAGGTATTTTCACCCCTAGTATTTTGGGTAACCATCTGAGTAAGATTAAAATCTGAAAGGATATCATTGAAGTTTTCATACAAATTGGTAAAATTGCAGCCTGACTTTATAGTGGGCACATGATCATTTTCCCAGTGAAGTTTTGGGTAATTAAAGTCGCCTAAAATCCAGATATTTCCTTTTAAATTCCTAGTAAGTTCTAAAGACTTTTTCAGTTCTTCTGCACTGTGGGCATCCCCTTTTTGGGGTCTGTAATAGGCTGCAATATAAAGGGGTTTGCAGTGTAAAAGGTGAAGCTTTACCCACAGGATTTCACAATCTTTGAGCTGCTTTTGTTCAGACGCCAGGATTGTATTTCTTACCAAGATGAAAACTCCTCCCTTGCTGCCTCGATCTTGTCTGAAAGGAGTGTAACCTAAGTCTTTGGGGGAAATTTCACCATCTTTATGGGTGCTATTCAACCAGGACTCAGTTCCCACAATAATATCAGGTTTATGTTGGTCAATAACAGCAAGACATTCTGGCTTTTTGTTTACAATAGATTGACAATTTATCAAAAGTACTTTAAGCTTAGGAAAGAATTTATTTTGACTACTATGTGTATCTATATTTGGCAATGTATGTCCAGTGTCAGTCTCTGTCGAAGTGTCACTAGTCAAGTCACCAAATACCTGGAAGCTGTTTTCTGTGGAAAAGGAAGACACAGATTTTTGAGAAAGTGAGTAGAAACTTACCGCATCACATCCGGAGCATGCCCAAGAGAACGACACGTCGCACGCCTCAAAGGCACTGTATTTATTCGGGCTAATGCCCTGGCAACCAATGTGAAACCACTGTTTACAGGAGTCACGCTCCAGGGCACTATCCGAATCCAAGACCTCTTCTCCGCAAAGACCACACGGGTAGTCTGGGCCTGGATTTTCTCCACGTCTGATGACATAGACATAAGCAAGATGCAGAGGTATGTGAGCGAAGCATTACGGGGCGGTTTTGTAACCGGGACGAACCAGCGTGTTGACTTTAGGACGAAACCACAGACATGAGTCTCGTCCAATTTGATGTCGTTAGAATCTCCATCAAATGGACGAAGCTCGTGGTTTGTTTTCTGTGGACAGAACCTCAAACACGTCAGAGTAGGCTAACAAAGAGTGGCAACAAAATACCTGTCAGCATGTTAGTTTCACCTGGCACCTGTCACAAAACAATGGAAATCAAATATGGCGGTTTTGCAAAGGTCAAGGTCAGCAGAGCACATATACACTACCACAAAGAAAGATACTTTTGAGACGATTACCAAAGTAAATAATCAACAGCACACTGCATCCACCATACGACTTTTATAATTCAGAAAAAAGTCCCCGAGAGCCTCGAAACAGACATTTTCGGAGTTTAGAAGTGAGAGTCAGAAAGTAGGTGTTAATCGCACGACGCATGCGCATTCTGCCATATTTTAAACCCAAATAGCTGTTGCATGTTTGGGTGCCGGACGTTTCGGTAAATGACCAGTTCGGTAAATTGATTTTATATAGTGAATGGTCCGGACGTTTCGGTAAAAAGGTAAATTATAGTAATTAAAGGATTAAGTAGATTTATATCGCACCTCTCCCAGTAACAATGAAACTGTTCGACTATGTTTGTGCCACGTTTGAAGCTGTGTTTTAGTTGTATAATGTATGGATACTGATCTAACAATGAATACGATGGACATGCGAAGGGTGTTGAAAATAATTGGAGTTTTTAAATATAGTAATATATTGGCAAAATAATTGATAACGAAAAGTGTACTGGATATATATTTAATATTTACCATAAAATATGTACAATGTACATAGTTTTGCAATAAGATAATAATTATATACACTATTTCAATAATACCTATAAATAACTCCAAACTGTTTGCAAAAAAAAACTATTGCCCAATGAGTCAAATCAACTGTTATATAGTCGTTTTGTGTGAGAAAGACTTTGAATTCTGATCAGTCATCGCTTTACGGATCCAAACTGTTAGCAAATACCTAAGGCAGTGAAAATTCTGATCAGTCATCGCTTTACGGATCCAAACTGTTAGCAAATACCACGAAGTAAATACAGACGGAGTGGCATCGAGTCGATCTGGTCAAAAATGCTGTCGTTCAAAATTAATCAACCAATCAGAGCGCAGCATCTTATTGTTGACGAAGGACGCCATTGAGGAAAAGCGTGAAATTGCTCGCAAATTTAAGACGATTTCACCTGTATTGAAGTCTCGAATCGATAGACTTTTTGTGTGAAAGTGTTTGGTAAGTATTAATTTCTTTCATGGGTCCTTGTTTATGGTGCAAAATATTTTAGTTGATGGTTTTTTCGGAGACGGAAATGAACCTGTTATTTTCAGTGCGTCTGAACTGTTGACAAAATGGCGGCAATGGTCGAAAAATTAGTTTAGCTTTCATATGGTTTGATAATAAAAGTAAGTTTATTGAAATATGTGGTTGCTTATACTTAGTCCAGTGCTTCTGAAGACTATGAACTAATGCATGGTCCATATTTAATCGAAAATTGTGTAGAGATTACGTGTAAACTTAGCTGTGAAAATGACGATTTTTAGCTATATTGCCATTTCACTGAGGATCGCTTTCCTAATACCGTGGAATCGGGAAACACTAAGGCTTACTTCTCGTATATTATTTTCATTCAACGTGAGTTGTGATGAAATGCAAATATGTTGAATTAATGCATGGTATATTTTTTTAAACGATTAATTGGTCGATACTCGTATAATCGTGGATTGAAAAAAGAGCGATGTACAGTCAAATTTTAAAGTGGTTTTGAAAAAAATACCATAGAATTTATACATTGTTTGTGACAAATGAGTAATTATTTTCATTTAGTAAGTGTGGAAAAGGAACCTAAATAGTCTGTGGTCAGTAATCAGAGCAGACCCCCTGATCAAACAGTCTCTTTTTGAGCAATCTGATTTGAATAGCAAAGGTGTTCTATTCTGTTAATTTGTGAATGCTGGAATGGTCCATCATTGTTTAACTGTAGATTTTATTCATTATAATTATAAGACTTAAATTTGCTAGATTATTTTGCTTAATAAACAGTGAAGACTCTGATCAGAGGGTTGTTTTTTAGCTATTGTGTCATTTTTACCGCACACCGTCTGAGTCTACAGTGTTTTAAATGTCAGTACTCTTGATTCCTGCGTTCAAAGATTTTAACAATACAAAGTAACAAATAAGATTGCATGAAAATAAATTGTTTAGACATTTTGAGACTTTATTATTACATTACCAACCCAGTCTAAATACTGCTAATTTGCAGAATAGACCTAGGAAACGATCAAATGTGCCAGGTCAGTAAATCCCCTATGTTATCAGCAGGGGTCAAGGGTCAGTGATCACAACTACCATCTATCACACACTTCCTTATCAACAAAGCGATTAATTATTACGCAACAGGAAAGCTTTCAAATGAGACAAACACCAAACAATGTGCCAATTATCTAAAGTTCTGATTTGTTATTTTTCCAAAAATAGAAAAAAACTATTCTGACTAATTAGATCTATAGTTAGGCATAATTAAACCCCAACGATTGAGATATATTTAAAAAAAATAGATAATGGTGAATTCTAGTTCTAAAGATAGTTTAGATTTATATGATCTAGATCTAGCTGTATCTGGGGGACGTCACTACCGGAAATAAATTTTGCAGTCTCCAAGCAACAAGTAGCGACTCTCTTTCGCGACCGTGAAACGAAAACAAAACATCCCGATGTGAATTCAGATTAAATTATTTATTTAGGGAGGGGATTTGGGATTTTGTGCAGCGGCATTGCCGTATGATGGAATTCTGTCTAATTTGTAAGCGTGCATGCCCATGTCGCCATTTGCATTTTGACACGACTGGTTCTCGAATTCTTTTTTGATAACTCCAGTACAGCGCAAACGGGAACCAACTTGTGATTACATAATGCGGATGTTCTCCGCGGGGGAACCATACCAAAACAGGCCAAGCGTGGATCACAGCATGACAGCATGCTAAAGGGGGCTTGTGTGTGTAGAGAACTAACAGATAATCTAACCCAGGGAAGAAAATATAGGTCACTTAAAAAAATGCCGTGGCAGAATCGGTTAAACGGTAGAAACGGGTAACGAAGCGGTAGAACGGTAGACCACCTCTGAAAACGGTAGAATTCACCTACCGTCGGTAGTTATCACATGTATGATACACTGAAACCCAGGTGTAAACGGAACTGATTTCCTATATTATAACATAAATTATATCTTGATAGAGTGATTCAGATAGCAGGAAATTGCACCATTCAATGTGGCAAACCAAAAAAAAATCGGCTACCGGGAGGGGACACCCCTCCCGTGCCCTGCTCATCTAGCTCCCCCCCCCCCCCCCCCCCTACCCCCTCCCCAGCAACAATTTCCTGGGTACGGCCCAGATTGTTTATCCGAATATAGGTGGTGTCCGTAAGAACGGACAAAAGGCACATCAGCGCATACCGTTTCACCGCAAGCTGGTAATAAAATGCAAACGATTTCAAAATCATTAATTGGGGTAACACAAGTATACAAACAGACTTTTTTTACCTTATACAATGAAGATGAAACACTGGTTTGTTGGTTCGTAACAAGTGTGCTGCTCGAAATTTTATAAACTCACAACACGGCCATTTCTGCAATATTTGCCGTTGCACGTTTCAGCCGGTGTAAATCGACTGTTCTAACTTCAGCATTCATAAATTGCATTGAACATTGTCATTCACTTAGTTTACTTTACTTACCACCTTAGCCAAAGGTTTATGGAGTTTCTGTGCATAATTGGCTGGTTGGTAGGTTCTCTATTCGTTTCTCCTTATTCAAAATGGCGACTTTTAGTGAATTTCCGTGGATTTCCGTATTTTCCCGGCACGAAAACCTTTCACGCATGCGCATTATTTTTTGGTTTTCCATATAAGGTATTTGCTGGCCGTGGACCATCTTCCTAGTGTTCAGTACATTGTATCGGTTTATAGTTCGATGCCACTCCGTCTGTATTTACTTCGTGCAAATACCTAAGGCAGTGAAAGGATAAAACCAATTGATGATCTGGGTCTACACTGTTTTACCAGACAGAGAAGGAGTCGTTGTTATACCCTTTTTGTGTGTAAAAAACGTTTGATTCTGATCAGTCGTCTAGTTACGCGGTGCCAGGATTCAAACTTTTTGACAATGAAGTAGTGCTCATCTTATTAAAGTGTTGGGTGCAGCGAGGTTGTTAATTAGTTAATTAATTAATTGATTACAGGCGACGGCACAATTAATGGCAAACAATAATTAAAGACGTGCCGCATTTACAGACCACGCTTTTTTTTATATAAATATGCGTGACAGGATAAAACGAAATAATAATTTACCTTTTTACCGAAACGTCCGGACCATTCACTATATAAAATCAATTTACCGAACTGGTCATTTACCGAAACGTCCGTAAATCGCATGTTTTAACTCAGCTACACTTGAATCTTTTAAAATATCTCGTAAAATCGTTCCTTTTTAAAGTATTATGATGGCTGATATATATTTTAAGCCCAAACAGCGGTTGCATGTTTTAACTATAGAAATAGTATGCCATCAACACTGCTTTATTCTCTTATCATAATTGTATTATACCTTACTAGGCATATGGATTTTAAATTTTGAGTTATGCGATGTTCTATTTATACCTTAGAAATACACTGTAAATGTTTTTGTTTTGTTTATTATGTTTTTATTTCTATTGCATATCTTATATTTTCTTTTATTTCTGCTTTAGTATGTATAAATGTTTTAATTGTAAAACACTTTTGAACGTATTTAGATATGAAAAGAGTGCTATATAAATATGGTATAATAAAAATAATAATAATAATAATAATAAGCAAACAGAGCAGACCCTGATCAGGAGACTCCTACAGGAACCATCTAATTTGGGCCTACTCTGTTTACAAAAGTATAAATCTTAGACATTTATATAAAGAAAAGGGTTAATGTAAACCTTCTTTGATATACATGTATGTCATGATCAGACAATTGTTGCATATTCATGTAACTATAAGATGGTCACAAGTGTTACTGGTTTTTTTCATCAGGCCTTTAATGACACCAAGCCCTATCTTTCAAATGAACAGGTAGAACATGGATATTAGGCCTGGTTTGGATAAACAGGTCACACTATTTACATATTGTTGCTGGGATAAACAGGTCACAGGGTGGATATCAAGCATTGTTTTAGTTACACATGCCATCAGATAGACATCATACACATGTATATATTTCTCTGAAATAAACAAGCTGCAAGATGGAAACTACAACTGGTTGGGATAATTTGAGATGACTATGAGATGGACATACATCAAGTCCAGGGTGAACATCAGTGCTGTAACCTTTATACTGCAGTTTTAGATGTGAAGAAGTCTATTTAACCCTTAATTTCCCTTATATAAACTTGTTTTCATGCATCTGCAAACAGACTAGACCCAGATAAGACAGCTCACATAGGATCAGGGTCTGCTCTGTTTGCTAATGGATCCACCTTCCATTATAAATATTTTGTAAGATTTCGGAACTGGATTGTAAGCCAAGCATTGCATATGCGCACATTCTCTTAGGGGGATTCCCGCTAGGTAGAGCTCGTGCACTAGGGATTTTCCTGGAAGTTTGAGTCGCATCCATTTTATAAGGATTTCGGCAAAGCCGAAACCCTAAATAGTATATACACACACCTAATCACTTGGATGGGTATAGGTCTGGTCATACCAGGTCTTGGATGACTATGCCACACAAATGGCATTGGATTTTGCCTCCGAGATAAAGATCACAAGGCAGTCCAAAGGACAGCTATATCCCCCATCGCCGCCACCTAAATTAAGACATTGACCTTAAGGTGATACAATGGGTTTTAAAACTGCATTTCATGCATTAGGATAAGACAACACAAGACAAGCTTTTAAAACAGAGCTGCGGTCAAAAAGGAGATATGTTGCCTCTAATGGAAATTGCGCTGCTTTCGCCGACATTTCAACGTGGTTGACATTCAACCTTCCAGTTGTTAATAAAATAGGACGGGAAAACAAATATAATGGAAACTAAAGGTAAGAACACGACTTTCAAATGTGACCTTGACCTTGAGCCGACATGACTGCCACATGTGTTCTGCACATCATCTCAATTCGGTTAATATTTGACTCAAGTTTTATGAAAATCCTTCAAATGGTTTAGAAGATATGGAGCGGACACGAAATGTAATGGAAATTGAAGATTAAATCACTTGGCCTTCAAATGTGACCTTGACCTTGAGCCGACATGACTGCCACATATGTTCTGCACATTGCCTCAACGTGGTTAACATTTGAGGCAAGTTTCTTGAAAATCCTTCAAGGGGTATAGGAGATAACAAAACTATAATGGAAATTGAAGGTAAGAACACTTGATCTTCAAATGTGACCTTGACCTTGAGTCGACATGACTGGCACATGTGTTCTCCACATCGTCTCAATTTAGCTTACATTTAGCTAAAGTTTTATGAAAATCCTTCAAAGGCTTTAGAAGATACGAAGCGGACACGAAAATGTAACGGAAATTAAAGGTTAGAACACTTGACCTTCAAACATGACCTAGACCTTGAGCCAACATGACTGCCGCATGGGTTCTGCACATCGTCTCAATTCATTTAATATTTGACTCAAGTTTTATGAAAATCCTTCAAAGGGTTTAGAAGATATGGAGCGGACACGAAACTGTAATGACAACTGAAGGTTTAAACATTTGACCTTCAAATGTGACCTTGAACTTGAGCCGACATGACTGCCACATGTGTTCTGCACTACGTCTTAACTTGGTTAACATTTGACTCAAGTTTTATGAAAATCCTTCAAAGGGTTTAGAAGATATGGAGCGGACACAAAAATGCAATGGAAATTGAAGGTTAAAACCCTTGACCTTCAAATGTGACCTTGAACTTGAACCGACATATCTGCCACATATGTTCTGCACATCGTCTCAACTTGGTTAACATTTGAGGCTAGTTTCTTGAAAATCATTCCAGGGGTATAGGAGATATGGAGCGAACACGAAATTGTTACGGACAGACGGACGGACAGACAGACAGACGAAGGCCATTCCTATAACTCCCCCTCCGCTATGCGGTGGGGGATTAAAAAGACCATAAGACAGACAGCAGGTCTAATGTCAAAGAAATCTTAGAAACCAGTTCTGGTTTCTGAGAATAACAGATTATAAGATGGGCATTTAGGGCCAGCCTCTGAGATAAATAGTTTTCTTAATAGCATTTGAGATACACATGATGGATCAAACAGACCATTAGATCAGGTTTCTGAGATAAATACCATAAAGTGGACACTATACTTGACTCTGAAAATGATAATTCTGAAGGTGAACATCAACCTTGGTATCTGTCACTAAGCTTTTGATAATAGCACATGAATATTTGGTATACATGTACGTAGAAACTGTAGTTTCAGAGCTATAATAATTTCATAAGCAAACAGAGCAGACCCTGATCAGACTGCTCCTATAGGAGCCATCTGATCTTTGTAAGACTACTCTACTTGCATATGCATGAAAAGGCATTTGTGTGAAGGAAAGCATTAAGTTCATGCTCAAGAGTTTATCTCTCACAAAGTTATCCTTTTTTCAGACAAAAGACATGTGGAAATATTCTCTAAATTACAAGCCTGTTTGTTGAATACTAGAAGGACAAGAACGTATAATTACAGGGTATGTTAGCCCTTTGAATGCTGAATTATCAAAGTAGAATGGTCTACCATTGTAGAATCCATCCAAAAATAAAGTGCAATTTCACAATAAAGAATTTAGAATATGCGACACTGAACAAAGAGTTCCTCCAGGGGTCTGATGATTTGGATCTATAATGTTTGCAAATCCCTATGTACAGTTAAACCCCTCTAATGAGACCACCAGATAGGGGCATATTTATGGGTGGCAGAGGCAGGTGGTAGCTTAATGCAGGGTGAAAGTTATGCAGAAAGGAGCTTTCCACATAACTTTTGTCCTGCATTAAGCAACCACCTGCTTATAAAGACAGCTTTGATTATTTTTGAGTGGTCACATTAGAGGGGTTTTACAATACATGTACTTGTTTCCCATATGAACTTAATGGTTAACCCTTTCCCTCATATTGACGACTTTTGACGACTAAAAGTCACTTTGTGAAACCATTGTGATAAATGGTCCCATAGGAGCAAATGCTCTATTTATCACAGTGGTTTCAAACTACAAATTCTAAAATTTTCCTTTTCTCTAGTTAGTGTTCCTTTTTGGTAGATTTATTCAAAGAGATTGTATCTAACAATAGCCTGTGAGGTAATTGGTTAAGTTAAATGTTGTTCAGTCGGTGTATGGAAGGTAATTTACTCGAAATCATCCAATTTAACGCAATCTATTCAAAGTGGTGATAATGTAAAAAGCTAACCAGTCCACCTTGTTACGCAAATATTTACAATTCCCAGCTAGGCTTTGAAATTGTACATCAACTTTCTTAATCCTTTCCCTGTTCTATGTTTATTTCAAATTTCAAAACCTAATATTTACATTCGCCCTGCAACGTCCTTATATAACCTTATTCTAAAAAGAAAGTTGCATAACCTCATGAACACCGGAAGCACGTCATTCATTTCTTAAATATAAGAAATACAATGGAATATAAATATAAGAAATGAATGACGTGCTCCCGGTGTTCATGAGTTATGCAACGCATAGCTTTACGAGCAAAGATTCACGTGAAGCCCTTCGGGCTTCACTAACTTTGCTCATAAAGCTATGCGTTGCATAACCCCATGAACACCGTAAGCACGTCATTCATTTCTTAATTGAATATTAATGGACGAAATAGTTATAAAGACCTATGGAGGGTGGAACATTGTAGCCATTTTAGAAAGTAAAGAAACAGATCTTTCAAATTCCATTAGCAAACAGTGCAGACCCTGATCAGATGGCTCCTCTAGAAGCTGTCTGATCGGGGTCTACTCTGTTTGCAAATGCGTGAAAATGTGTTTATATGAAAGAAAGGGTTAACCATTTTAACGCTGAATTTTCAGAGTGGCATAACTCATCAGTGTTGAACTTAAGAGTCCACTCAGTATGAAAAGTGCAAACTTGCTACAACATTTTCAAATAACAAACAGCGCTGACCCTGGTCCGAATGCTCCTCTGAGAGCCGTCTGATCAGGGTCTACACTGTTTGCAAATGACAATACATGTGTGTCCCAGGTTGACAGGGTTTTATCCTCATTGATTATTGAAATCCATTTTATATGGCATTGTAATAAAAGTGTTTAAATATTCATCTTGCTGTTTATATTCACAGTACTCAAAGCTGAGAAATGAATTACCGGTAAAAAAGAACCTGACATTGTTGAGTACCATAGGTTTAAACCTTTCCCTGTTCTATGTTTATTCCAAATTTCAATACCTGAATATTCATGTAGTCATTTTAGAAAGTAAAGACAGATATTTCAAATTTCATCAGCAAACAAAGCAGACCCTGACCTCTAGGAGCCATTTGATCTGGGTCTACTCTGTTTGCAAATGCATGCAAAAGCATTTATATGAGGGAAAGGGTTAAACCTTTGACTGCTGATCACTCATTAGTGTGTAACCCTTTCCTTTATATAAACACATTTTCACTCATTTGCAAACAGAGTAAACCCAGATAAGACATCTCCTAATTAGGAGCCATCTGATTAGGGTCTGCTGTTTGCTTTTGACATGATATAGTTCTGTTTTTACAGTTTCTGTCAAAGCAAAAACTTTCATTGAAAGGTTTATATCATAAATCTCCAGCTAATAGATATCCACGATGTCATAATATTTACATGAATACTGAACAGGGTAAGGGTTAACTATTGAGTCCATGTAGTATGACAGACACACATTTCTTATCTAGGTCAAGATTGTTAAACCTTTACCTGTTCTAAATTTATTCCAAATTTCAATACCTATACTCAATAATCATGGACAAAATGGTTATAAAGAAATATGGAAGGTGGAACATTGAGGATATTTTAGAAAACAAAGAAACAGATCTATCAAATTCTATTAGCAAACAGAACAGACCCTGATCAGATGGCTCCTCTAGGAGCCGTCTGATCTGGGTCTACTCTGTTTGCAAATGCGTAGAAATGCATATTTATGGAGGAAAGGGTTTATCAGTACCAGTACAAGCATTTCCCACATTCAAAGGGTTAAATCATAAACATGCTGTAAGCCTTGTTACATGGGTAAGTAATGAGGTTTGTAATATATCAGGTTTGTAATATATCTACAATAAATACCCAAACAAATCATAACACCTAATCTCCTTTCTCGACTGGTTTGTAAAATTGAATATGTCAATTTGGTACCATTTTGATCACGTTAAATTAGACTAACACAGTAGCAAGTAGAATAGATCCTGATCAAATGGCTCATTCAGGAGCTGTTTGATGTGGGTCTGTACTATTTGCCGAAGTTTGTCTAAATACTTACAGTTATTAGTGTAATCATAATGTTAGAAAACTAAATTGTCAAAGATTGTTAACAAAATACAGTAGTATCCCTCAGAACCGGACGTTCAATTAAGTATAAATATCCATTTTTAAGAAAGGTGGTAGCTTAATGCAGGGTGAAAGTCATGCAGAAAGCTCCTCTAGGAGCTTTCTGCATGACTTTCACCCTGCATTAAGCAGCCACCAGCCTAAAAGTATCTATTTTTTTTCTTAACTAGAATTCCGGTTTAGAGGGGGTTTACTGTAGTACCTTTAGCCGTATGACCATGTTATTAATCAAGTATGATTAGAAGTAAGCTGCATTCTGTATTATATACATGTATCTCCTTCACTGTTGCAATATATATGAAATCTCAAATCCAGTGTTTAACACTTTCCTTCATATAAATGCTTTTCTATGCATTTACAAACAGAGTAGACCAAGATCAGATGGTTCCTACATGAGCAATCTGATCACAGTCTGCTCTGTTTGCTTACAGAATAGGATAGCTGTGTTTCTTTACTTAACTTGCTACAATGTTCCACCTTCCATATTTCATTATAACTATTTTTTTCATGAATATTCAGGTATTGAAATTTGGGATAAGCATACAACAGGGAAAGGGTTAATTAAAGGCAGACATCAGAATTTGATTTTGCAAAATTACTTAATAAATTGCACTCATGATTCATGAATGCCCCAGCATGCTAAAACATCATTTTTAACTCAAGAAATTATGTTGGAAAATTTATGGTGTGTTATAATATAGATATTGTCTCTGCCATAAATTTAAAATATAGTAGGAAATTTAGGTCATATTAAGCTAGTTTCCTGCTAGAATGTCCCACACTTGATTTTTGGCAGAGATAAATTAAAGAGTGAAATATTGATACATGTACATGTATGTAGATAATCATGAAGTCTTACATTTTATAACAAGTAAAATTTTGATGCAGGCATCAAATGGTCACCGCAGGAAGTATTCATATTTAGAACCTTTTAAAATAAAAGTTTGGATTGCTTGATATTGAGTTTTTACATGTAGTAGAACACATGTTTCTATGGCTTTCAAGACAATAAAACAAAAAAAAACATTAAATTTTAAAATATAATGTGTGTTTAGCTTTTCTTTAAAATCTTCCTGTGCCTTGTAGCATGTAAAAGAGGAAATATATTTCATGGGATTCAAATATGTATTTCACAAACGAAAGCACATTAATGCAACAGTAAGGTTTCAGCATAGATTCTAATTTCATTTGCAAAATAGAATTCCATAAAATACATTTTGTCTTGTGAAAGAAGATGCATTGTGATAAAAAAGAAATAACTAATAAGGCAATTAATATTTGATTAGACTTTATTTGTCCATCATTATGCCAATCAAATGCATATATCAAAGGCGCTCAAAATGTGTAGTACTTAAATATCTATCACTTTTTTAGCATTTACCATGAAATGTATCTAATTCTATCATATGTTTGAAATGAAAAGAACTCCTATCATTTTCTTTTGTTTAAATGATACTTAAAACATCAAAAAATAAACAATCATTTTCCAATAGTTTTAAAAACATGATGTAAATTGGAACATTGGCTACTAAGGATCAAATGCTCCATTTTTCAGCATGTTTTTTAAAGATAACATCTTCCAGATGTGGTCAAATACATTTCTATCAGGTAATGAGTTAATGATCAATTTGTTTTTAAAATAGTTTCTACTAAATTTTACACACATATCAATGTTTGATTTGAATAAAAGTCATTAAGAACTGAATAAATGTTTTTTTCCAGTGGTAAACAAGCTGATTTTAGTTGAGATACCAAATTTATTGGGTTTCTTAGTCTTATCAAAGTTGTTTGCATATGATACTATCATCATAACAAAAATAATTTCTCTGTCAAAATAATAAGGCATGAAATATGAGAAAAAATAAAAGCTACAGATAAATTGCATTTTGGAGCATTTACCCAATGTAAATTTGTGAAGAAAACAAATGGAAAAGTATGAGTCATGCAGGAAAGGTGCAGAGTAAAAAAATCAAAATATTTTTGCATACCAAATACAAATATCAATAAAACCCTACTTAAATCTAGGCCAATACTCAATAAAAATGAGCAAATTCCAATGATGTAAAAGTTAAATTACATCAAAACCTTATCTGTAGCTCTAGAAGAAGGAAATATTTTTGGAAAACAAAAACAACAACATTTCATTGATTAAATGTAAAACTTAAACTGTCATAACAACATATGAAATATGAAAAATCAGAGACAGACGTGATAAATTCTGGTGATATGATCTCTCAGAAGCAAATAATGCAAAGGAAGACAACTGAAAACAGCTGTCTCGGTTTGATTGAGACTGTTCATTGAGCTCATTGTTCATTCCTTCACAATAATTGTTTTGGAGTATCAGAAACAGATATGAGGAACTTGTTTTCAATTCTAGTTTTAAATTATAGTTTTGTTTAATCTTTTACATTACCTTGAAAATGGAAAATAGAACATAAGAATTATTGCTTATTTGCAAAGACAAAAAGAAGCAAAGGTGAAATATACATTGAAGCACATATGAAAAGAAAAACAAAATGAATTGCACATAAAGAACAACCCATCAAAATGTAATGTTTCAATTAAAATAAAAAATATTGTATAACTAGTATAACCACATTGCACAGTATAAATCACTTTTCAATGCCAAGGACTTAAAAATGTCAAACATGTAAAGAAAATACCTGTTTTGATAACTGTAAACGTTTTTCACACATTGAAGGTGCAACTATTTTTCTTATATCTGTATGTCTTAGCAGCTAGATATCACAGGTGATTATATGGTCATGAAAATGAATCATTATACAGGTAGGTGGTGTAATTGGCATAACTGCCATTAAGTTGTTCGGCCAACACATATTTTTTTATCAAAATAATTCAATGTTTTAACCCATCTCTAATGAAGCTATATGACAGCTGTAAAATGTATACTTAACTTGTTCAGCCGTAGCTGGATCCTAAAGCCCAATTATTGACAGATCCTTAGTTACTCAGATATACCTTAGTGCCTGGATCCAACCATTGTACTGCATTCATTAGTAGACTGGGTACACACTGAGTTCTTCTTAATGTTTAGACTATGGGACATATTAAAAAATTATGTCTTTTGTGATAAAATGCAACAAACAACATGGAAGCTTCAGGCATTTAGGTAAGGTATTTGCTGTTGCCTAAGTGTCATTCAGGCTGAATGGGTAAAGCGTCTGAAACTGTAATATGGTGGCTTGCACAATAAATACATAAACTTTGGATATGTTCCATGACTTTTACTACTGCAAAGGGCTTGCCTTGAACCTAGTCACAGAGGGGATCTGATATCCATATAGTTTAGGGATCTATCAGTGTAAGTTTTTTTAGTTTGCTAGTAAAGGTATCTTAGTGTTGAATAAATTAATGAAAAGATCCAACATTGCAATAATGTGCACTGTCATTAACAATTACAATATCCATCAAGAAAACATTGACTCCACTCTTACAAGGAACACTATCAAAATGGCACTTAGTCGTGGCAATATCTTCATAGCACTAAACAAACAGACGTAAAGCACCAAGTTTCATAAAAAAATTTAATTATTATGCTTGATCAAACACCAAAAATACATGACTTTTTTAAAGTAACTATTTGGTTGTTTAAACACTTATATATAGATAACAGTCATAGACTCAGTCTGTTGCTTAATGAAGCATGATAGTGTTGCAGAAAGCCTTGTAAGAGCTATCTGCAACACTGTTGTGCTATGTTATGCAACTACTTGTCCAAAACAAATGTTCACTTTTAATCAGCAATGTTTAGATTAATTCTCAATAAAGCATTCTTCTTTTTACCACTTTCACTAAACAACATGTAAGAATTTAAAACATGTACATTATCTGGAGCTCTGCATAGGAGCATTATCCATTTGAATTACATGAAATATCAACAGCTAAGTATTGACTAGGTATTTTTTTGTAAAAATCAAAATACAGTTAGAGCTCCTATAGGAACAGTGCTCCAGATAAGAAACATTAATTCACTTTTAATCAGCAATATTTCGACTAATTCTCAATAAATTCCTTCTTTTTATCAATTTTTCATTTTTGCTTTTTGAGATTATTCTAACAAAATACCAAACGTAGAAATTGGTTCAAAACATTAAACATTTTATCTACATTAAATAAAAAAAGTTGAGTAGTGACTAGATTTGTTTTTGTGAAAAAAATCAAAAGTCTATCCCAAACCACATAATACCTTCAGAAGGTTTTTAAACGGGAACAGTACTTTTATAAGGAAATCAAAGAATGCAGAGGTAAACTGCTGATAAGATTTAAATTAAAAAAAGTTCTTCACAAAAAGACAATATGTGGTTTGGGATTGACACTATCAATATTCACAAAGAATATTTAAACTTTGTGGACATTCACAAACACATTTCTGGCAATCGTGCCTTTTACATTCACCGTTAACTGCTCCACGAGCATGAGGACGAGGTCATCTTCCTCCTGGGCTAGGTTCAATTGAAAAATGTTTCTCAAATCTTTTTCAAAGATAGTAAGTGTCTGTTTCAAACAGGTGGTGTCCATGGTGATTTCTACAGATAGACGCACTGTTTTGCTGCTTAGTGAGCCGTTGCAGACAGGACAGATGCCATTATTCATCTTCTTTTTTCTGCAAGCTGTAATGCATAAAGTGGCACTGTTTGAGTATAAATGTATGTCACAATTTTTGAAGTAATTTTTTATTGAATTTATGGTTTGATCAATCGTCTAACAAAACATTTATTTTCAAATTAAGCAGCTGTTTTCAAGCTAAATATATAAAAACACCTGATTTGCTGAACAAAATTGTCTTAAACTTTAGTTTATATTTAAAACCCCTTGTATTTAAATAAACTTGTTACAGTTGTGCATACTAGATGTTGCTTACAAGCATGTTCAGACTGAATGTTTGCTAGAAAGCATATTTAAACATCATAAGTTTAACCCTCATCCTAATGACAAAATGTTGTCAGTTGATTTATTTTGTCTGATACAATTTTCAAGGTGCTTTAATGTCATTCAAATTCAATGAAAATATTGTCAGAGTATCAAACAGCTTGGATCAAGATGGGATACCGATTAATTTGGCATCTTATCTGGTTCCAAGCTGGCTGCATATGGCACCAAGGTCGCGATTGGCAGGATAAGGGTTGGTAGATGATTTTTTTGCTGAAACAAAATCACTTACAAAAAGCATTTTCCAACCAAACTTTAAATTTTATCAATTTAAATGAAAAATATACTCTAAAACCATTTATAATCATTCAGGATTGAACAAACAATACTGTAATTTTACATTTCGAAATCCTGTTAACGAACTTAACCTACATGAGAAAGTCCATGTAACTGCAAGTCTAAATTAGAATTAAACGTCGTCTGAAATACGTGTTTTTCACTATTTAGTGGGTTATAATAGAAATAATGAATTTTGTACTGTTGTATATTGTCTAATATATCAGGATTTGTCATTCAAATGTGCATTATTCAATTACTTAAATGACACACTCATGATTAATTTCCTCCACATTGAACTCCCAACAATGATTTATTAGTTATGCAATTTGATTATTTCTTATAAATCTTTGTACATTAAGAAACTAAAATTCAACTGATATTGACACTACTTAGTCTTATGTTATTTATGCGTGGCTTATTTTCACTTCTTCTTGTAATTATTATAACTTACAAAATTCAAACCAATGAAAATGTGTCAAAAAAAGAGGAAAACTATTTTTAAATTGACCATTGCATAAGATAAAAAATAAGCTCATAAGAACACAGCAAAATACATTGAACAATAGCATATTTGCAAAATATCAAGAGCTTAGTGCTTTTAGTCTCAAACTTTGATGTATAGAAAACAATACCTTCATTAGAACAACCACTGTATAAAGCAACGTCGAAGATTTGCTCGATCATAGCTGTAACTTCTGGGTTTTCCATTTGGGGGTTGAAATCGGCATCGTCATTGAAGAAGGACCGGTCTTCATCACTGATGATGATGGCATCCTCTGGAGATTCGACCACATACTGTAATCAAATCACATAGTATAATATGTATGCAAAGGGGGGGGGGGGGGGGGGGGGGCACTATAGTTTTGTAGACAAAAGACCTGATAAATGCCAGAGAAAAGCCAGCATTTGCGTTTTGATAAAGAATATAGTCAGAAAAATATCAAAAAGCCATCAATTAGTTCTTTTTTTATGAAAAATATCTAAGCAGAAAATCCAGAATAAAAGCTGGAGGCCTGAGATTTGGCAGGCCTGTGAATTGCTTGTCAAAATTTCATTCAAACAATTAACAATAAATTTTGCTAAGCCAACAGGACAAAATTAAACAACCTGTGATACATTGTCTGATTTGCTTTTACATGAATGAGAAAACTGGAATATTTATTTATTTTATTTTATTTTTATTGTTATAAAACTGCATACTTTTTATGACCTATTGTAATAACCATAACCAATCGGACATCATCTATTGTTAAATCTTTTATCCACACCTTATGGCAAATCATCACAGCAATTAATTATGATGATATGATCTTTTGGAAGCAAAAATGCAAAGAAAGATTAAAGGTAATGATGACTTGAACTTTGACCCTGACTGTATTTTTTGTACATTGTCTGATTTGCTTTTACATGAATGAGAAAACTGGAATATTTATTTATTTTATTTCATTTTTATTGTTATAAAACTGCATACTTTTTATGACCTATTGTAATAACCATAACCAATCGGACATCATCTATTGTTAAATCTTTTATCCACATCTTATGGCAAATCATCACAGCAATTAACTAGAGGTTTTTGTCACAAAAACGGATGTCTCCCCTCTAATAAAAACAATATGTAAAGGGAAATCACTAAAAATGTTATGGTCTTGATGAATGATACTTCCCCTCATTATGCGCTTTCCACACTACATTTTTCAAGAAGAAATGATAACAGCTAATAACTCCAATAATACTAATACCAGATTTATGGCCCTTGTGCATGACACTTACTTTCATCATGCTCTTTCCAAAAATTAAATGTCATTCCAATAGCATCAGTCGAACAGGAGTTATTGATTGGCCAAAAAAATGTAACAAAGGGCAATAACTCCAAAAGTATTGAAGCCAGAATTATGGCCCTTGTTCATGACACTTTCTCTCATCATGCTCTTTCCATGTATGAAGTTTCAATACAATGGCAAGAGCCATGTAGGAGTTATCCTCCGGACAAGAAAGAATTAAACAAATGTACAAGGGGCAATAACTCTAAATTTATTGAAGCTCGAGTTAAGGATCTTATGCATGACACTTTCTCTTATCATGATCGTTCCATGTATGCATGACACCTTCTCTTATCATGATCGTTCCATGTATGAAGTTTCACTCCAATGGCATGTGTCACATAGGAGTAATCATCCGTACAAAAAATTGTGATTTTTTTACAAAGGGCAATAACTCCAATATTAGTGAAGCCAGAGTTATGGACCTTGTGCATGACACCTCCTCTCGTTATGATCTTTCCATATATGAAGTTTCAATCCTATGGCATAAGCCATATAGAAGTTATCGTCCGGACAAAAAAGTGTGATTTTTTTTTACAAAGGGCAATAATTCCTATATTAGTGAAGCCTGAGTTATGTACCTTCTGCATGACACTTCCTCTCATTATGCTCTTTCCAGATATGAAGTTTCAATCAACTAGCATCAGGCATATTGAAGTTATTGTCCGGACAAAAATTTGTGATATTTTTTACAAAGGGCAAAAACTCCAATATTAGTGAAGCCAGAGTTATAGACCTTGTGCATGACACTTTCTCTCATCATGATCTTTCCATATATGAAGTTTCAATCCAATGGCATGAGCCATATAGGAGTTATCGTCCGGACAAAAAAGTGTGATTTTTTTTACAAGGGGAAATAACTCCTATATTAGTGAAGCCAGAGTTATGGACCTTGTGCATGACACTTCCTCTCATTATGCTCTTTCCATATATGAAGTTTCAATCAACTGGCATCAGGCATACTGAAGTTATCGTCCAGACAAAAAAAAGATATTTTTTACAAAGGGCAATAACTCCAATATTAGTGAAGCCTGAGTTATGGACCTTGTGCATGACACTTTCTCTCGTCATGATCTTTCCATATATGAAGTTTCAATCCAATGGCATTGGCCATATAGGAGTTATCGTCTGGACAAAAAAGTGTGAATTATTTTTACAAGGGGCAATAACTCCTATATTAGTGAAGCCAGAGTTATAGACCTTGTGCATGACACTTCCTCTCATTATGCTCTTTCTATATATGAAGTTTCAATCAACTGGCATCAAGCATACTGAAGTTATCGTCCGGACAAAAAGTGTGACGGACAGACAGACAGACGGACAGACAGACAGACAACTCTCACGAAAACAATATGTCTCCCCCATATAAATATGGGGGGTGACATAATTATGATGATATGATCTTTTGGAAGCAAAAATGCAAAGAAAGATTAAAACTGCAGTTAGAAAATTTAAAACTAAAGTGTCCACTAGATAGTGATCAAAAATGATGTTAACAATTGAAGGTAATGATGACTTGAACTTTGACCGTGACTGTATTTTTTGTAAATCTCTATGAATTAACATGTCTTTTATCAATCTGCCTTGTTATGGTTGCCCTGGATATGCATGAACAAAACTTTTTTCTTACAATACATCTCATACAGCAAAAATGAAACCTCTGAAAATAGGACAATTATAGAGATGAATTCTCTATAAAGAGAAGTGGCTGCATAATGCAGAAGGATAATTCAGAAGTGGCAGAAAACCATCTTTACAGAAATAGTTTCTACAGCAAATTTGCAATTTCTTATTTATTTGTGACAGCCCCAAAAAAATATATTTCCATTTTTACACTGTCAGTGTGAATGTAACAAGAGCTGTCCGCAGACAGCGCGCTCCACTTTCTTTTGTGCTGGATAGTGTACTGGAAGTCTAAGTCAGAAAGGGCAGATAACTATAGCAAAATTAATTTTAGGGTTACCTGCCCTTGTGGAATGGGTCCCCCTTGTAATAGTTAACATGCATACCAAATTTGAACCAAATATCTTGGACAGTTTTTGAGACATGGACCTGAACATAAAACTTAACCAACAATGAAAATTCTAAGTCGAAAAAGGGGCATAACTATGGCAATATTAATTTTAGGGTTACCTACCCTTGTGAAATGGGTTCCCCTTGTGATACTAAACATACATACCAAATATGATCCAAATATCTTTGATGGTTTCTGAGAAAAGGACCTTAACAAAAAGGTTAACCAACGCCGACGCCGACGCCGACACCGACGACGCCGACGCCGACGAGAGGGTCATGACAATAGCTCCTCTTTTTGAAAAAGTGGAGCTAAAAATGGAAATATATTTTTGAGCCTGTTTTCTGCATTTTACAGCTTTTGCTTATGAATGGATTTGATGTATGATTATTATTCGAATAGCATGTTCATAAGAACATTCATGTTGATTAGATTGTACATAATCAATATAAAGAATATTCTTATCTTCAATGGAAGTACTTATATTACATACTAGACCCACATCTAGCCATGATATCTCTGTAAAATTTATGTTTTCAACAGAACTTTTTAATGGTAAGCTGACATTGTCTATTTGTATTGGATTTTTTTCTTCACTTAATAAAGAATTTTTCCCTCTCTTTCTCCCTTTCTTTCGTGATTTTATTGGTTTTTTCCTTTTAGTTGATCCTTTTGAATAATAAGCATGATCAACAAAACTTCTATTTGCACATACTCTATTTGGTGCTGTATCCATTAAAGAGAAAGTACAAATATTTGAATTGGATGAGACAGATTCATTTGTATGATTCTCTAGAGTATTGATTGTTCTTTTTAATTTGTTTTGAGTCATTTGGTTGTCATTTATTACACTTCCATTTGTATTCTGTTTTTTTGCTTTTACATCATATAAACTTGAATCTGTTATCAGTTCTTGTTGTGTCTCAGAATTTAAAAAGTCATTTGCAAAGATATATTCAACACTGCTATCATGATAATGTGAAACATAATTGTGTTCTTGTTGATTACTATATGTATTCTGTAAAGTTTCACACCCATCTACACAATTTGAATTGTTGTTAATTAAACTCTCATTTGCAAACACATTGCTCCAACCATTAAAACTATCTGTAAAAACTAGAGGTGTTGCTACATAACTGGCATTTGAAATGGTAGAGTCGTTAATTTATTAATACCGGCTTCTGAAAAAATCATAGAAGTTGGTATGTTCGTGGCATTAGAATTTCCCAAATCAGTCGAAATATTGTATGTATATTTAGATGTATTATTAGCACCATCATGTTGATTATTTGAAATTGGTCTTGAATCTGAAGGATAGGACAGAAACACAGGAGTTATCTCAAAGGAATACCCAGAATAAAGGTCAAAAATAAAAAGCATAATCTCATCTAAATTTTCAAATTGCAGCAATACTGACACACCATTTTCTTCATATTCACCAACTATACTTCTTTCATGGGAATCAAAAATGTAAAATTGTTGGTTTGTTGGATTTGTATATAAAGAAATTGTTACATCATTTAATGTTAACAGATGATAGTTCGATAGCATACTGACTTGTGACAATGCATGAGAAAAAGACATTTCTCCAAAATTCCTTTGCACATCATCATTAATCGAGCCATAGAACATATCAAGTGCATACAGTATCTCGAAGTTATGTGTTCTATACAATACAGATTCAGGCAATTGATTGTGTCCCAAATAACCCCTATAATTGGTAGTAGCTATAATTCTTCGATACAAATCAGTACCATCAACCAAAACATTGTCGATATAACTACTAGATGTAAGTTGGCTATATGCTCATTGACATTGAAATATGAAAACGAAAGTAGGGCGATCAATGCTATCGCTGTGCACTGCATGCCATTAAACGGTTGGAAAATATTGCAACCCTGATGTAAATTTCCACGAATCCCTCTTACCATTTTTTTGTAGGCGTTATCCAGTTCAGTCTCGTCATTCGATCTTGTGACAGTTCCAGATCACTGGGTTTCCCCCGCGATTTATAAACAAGTGGAATGAACTCCCTGAAACCGTTGTTACTGCAGGATCCGTTGACACCTTTAAATCCCGACTAGACTAGTCTACCACTGGCAGAATACTTTTCCGAGATATGGGACACAAGAGGCTTTGCCTAGAACTTAAACTCCCATAAAAACTGTAAATGTAAATGTAAATTCGTCCTCGATTGCGATCACAAACTTGCAGCGATGACAAATACCCTTTCAACCCATGCTAATCTCGAAGCAAGGCGGCGAAATTTTCTTTCGTATATTGATTTTCACTCATATAATGCACTTTTATGTAAGATTGTTTGAGAAAAACATTTGACAACACTTGCAAATTATTTGTTTTTGTTAATTGCTCAGCAAATTAAGTTTAAACTGAGTTTTAACGCTTTTGCGGGAAGACTATTCGGATGTATTTTTACCGGACATGTGCCGGAAATGTACGAGTGCTTCCGAGTGAAATAAAAACCAAATTATTCGTTACAAAAACACATCTTTATTAACGGAAACTTCAATAACATAGATTAAAGCTAACTAATAAATACTTCCACAAATTTCCACAACTTTTATTCTGTTTTTGAACGAAAATAGCCTTTTTTAGGGAAAAAGCCGAACAGGTTCGTTCTATTTCTCGAAAAGGGATCGGCTAGTATTTTTTATTAGATATATTGCAACTGGAATTTTAGGGTCTGTGTATCATAACTGTTATTTCTTTTATCAATAATTTATTGTACTCTTTAAAAGGTGTATTTTTGTTGACAGTTGCGTGTTTTTAAAAGTGTATTTTGTTTTCTCAAAACAGACTTCTCCTTTGCCCATGACCCCCAAAAATTTGGGCTACAATACAGTTACTGGCCACCGCCTCCAGGCGGTGAAACCATTTCCCTGTTTAAAATTCATGAAAGGAATAATGAAATCATGAATATTTATTAGCTGAAGCATTATAATGTAAAATTTTCAAGGAAATGTTTTGCTTTGAGAAAACTGTAAACTCATATCTGTATCATGTCAAAATCTAATGGGTGCATGTATATCTATATAAACTATTCTTAGTTTTGAAAATGTGTTCAATCTAGTTCCTTTGCCAAGTAATCTGTTTGATATGTACAGTAAAACCTCTCTATAACGGCCACTAAATTGTGTTAATTAATTGGTTTTTAGGGCAGGTGGCTGCTTAATGCAAGGTGAAAGTAAAACAGAACGCTCCTATAGGAGCGTTCTGTTTTACTTTCACCTTGTTTTAACCAGCCACCTGCATTTAACACAAACTAATTGATGTAATTTAGTGGCCGTTATAGAGAGGTTTTACTGTACATCAACCAAAATTGTTAAGGCTGCTGTATTTCGCTTTGATTCAAGACCACCCACCTAAGGATCATTCCTATGAAATTTGATTAAATTCCATCCTGCTGTTTAACTCTTTACTCCATCAACAGGCTTTCCTACATTGCCTTTGCAAACAGAGTAGACCCTGATCAGATTCCTGGTCAGGGTCTGCTCAGTTTGTTTTTGACATAATACAAATCTGATTCTACAGTTTCTGTTACATTTTTTTGTTCATATTTTCCATTATAACAAGAGACCCATGATGGCCCTGATATCACTCACCAGACAATCAGAGGAGAAGATTTTCACAGCTTTCATTATATGTTTCTTTAAACAAGAGGGTCTGAAAGGCCCTGATATCGCTCACCAGGCAATCAGAGAAGAAGATTTTCAAAGTTTTCACTACATGTTTCTATAGAAAATTAGCCAGCCCTGGGGCGGGGTCAATTTTAAACCCAGGGGCATAATTTTTATAACTTTAGTAGAGGACCTGAACATGATGCTGTGTGTCACATATGAAAGCTGAATACATTCCGGTTACAGGAGAAGATTGTCAAAGTTTTCACTACATGTTTCTATAGGGAGAATAATGGTGTTGTTAACACCCTTTCCTCCATAAATAGGCCTTTCAACCCCTTGGCAAACAGAGTATACCAAGATCAGATGGCTGATCAGGGTCTGCTCTGTTTGCTTTTGATATGGTATAGTTCTGATTCTAGTGTTTATCGGGTCAGAGTTTTTGCTAATTCATCCACAATAGAAATTATGTTAATTAATATTCATGATGGCATTATCTCCTACATGAATATTCATTCATGGTCTAAAGGGTTAAGAAATGACTAACTCTACCCCACATAATTGTAAGCCACAGCACTTCAAGCTAATACACAGTGAGTGCACCTGTCTGCAGTATACTGCTTGACCTAATTATCAGTGACCAGTAAAGGATCTGATTGTTCTAATCTGCAGTCAGCTATACAAAAATGGTCACCCCTGGGACGGGGTCAATTTTGACCCCAAGGGCATAATATATATAACATTTGCACAGAACCTGATCATGATATTATGTGCCAAATATGAAAGCTGAGAACCCTCCAGTTTCAGAGGAGAAGATTTTCAAAGTTTTACCATATATTTCTGTTGAAAACTGGCTACCCCTGGGGCGGGGCCTATTTTGACCCCAGGAGCATAATTTATAAAAAAAATTGTAGAGGACCTGAACATGATCTTATGTGCCAAATATGAAAGCTGAGAACCTTCCAGTTTCAGAGGAGAAGATTTTCAAAGTTTCACTATGTTTCTATTGAAAACTGACCACCCCTGGGGCTGGGCCAATTTTGACCCCAGGGTCATAATTTATACAAATTTTGTAGAGGACCTGAACATGATGCTATGTGCCAAATATGAAAGCTGAGAACTCTGTAGATTCAGAAGAAAAGATTTTCAAAGTTGTCACTATATGTTTCTATTCAAAACTGGCTACCCCTGGGGTGGGGCCAATTTTGACCCCAGGGGCATAATTTATATAACTTTTGTAGAGGACCTGAACACGATGCTATGTGCCAAATATGAAAGCTGAGAACCCTGTAGATTCAGAGGAGAAGATTTTCAAAGTTGTCAGTATATGTTTCTAATGAAATATGGATACCCCTGGGGCGGGTCCAATTTTGACCCCAGGGCCATAATTTATATAACTTTTGTAGGGGACCTGAACATGATGCTATGTGCCAAATATGAAAGCTGAGAACCCTGTAGATTCAGAGGAGAAGATTTTCAAAGTTGTCACTATATGTTTCTATTCAAAACTGGCTACCCCTGGGGCGGGGCCAATTTTGACCCCAAGGGCATAATTTATTTAACTTTTGTAGAGGAGCTGAACATGATGCTATGTGCCAAATATGAAAGCTGAGAACCCTGTAGATTCAGAGGAGAAGATTTTCAAAGTTTTACTATATATTTCAATAGAAAACAAGGCACCCCTGGGGCGGGGCCAATTTTTACACCAGGGGCAAAATTTATATAACTTTTGTAGAGGACCTAAATATGATACTATGTACCAAAGATGAAAGCTGAGAACCCTGTAGATTCAGAGGAGAAGATTTTTAAAGGTTCAAATTGTTGACGCCCGACGACGGACGACGGACATCAAGTGATCACAAAAGCTCACCCTGAGCACAAAAGTGCTCTGGTGAGCTAAAAACTGGCCACCCCTGGGGCGGTGGCTCATTTGACCCCAGGGGCATAATTCATACAACTTTTGTAGAGGACTTCAAGATTATGCTATGTGCCAATTATGAAAGCTGAGAACCTTGTAGTTTCAGGAGATTTTCAAAATATGTTTCTATATAAAACAAGGCACCCCTGGGGCATGGTTAGTTTTGAACCCTGGGGCATAATCTGTATAACTTTTGTAGAAGATCTGAAGTTGATGCTATGTGCAAAATATGAAAGCTTTCCAGTTTCAGATGAGAAGATTTTCAAAGTTTTCACTGTATGTTTGTATAGAAAGCTAGCCAGCCCAGGGGCGGGCCACATTTGACCCCTGGCGCATAATTTACATAACTTTTGTAGAGGACATGCACATGTTATATGCCAAATATGAAAGCTGAGAACCTTCCAGTTTCAGAGGAGAAGATTTTCAAAGTTTTCGATATCTGTTTCTATATATATTAAACTGACCACCCCTAGGACAGGGTCAATTTTGACCCCAGAGGTATTATTTGTACAACTTTTGTAGAAGACCTGAAGTTGATGCTATGTGCCAAATATGAAAGCTGAGAACATTCCATTTTCAGAGGAGAAGATTTTCAAAGTTTTCACTATATTTTTCTATAAAAAGTGGTCAGTCCAGGGACGGGGCCACATTTGACCCCAGTGGCATAATTTATATATGGTAACTTTTTAGAGGACATGAACATGATGCTATATGCCAGATATGAAAGCTGAGAACCTTCCAGTTTCAGAGGAGATTTTCAAAGGTTCAAATTGTTGACGACCGACGACGCATGCGGATGGACATCAGGCAATCACAAAAGCTCACCTTGAGCACTTTGTACTCTGGTGAGCTAACAAGAGCTGTCACAGGACAGCGCGCTCGACTATTCTCAGAATTGTTAGTGTAAAAATGCTTGATAGTGGCCTAAAATGGTGTCCAATGATACAAGAAGCAAGTAATCAAAGTGTCAGTAAAATATCTTTAATAGTATTCAAGATGTAGGATCTCTATGAAATCTTTAATGAAAAGAAAAACCTAAGTTAAAAAGGGCAATACTTTCTGTTAAAATGCTTGACAGAGTAATGTACTCTTGTCTACAGATGAAGCTTGTGATGAACAAGTGTTCCAAGTTTCAAAGCTTTATCCCAAAGGGTTATGTTAATAAGTTGACTTTAACAAAAACCTTAACCAAAAATTCTAAGTAAAAAGGGCAATAATTCTGTCAAAATGCTTGACAGAGTTATGTACTCTTGCCTACAGATGAAGCTTGTGGTGGTGAACAAGTATTCCAAGTTTCAAAGCTTTATTCCAAAGGTTAAAGACAAAAAGTGAACTTTAACAAAAACCTTAACCATGGTGTGACACGGACCCCAACGCCGGGGCGAGTAGGATGCTCAAACAATGGTTTCAATGAATGAGTTTACAGAGGCGCAAAAAGGCGTCAGTAGGAGACAATTGGTTAATAGAGGGTAACCTGAAGATCATTCTTGTGAAATTTGGTGGAAATCGATAGTTTAGATGTCATTTAAAGAAATTATAGAAATTGTTCTTTAAAATATATGTTTACCTTCCATGAACCAATTATACAGCAGAAGAGAATGATTTATATCAATCTGATAAATGGCCACCTGCAGATCATTTCCGTGAAATTAAACGGAAATCCACGCATCAGTTTAAGAGGTGATGCTGTTTAAAGGAATTGTCAATAAAATTCTATTTCTAGCCCGCAGGATCTACTCATGCAGTGGACTGGAATAATTAATACCGTACCAGTCTCATACAGTGGCATCTACAGAACATTTCTGTGAAACTTGGTGAGAATACCGCACTATTACAATGGACCAGAACAATACATACAGAGGGTTGCCAAATCATTCTTGCAAAATTTGAAGGAAACCTATCAAATGGTTTAGGAGATGTCTTTTAAAGAAAGTGTTCTTAAAAAATATGTTTAGCTTATGTAATCTAATTATGCAGCAGCCCGGGATGATTTAACGGTATACACATCTGATAAAGTGTCACCTGGAGATCATTCCTGGGAAATTTGGTGGTAATCCATTATTGGCAGTTTAAGAGATGTTGTTACAGATTGTTCTTCAAATCTATATTTAGCCATCATGACCTCCTTATGCAGCAGACCAGAACAATTTAGAAGGCCACCTGTGTATTATTCCTCTGACATTTGGTGAGAATCCAAACTGTAATTTAAGCGATGTCATTTAAAGATATTGTTTCTTAAAATCTATATTTAGCTCCTGTGGCCAAATCATGCAGTGCACTAGAATGATCTTTATACAATAGATCTGATACAGGGACACCTGCAGATCATTCCTGTGAAATTTGGTGTAAATTCAGTCATTGGTTCAAGAGAAGATGTAATTTACATGTAATAGACAACTGACACAGGGCAAACCTAACAACCTACCTTGCACTTTGTGCCAGGTGATGTAAAAAGGAACAATCTAAGTATGAGAAACAAGGTTTGGTTATTTCTTAGATTTAATAAAGGAGAAAAGTGTAACAACAAATATCTCACAGACTTTGAAAAAACACATCTAACATATTTTCCTAGCTATATTTATTTGATGTGATGATCTTTAAACAAGAGGGCCAGAATGGCCCTGAAGCGCTCACCAGACAATCAGAGGAGAAGATTTTCAAAGTTTTCACTATATGATTCTATAGAAACTAGCCTCCCCTGGGGCGGGGCTAATTTTGACCCAAGAGGCACAACTTATATAACTTTTGTAGAGGACCTGAACATGATGCTATATGCCAAATATGAAAGCTGAGAACATTCTAGTTTCAGACGAGAAGATTTTCAAAGTTTTCACTATATGTTTCTATTGAAAACTGCCCCACCCCTGGGGCAGGGCCAATTTTGACCCAAGGGTCATAATTTATATAACTTTTGTAGAGAACCTGAACATGATTCTATGTGCTAAATATGAAAGCTGAGAGCTTTCTAGTTTCAGAGGAGAAGATTTTCAAAGATTACACTATTTGTTTCTATTGAAAACTGCCCACCCCTGGGGCAGGGCCAATTTTGACCCTGGGGCCGTAATTAATATAACTTGTGTAGAGGACCTGAACATGATGCTATGCACCAACTATGAAAGCTGAGAGCCCTCAAGTTTCAGAGAAGAAGATGTTCAAAGATTTCACTATTTGTTTCTATTGAAAACTGCCCACCCCTGGGGCGGGGCCAATTTTGACCCTGGGGCCATAATTTATATAACTTTTGTAGAAGACCTGAACATGATGCTACGTGCCAAATATGAAAGTTGAGATCTTTCCAGTTTCAGAGGAGAAGATTTTCAAAGATTTCACTATTTGTTTCTATTGAAAACTGCCCACCCCTGGGGCGGGGCCAATTTTGACCTTGGGGCCATAATTGATATAACATTTGTAGAGGACCTGAACATAATGCTATGTGCTAAATATTAAAGCTGAGAGCCTTCCAGTTTCAGAGGAGAAGATTTTCAAAGATTTCACTATTTGTTTCTATTGAAAACTGCCCACCCCTGGGGCGGGGCCAATTTTGACCCAAGGGCCATAAATAATATAACTTTTGTAGAGGACCTGAACATGATGCTATGTGCCAAATATGAAAGCTGAGAGCCTTCCATTTTCAGACGAGAAGATTTTCAAAGATTTCACTATTTGTTTCTATTGAAATCTGCCCACCCCTGGGGCGGGGCCAATTTTGACCCTGGGGCCATAATTTATATAACTTTTGTAGAGGACCTAAACATGATGCTATGTGCCAAATATGAAAGCTGAGAGCCTTCCAGTTTCAGAGGAGAAGATTTTCAAAGATTTCACTATTTGTTTCTATTGAAAACTGCCCACCCCTGGGGCGGGGCCAATTTTGACCCTGGGGCCATAATTTATATAACTTTTGTAGAGAACCTGATCATGATGCTATCTGCTAAATATTAAAGCTGAGAACCTTCTGGTTTCAGAGGAGAAGATTTTCAAAGTTTTACTATATGTTTCTATTGAAAACAAGGTACCCCGCGGGCGGGTTCAATTTTGACCCCAGGGGCATAATTTATATAACTTTTGTAGAGGACCTGAATATGATGCTATGTGCCAAAGATGAAAGTTGAGATCCCTGTAGATTCAGAGGAGAAGATTTTTAAATGTTCAAATTGTTGACGATCTCAGATCCTGTTTCAATAAAGATCAGTATTCTTCTTGATAATAAGCTTAGATTGCAATAACAATCGCCATCATACATGATACTGTACCAGTAGCGACAGTAAAATGTTTGAGTATTCGGAAAATTAAGGTTTGTTTATGATTAACTAGTATGATCAGTCACCCGACTATAAATAAAATTTGTATTTGTATTTATTTGTATGATATACATGCAGCAGCAGAGGTTTTATTATTACCCTATTAAACAAATGTATTTCAAAGTCTCTTGGCCTACTCATGCAGGAAATATAAGCAACAATCGCATGATTGAAAAAATAATCATAGTCGATTGATAAATGGACATAAGGGGTTAACTTTAAACCTTCATAAAACGTTAACCTTTAGCTAAAGGAGCAAATTAATTTTAACCCAAATTTTCACCCACAACACTTTCAAAAGTCAAGCAGTCAACCAAAATGCAATCAGTGTCAGTCTGGGTTCTTGATCAAAACTGTTTGCGTAGGAAATCACTCGCCTACCCACAACAGGCTAAAGCTTAACCCTTTCCCTATTCTATATTTAGTCCAATATCGATACCTACGGAATATACATGGACAAGTACGTGTACAGTAAAACCCCTCTATAACGGCTACTAATTTGTGTTAATTAGTTGATATTTGGGGCAGGTGGGTGCTTGGAGCAAGGTAAAAGTAAAACAGATCACTCCTATATGAGCGTTCTGTTTTACATTCACTTTGCTTTAAGTACCCACCTGTCTTTAACACAAAATACTTGATGTAATTTAGCGGCCGTTATAGAGAGGTTTTACTGTAGTTATATAATGAAATATGGAATTTCGAAGGTGTAACATTGTAGCCATTTTAGAAACTAAAGAAACAGATCGATCAACTTTCATTAGCAAACGGAGCAGGCCCTGGTCAGACCTAGCTATTGGAGCTGTCTGATCTGGGTCTACTCTGTTTTCAAATGCGTGAAAAAGCGTTTGTGTGAGAGAAAATGCTAACCGATCATAAGTTTGAACAAATTCGTTAGAGGGTCTCCTAAGGATTATTTCTGCATTCTGGTCTGGGTTAACTCTGTTTACAAATGCGTGAAAAGGTTTACATAAGGGAAAGGGTTAAAATGTTACATGCATACAAGTCACTGCATTCATTTTTCAAATGATTAGATCACTAATTAGACTTTGTATCCATATAAAGTATTAATTGATAATCTCAGCAAAAAAGATGTACATGTATAATTACAATTTTAAGGTGCCAGTTATTCACCTATAAAAATTTCGCGTTCGATTAATAAAAGTGATCCAAAATTTGAAGGCAACATCATATGGTGTATTTTTATATACACTAATTCCCTCAACCCTCTACCTCATAGGAAGGCATTTGCAGAGTAGGCTCAAATCAGACGGCCATTATTTGAGTATGTTAAAGGTCGAGTAAACTGGTTGGGTTTTCGTCAAATTCTGATAGCATTCTACCCTGTTTAGTCTTTGATTATTCATAATGCAAGTATACACTTGAGCTACGGCTCGGGCAACATGATTTTCCTCAGCAGGAAACAAAAAGTCAGATACCCCGCCAATGATCTGTATAACGATTTTATTATACTGCACAGTTTAATACTTGTAGCAGTTAATTAGCGTGGTTAATGTAGACGTCGTTTTGCTTCCCCTGAGGGGCCTCATACTGTAAGGTAAGGGTTTATTTATCACTCTGCGACCCTAGTTCGCCGTGTTCATTACACTTGTGGATAGAAAGGGGTTTCCAAGTGCATTAGTTTGTCAAATTATTGAAAGAATCAGGCGTTAGTAAAACTTTCAGCAGATCAGCAGTTAAGCATACACTAATTTTCAGCATGAGAACGGTTTAACTTAATTGAGGGAATTGTGGCGCAATTCCGACGTCATTTGGATGACGTCAACCTGAAGGTTTTATTACATTCAAACAAATGGGCGTTGGAAGGAGCGGCTATACTGAAATTTACAGGTACGTGTACTGTGCATGTGCATATATAAAACCTGAATCGAATTGGGTGTGGATTGTCTTTGTAAAAACGGGGTTTTGGGGCTAATCGGTACATGCACAGGCACTTTGACATATTTGCAGCATCAGGTCAGAATAAGACCCTTCGCCAAGTACCGGGTTCATTTACATTGTTATACAACAACTATAACACAAATGTTTCTCAATGGATAACTTTGTTCCACCCAAACTCTTGTTATTTCGTGTGAGAGCGTTTGTTTGGATCGAATCGACGAAGTGAAGCTGGTCGGCCATTTTTATTTTATTATAGCAAGGAAGCGAGGCCCTCGACGGGGAAATTCCATTGTTGCTCATGACTCCGTATATACATCAGAATTTAGAGGGATACACGGCTTTTATACATGGCTAATTGACCAATCAAAATCGAAGATTTTACTTTGCATTATAATAATAATTAGCCTATTATTCACACATTATTTTTAACATAAATATTCATGGGAAAAAGGGGGTAAACAAAACAAAGTAATGAGCAGGATACCAGGTCTGAATATTTTAATTCGGAACATCAAGTACACAGTAAGTAAGAAAAAGATGGGGAGAAACGAATAGTTTGTTCCAATGCGATTGTTTAGTTCCTCGGTCTTCAATTTCAAACATTGATCGTCCTTATGAACGTATGGCCATTGTTTGCATTTCTGTGATTTTATAAAAGAAACATATGGGGTTTCCAACATAATGACTGTATATATTAACATATATGTAACATATTCATTTCTATTTTCATGTGAACTAAACGATGTACTTATGAAGTAAATATTCCAAATAGGAAATTATATAATAGATCTACATAAATACTTAAACTGCTCTGATCTAATAGTTCGACCACTAAGGGCCTTTGTCAAAGATTATCATGTCAAAATACACGTCACATTTTTGTTACATGCATTCAGCCATAAAATCAAAGAGAATAATGTTGATCCAGCGTCGTCATGGTGACATTGGGTTGTTTTTTTAAATGTCATGACGTCATCAAAATGACGTCATCAAATGACGTCATGGGTGCAACGACGTCATGCATGCATTAGCGCATTATCCTCTTTGATGTTACAGCCAAATGGTCTGTACGTTCTCAGCCTCCATATCCAATCAGTTTCATGGATCTGTCTTTCAGTTCTACATGCATATAAAATAAAACGTACATACATGTACATTATTAGTTATACAGATCATTGGCGGGGTATCTGACTTTTTGTTTCCTGCTGAGGAAATTCATGTTGCCCGAGCCGTTAGGCGAGGGCTACATGTCTTTTTCCTCAGCAGGAAATAAAAAGTCAGATATCCCGCCAATGATCTGTATAACGATTTATTATAACGCAAAGTTTAATATTTGTAGCAGTTAATTAGCGTTGTTAATGTATGCGTCGTTTTGCTTCCCCTCAGGGGCCTCTTACTGTAAGGTAAGGGCTTATATATCACTCTGCAACCCTAGTTCATCGTGTATAATAACCAGTTCATTATATTTATGGATAGAAAGGGATCTTCCAAGTGCATTAGTTTATCAAAGGATTGAAAGAATCAGACGTTAGTAAAACTTTCAGCAGATCAGCGGTTAAGCAGACACTATTAAACTTAATTGAAGGAATTTTGGCGCAGTTCCGACGTCATTTGGATGACGTCAAAATGACTGTTTTATAATATTCAAACAAAGGGCGTTGGAAGTAGCGGCTATACTGCAATTTACAGGTACGTGTACTGTGCATGTACATAAATGAAATCTGAACCGAATTGGGTGTGGAATATCTTTGTAAAAGCGGGGTTTGGGGCTAATCGGTATGTGCACAAGCACTTTGACAACATTTGCAGCATCAAAGCAGAATAAGACATTCGCCACATATAGTGTTCATTTACATTGTTATACAACAACTATAACAAAAATGTTTCTAAATGGATAACTTTTTTCCGCCCCAAACTCTTTATATTTCGTTTGAGAGCGGTTGTTTGAATCGAATCGACGAAGTGAAGCTGGTCGGCCATTTTTATTTTGTTATATCAAGGGAGCGAGGCCCTCGACGGGGGAAATTCCATTGTTGCTCATGACTCCGTATATACATCAGAATTTAGAGGGATACACGGCTTTTATACATGGCTAACTGACCAATCAAAATCGAGGATTTTACTTTGCGTTATAATAAAGAAAATGGTAGACAGGCAGGAGATACCACACAAATCCTATAGCAATCCCAGGAGCACAAAAAAGCGTACCTTCCGGCTGCGTCTGCCTCTTTACTATACATTGTAATAGTAAACATGATACATGTACTTTAATGTACGTATTATCTTATTCCAGACGCTAATGTAATACCATCTTTAATGTCCATATAAGTTAAGGCCCTGTACGTAAGATAATTATTTTTCCATACCCTTACAATATTCTCAACTTTAATGTAGTACTGATATACCAACTGGAAAAAAATAGGTAGTTGAAAAGTATATTCCGCTTTTTTGACCGACTACAGAGATTGACATGGGATAACTCAATTCACCGGAACATAGTGATAATCGATATAGTTAATAACACGGTGATGTTCGAACCAATTAATAACACGGTGATAGCCGTGACATATGATAAGACAGTGGTATTCATGTAGTAAAATTAAGACGGTTACAGTTGATCGAGTGAATGAAACTGTGGTGGTCGATGCAATTATTAACATGGTGATGAGCCTATACAGTTAATGACACGGTGGTGGTTGGTACATTTAATAACACGGTGATGGTCGGTACAGTTAATAACACGGTGATGGTCGGTGATTGATACAGTTAATAACACGGTGATTGTCGGTATGTAGTTGATAACACGGTGATTTGGTCGATACAGTTAATAACACGGTGACGGTCGATGCTGTGAATTACATGGAGATGGTCGATATACAGTTAAGAACACGGTGATGGTCGATGTTGTTAATAATACGGTGATTTGGTTGATTCAGTTAATAACACAGTGATGGTCGTTACAGTTTAACACAGTGATTTGGTTGATGCAGTTAATAACACGACGATGGTCGATAAGTTAATAACATGGTGATTTGGTTGATGCGGTTAATAACACGGTGATTATCGATACATTTATTAACTCTTTCCCTCATATAAACGTGTTTTCACGCATTTGCAAACACAGAGTAGACCAGATCAGACGGCTCCTACGGCTCCTAGAGGAGCCGTCTGATCTGGGTCTACTCTGTTTGCTAATAGAATTTGATATATATGTTTCTTTACTTTCTAAAATTGTTACAATGTTCCACTTTCCATGTTTCATTATAACTATGTTGTCCTTGAATACTCATTAGGTATTCAAATTTGGAATAAATGTAGAACAGAGAAAGGGTTAACACGATGATTTGGTCGATGCAGTTAATAACATTGTGATTGTTGATGTAGATAATAAAGAGGATGATGCATATATATTTGTTGTTGATATTGTTAATGTTGTTGGTAATGATGATGATGATGTTGATGACGATGTTATTCATGATCATCACTGATGATGGTAATGATGATGATCTAATAGGCTTTACATAGATAAATACCAACTATAAAACTAAATTTCAACGATATACTTTCATTGTTGTATTACATGTAGTATTATGAAATTGTCGGTTGAAATACAAAATATCTGTGGACAGCTTTATGTTCGGGTAGTATAAACGCTTAAAGTATATGTTAGACCAAGTAGGTTAATAAACACAACCATATTACACACAAGCCTCAACTGTCAAATTCAATGTCCCATCAATATGTACAAGAGCCGTGAATGTACTTAGAACAAATATTCAATGTTTTTGGGGCGTTTTCTGATAAAAAGGCCATGTTGTTCGTTATCATATTAGGGCTTGCGCTTACATGTCGTATACTCTCAGTTCGCCACTGTCCTTTATTGTTATAAGAAGTCGATTGACCTTAGTATGCAGAGCAATACACATTGGTTCACCAACTCGCTTCAAACTTATCACCAACCCATGCTTCTGTCCATTTTCACCAAAAAGGAGTACTCTTCTGGTTGTATTACATGCCACAAAAATCAACCCTTTTGTGTCAACACATATACTACACATATCGTGCAGATCTGGATCCGCCACGGTAAACAGGATCTTACCAGTATTATCCAACACAACGACTCCTCTCTCTCGTTCAGCAATGTAAACTTTTGAACCACTTGGGTTTGTTTTTATGTCTATTATTCCTTCATCTGTCTGTCCTTCAAAAAACGTGGATTCTTTCTTGCCCATGTCTGTGCAAGTGTAGACGTTTTTAAAATCCTTGATAAGAAGATTCCTATCAGTATGTGCCATGCGATGTCCAATGAATCCAAGCACAACACTTGGTTGCTTGCAAAGACCGACTGTCAATGTTTTACCGACTGTAGATACTTTCACGATCTGAAGTAAACCCTCATATTTCTTGCTTTTTACGCAAAGAGCTACCCTTTCATCATCTATACAACATATGTCGGATACTATTCCTGCAATATCAGTCTCACAAATTGGTCTATAATTTTCATCTACTTGCACCAGTCTGTCACATACAACAATCAATGATCCATCGGGCAATTCGCATATAGCAGGAATACAACCCTCATCATCATTAGCTATGATAAATCGCCCACGGTACGAAACCTCTATGCAGTTTTCTCCCAAAAAATACCCAACTCTTGTTGATTTTATTCTTTGGTCAGTAGAACTTTCAGCCAAATATTGCAAACGTTCAGTTCCAGAATTGTCTTTGATTTGGCTCGCCAATTTCTTTGCTTGTCGGCATAAAATGAAATGCGATTCTTTGTTCTCACTAGTTTGCACTGTTTTTAATGCGTCCATCTTATTAGTACACGCTTCGATATCTTCTTGGATATTTGTATTGAACTTTTCGAACCTTCTAGCACCTTTCTCGACGTCGTCCTTTTCGCTATCATCTAATGCACTTTTGACTCTCTTATAGACTTCATGAATCTGTGAAGGCATGGCATCTTTTTCTCGCAATAAATTTTGTAGGTCAATTTGTCGCTGTCGCCTCAGACTGTCAAGCTGTTTGACCAGTGTCTGCTCCTCCTTCGGTAACACACCCTTTTCCGTGATTACCGTCTTTAGTTGCTTAACAGTGCATTCTCTGAAAAACGTAAAATCAATGCATGTGGTAATTCTAAATTGACACGAGAAAGAAAAATGACTGGGCCGTGGCAACAGAAATAATAATACGGAATGTCTGTGTCATTTAAAAGGGATTTGCATCACGGAAGACCTTCCTGCTCAATGATCTCGGCTGAACATAGAGTAGTTTGTACCATAGTGGTTAAACCCATTCAAATTATTAGATTCTAAAAGATTAAGCTTACCGCGAATATTCAGTGTAACATGACAAACATTGTTGGCTACTTTAAGAGTCCTCTCGTCTGGGTCAACACTATTTGCAAAGGACATTATTGACTCGTTTCACGAAGCAAGGAATAGTGAAACAGTCACGAACGTTTGTTAATTCTCCTGAAAACTTGAATATTTACCGGTAGTGCACTGAAGCACTAGATGAACATACTATACAGTTGGACGTATCTATCTGTGGATGTTAGAACATAGTTCACTAAACTGGCCAAACAAACCATGGTTGCGGTTTGATGTTGTTTGTTTTATGTATCAGAATAACAGTACAAACTGGCATCAAGGATGGTTTCAATTTAAAATCAGAATGAGCATTTCAATTGTTTGTGGGTTGATTTCAGTCAAATTCTGATGAAATGTTTGGAGGTCGTTTTTGACATTCAAAAATAGATATGATTCGAGATTTTGGTTTGAGTGTAATTTGGTTAAAATGAAATAAAATTAATCTCGGTTCAAAGTAATCCTCAAACAAATAGATGGTGTCCAAAGAAAAATGGCAGAACTTTTTTAATTGTTCAACCAAGCCGAATGCCATTTAGCGCTATGGTATCCGGATAAATAAAACCGTACAACACCGCATCCATTTGTGGTTCGGTAAGTCTGTTGAACCGGTTTAACAATAGAATAAGGTCGTTAAATAAAAACAGTTTGACAACCCAGTTCGGAATTAAGACCGGTTAGACACAAACCAATTATCCTTAGACTACGCAGAAATAACCCCCAAAAACCTAAATCAAGTCTTTGCGAAAAGTTAGCTGTATTACGTGACAAAGCGCGTCACTATTAGAAGCTTATGGATTCTGTTTGAACTTTTCAGAAACATTATTTGGCCGTTCTCCGCATGTCGCCTTTCCTTCATATAAACGTGTTTTCACGCATTTGCAAACAGAGAAGACCCAGATCAGACGATTCCTATAAGAGCCGTCTGATCAGCGTCTGCTCTGTTTGCTAATGGAATTTGAAAGCTACTTTTTAAAATGGCTACAGTGTTCAACCTTCCATATTTTGATGTAACTATTTCTTCCAAAATTATTCAGTAGGTATTGAAATTTGGAATAAACATAGAACGGTGAATTGGTTAAGATATTACTTCAATCGGGTCTCGAGCAGTCTACAGACTACAGACACAATTTGTGTACTGGTAACTCTTTCAACCCATGCAATCATCTTTCGTCTGCAAAAATTTTAAGTGCTAAATTAAGGTTCCTTTACCTGTTGAATATTTATGTAAGAAATAATGAGATACTTATTAACAAGATTATCTTTTATAATGGTATGTGAATATGGGACACTTTGGCTGAAACAGAAACTATTTTATACCGTAAGCAACAAGAGCAGACCCTTTGCAAAGAAATGAGAGGAACTGAAGCAGACGACAATTGTTGCAAATGCAAAAATGTCTAAGCGGGCAAAGATTTAATAAGAATATATTGATAAGATCCGTGATCCGTAAATTAAAAATATTTCAAGTTCTTTTATTTCTCCATCAAACTCTATGTTGTGCTCATTCTTTGGAATCGTCCCTTCACCGACTTTGACTGAGAAATCAATGGTTTGGTATTTGAATACGTACGTTTAGGAGCGTAGCTAAATCCAAATGATATGTACGCACCGTGGCTAATATATAGTGGTCCGAGGGCGTGCTCCGAGGGCGTGCTCCTCGGACAAAAATAGATTTGTGTACTTTTGGAACCATTGTGATAAACGGAGCATTTGCTCCTATAGGAGCAAATGCTCTATTTATCACAATGATTTCATAAGATGATTTCTAGAGGCGTCAAAATGCACCACTATGAGGGAATGGGTTAAAGCTTACATGACAGAACTCTGACAAATCTAACCCCACCTCCTTAACCTTCGAATTTTGTTCCATTTTGGCTATAATAATGTTGTCACCTTTCAGACTGGTGTTACTCACGTGCGCAAGTGCGTATCGCTAGCTATGCTCCTGACGTTTATCTGTTGTTCTGACAACAAGAACTAGAAACATTTCCAGACGTTTGAACCATTTTATCTTAAAAATGTTCTTTACATCATTTAAGGTGTAACAAGTAAAAAGGATGACACCAATGTTATGTCATTTGTACACTTACTGTTATTTTATTAATATGATTGGTATGCTCATGATCTGATTTCTGATACAAAAGTACGCGCAAAGAAAATGATCAACTTCTCGAATCTTTAATTATAAATATTGTTTAGGTGTTTATTTTTAAAACATATATACAATTTATGTACATGTAATAAACAATAGAACAGAAATTGTGTGGCGGCCGTAAAAAGTCACCCCGTACTTCATTTTCTGTGCTGTTATATATTCTGATCCTTCGGGATCATTAGTTTTGATGGTATAAGTTTTGAAAATTGAATACTGCTTAAACCGGTGCCAGGGGGAGTGAGTAGTGTTGCACTTTTAATTACTACTCATGAACAGACTCAATAAAACCGAATCTACAATTTTCTCTTTTTGCATTGCTACTTTTGCTTTCGAAGGATCATACACTTTCAGAATATATTGAGTCAGTGACTAGAGAAATTAGGAAGCTAGGAGTGTAAAGAATAGTTGCTTATAATACAGACATTTATTCCTCTTACCTGTGTTTGTCAAAGCAACATTCAGCACAGCAAACAATATCATGGGTGGTGCAGAACTTAGTGACGATTTGTGCGTACTGACAGTCACATCTTATACCGGACCTGGATGAAAGTCTCGAAGAGGTAGGTCTCGGAGTCGGAGTGGTCCTGCATGAATCCGACCCGTCCACTGTATGAGCCATGCTTTATAAATTACATGGAATGAATTTAAGAAACAAAATATATGACACGTTAAATTGAGCTGCAGATATAGCTATTTCAGTTTGCTCCCATGTCAGATGTGTTCATGTCTCCATGCCTCAATACAAATAGAGAGATATAAAGAGATTGATACAGTCAAATCCCTCCAAACTGGACGTATCAATATCGGTCTTGGAGACAGGTAGCATCTTAATGCAGGGTGAAAGTCATACAGACAGCTCCTCTATGAGCTTTCTGATTGACTTTCACCCTTCATTAAGCAGCCACCTGTCTAAAAGTATCTAAATTCTGCTCTACTAGAATTCCAGTTTAGAGGAGTTTTACTGTATTCTTTCATAAAATATTGGCAATATAAATCACACTGCGCCATCCACCTTTGTGCAAATTAGGCCACGGTATAATTGTAGTTCACGTCCTATGCAAATAAACTCTTAAATTATCTACTGCATAATAAAACGTATATATATATACACTTGTATATTTATACCGATATTCACTGAACATAACAGATCATGCGAGACACGCGTGCACTGCCATTTAGAAACAGTGTAGACCAAGATCAGAGGGCTCTTACAACCCCTCCCCCTGACTAGGGTCTGCAATGTTTTTCATTCAAGATCGTCTAATTTAAACAGTTGATACTGAGTGGACTCTATAGTTAAACAATAGGCTATTCCACTCCAATAATTCAGCGTTGAAAGGTTTACAATCTAATGAACGTTACGAGAGTTGGTTCAATTCTGCCGAGCTATGGAAATAAATTTTCTGTTTAATCAGGGATCGAGTTTAGCCACCGCGGCAATTTGCATTGCTTGTCAAGTTGTCAAAACTAATTCATGTATAAATAATGAGTGTCTATACACTCCTAGGAGTTTTCTGCAATACTTCTGACTTGCATTACGCTACCATCTGCCTTAAAGACCCATAGTTAGACCTCTTTTTGATGGTCGTTTAAGACAGGTTCTACTATACAGCATGGCTCCTCTAAACCGTCTACTTAATGAATAAAACGGAGGGTTTATAAGAATAGACTGGTGCCTAATTGAGCAGCTTTCTGTATAGGCCTAAGTTGCGTCCTACATTACCTCTTTCAGTGCTGGTAACTGAACAGCTTCACTTACTCTGTAATGTTGTAGTTTTAAACCTTTCCGTGTTCAATGTTCATGTAAGAAATAATGAAATAATGGAAATTCATTGGCTGAATTTTATGGCATATGTACACATTATTATTATATAAAAAATATATACCCACAAACACAAGCTTTGGGGCGGGGTATATAGGAGTCAGCTTGGCAGTCAGTCGGTCTGTTGATTTTTCCCGCGTAGTTTCTCAGTAACGTTACGAGAGTTGGTTCATTTTTTGCCGAGCTATGGAAATCAGTATCGAATTTAGCCACCGCGGTAATTTGCATTAGAATAAATATACATGTTCATCTATGTATATCATGAGTGTCTACACTCCTATAGGAGCTTTCTGCATTGCTTTTGACCTGCATTAAGCTACCACCCGCCTTACAGACTGGAATCCAATGAAGCTTGACATGATGCTTTATCGGACATGCGCATGTAATTATATTTTTCCAGCTGATTGATTTTCTTACAATGTTATGCCCCTTTGTTTAAAAGTTTTGTGTTGGTCTGTCTGTTGACTTTTATTCCACATGTTTTCGCAGCGACTGCAGACTGGAATCATACGAAACTTGACATGATACTTTATATTGTAGAAGAGATACACATCCAATAATAGTTTTACAGTTTACTTATTTTCTTACAGAGTTATGCCCCTTTGAATTTTGGTCTATCGGTCGGTCTGTTGACTTTTTACGCGGGGTTTTCTCAGAAACTGCTGACTGGAATCCAATGAAACTTGACATGATGCTTTATCATAAAGATGACATGTGCATGCAATTATAGTTTTCCAGCTGATTGATTTTCTTACAAAGTTATGCCCCTTTGTTTAAGTGTTGCGTTGGTCTGTCTGTTCACTTTTATTCCGCACTGTTTCTCAGCGACTGCTGACTGGAATCGTACGAAACTTGACATGATACTTTATCATTAAGAGAAGATGCGCATCGAATAACAGTTTACAGTTTATCTATTTTCTTACAAATTTATGTCCCTTCGAAAAATATTATGTTTCAAAAAAACCATAGATGAACGGTGTTTGTAGGCTAGGACAGTTTCTTCAAATTTCACTGATTATATAACATTTTCTCTTCAGTCATACTTGTCACGTGACTGTATTTGTTTTAAAATCCATGGTGCTACATAGCATATATTCTTTGCTGTGGTTCAGTAAACCCATCACAATTTGAATAGTTTTATGTTTATGAGATAAGATGTCTAATAAATAAAAAATCTGAATCTTATAAAAAATCTTAGTTTCAGTTAGATTCCATTATCAGAACTAATAACATACTAGTTCTGCATTTATTCTGTTATTCCCCTTTGTCAAGTTTGTGTACAAAACTTTTTCTTGTGACAGTCACGTTTGAGGGAGTATTAATTACCTTCAGTGATAGTTCTAGTTTGGTATTGGTAGAAACTATAGAATCACATTTATATCATTCCATAAACAAACATAGCAGACCCTGATCAAACAGCTCCTATATGAGCCATCTGACATGGATCTACTCAGTTTGCAAATGCATTAAAAGGATTACCCTCTCCTTCATATAAACGTCTTTTCACACATTTGCAAACTGAGAAGATCCAGCTCAGACAGCTTCTGTAGCAGCCATCTGAGCAGGATGTGAATTAATCTGATTATGCAATTTCCACAAAAGTGAAGAAAAAAATCTCTGAACCCTGTTCCATTTTATTTATTCTGTCCATGAACATTCAAGTTGAAGAAAATTTAAATAAATATTAAATAGGTAAAGAGTTAATTAGCCTATGGATACTGAATTGATAAGTGTCCATCAAGCATAGCATAAAGGGATTTATATTTGCAAGAGAATTTTGAATGACAAACAATGCTGACCCTGATCAGAGTATTCAGATTTGAGTGCTCCTGTGGGAATTCTCTGAAATTGGTATACACGGTGCAATTGCCATATTACTCAATTATATCCCATTCCCCCGATCAAGGGGGGGGGGGGGGGGGGGGGGTGTATTGTTTTTGCCCTGTCTGTCGGTCTGTCCGTTGGTTGGTTGGTTGGTTGGTTGGTTGGTGTGGTCCCAACTTTAACGTTGGCGATAATTGTGTAGCCTCTACACATACATACCTCAAACTTGGTATTTTAGATTTTGTCATCATCCAACATGCATCCTTCAAACTTGGCATGAAACTTGGCGAGCATTTTAGGGGTGACTTATTAAGGTCAAGGTCATACATCAAGAGCAAAGATCAAATTACAGATCAAATTTAGATGGCAATGATTTTGTCCCCATTCAACATACATACTTCAAACTTGACTACATGTGCAACTTATGGAAGCAACCATTTTAGGGGTGAATTATTAAGGTCAAGGTCATACAGCAAGGTCAAAGGTCATATCGGGGGAATAGTGTTTCACAAACACATCATGTTCACACTAAAATGGTTAATTTACCATTTTCACCATGAATATTCATGTAAGAAATAATGACATTACGAATATTAATAAGATGAACTTTTTATAAAGACATATGAACACAGGAAATTGTGGCCATGACAGGTACTGCAGAGTCTGATCTGTATCTTTCAAAAGCAAACAGAATAGACCCTGAACAGACTGTTCCTATAGGGATCACATGATCTGGGTCTCTTAATGAGGACAGGCATATCTATGAAATATACATGAAATGGGTAAAAGCACTATACGAATGTCGCTTGTAGGAATTTAGGAAAACACAAGTGCAATTTGATTATTCTGACAAGCAGTTTTATTTCTAAGGACACTCTCAAATATAACACGATCCTGAAGAAATGTTCACCAGATCTATCCGATTCTGTATTGTTCACGCTCTTTCACTGGACAACCATAGTCTCCCCTATATGCTATAATGTCCAATAAACTCCACTGAAGCCACAGAAAGGCTCCTACGATACCAAAATGCCATATCTGATGACTTGAACCCACAAAGTTAAATAAACCTGAAACAAAAGAAATTTGACATAAATGTAGGCATTTTATGCATTTGTTTTCATATTATATATATTCATGACAAAAAGTTCAAATAATAGTCACCTGTTTATGACATACAGTAGAACCTATCTTAAGCGATCATTCGTTTATTGAACACTGGAATCTTAAGCAGATATAGTTGCTTAATGCATGGCAAATGCAATGCAGCATTACTTTCATTGTGAATTAAACCACCACCTGTCTTAGAACCAGATTTAGACCTCTTTTGAATAATAAATTAAGACAGCTACAGCAGTTCTAACGTAAGTTTATTTAATTACTATATAATGTCTGAAATATACAGGTTTATCCCTTTCCCTCATATAAACATGTTTTCATGCATCTGCAAACTGAGTAGATCCAGATCAGACGGCCCCTATAGGAGTTGTCGGATCAGGGTCTGCTCTGTTTGCAAATGGAAGTTGATAGATCTGTTTCGAAGATCTTTAGTTTCTAAAATGGCTAAATGTTCCACCTTCCAGATTTCATTATGACTATTTTGCCCATGAATATTCAGTAGTTATTGAATTTTTGAATAAATGTAGAACAGGGAAAGGGTTAAAATAATCATTCAACACTTTACCTGTTGAATATTCATGTAAGAAATTATTTTTTTATAATTGCATATGAACACAGGGTATTTTGGTTCAGGCAGAAACTGTAAAATCGTTATCTATATTACACCATAAGCAAACAGAGCAGACCCTGATCAGGAGACTCCTACAGGAACCATCTAATTTGGGCCTACTCTGTTTACAAAAGTATAATTCTTAGACATTTATATGAAGAAAAGGATTAATGTAAACCTTCTTTGATATATGTCATGATCAGACAAGTGTTGCATATTCATGTAACTATAAGATGGTCACACGTGTTACTGGTTTTTTTCATCAGGCCTTTAATGACATCACGCCCTATCTTTCAAATGAACAGGTAGAAAATGGATATTAGGCCTGGTTTGGATAAACAGGTCACACTATTTACATATTGTTGCTGGGATAAATAGGTCATAGGGTGGATATCAAGCATTGTTTTAGTTACACATGCCATCAGATAGACATCATACACATGTATATATTTCTCTGAAATAAACAAGCTGCAAGATGGAAAGTACAACTGGTTGGGATAATTTGAGATGACTATGAGATGGACATACATCAAGTCCAGGGTGAACACCAGTGCTGTAACCTTTATACTGTAGTTTTTGATGTGAAGAAGTCTATTTAACCCTTAATTTCCCTCATATAAACTTGTTTTCATGCATCTGCAAACAGAATAGACCCAGATAAGACAGCTCCCATAGGATCAGGGTCTGCTCTGTTTGCTAATGGGTCCACTTTCCATATTTCATTATAAATATTTTGTAAGATTCCAGGACTGGATTGTAAGCCAAGCACTGCATATGCGCATATTCTCTTAGGGGGATTCCCGCTAGGTAGAGCTCGTGCACTAGGGGTTTTCCAGGAAGTTTGAGTCGCATCCATTTTATAAGGATTTCGGCAAAGCCGAAACCCTAAATAGTATATACACACACCTAATCACTTGGATGGGTATAGGTCTGGTCATACCAGGTCTTGGATGAGTATGCCACACAAATGGCATTGGATTTTGCCTCCGAGATAAAGATCAAAAGACCATAAGACAGACAGCAGGTCTAATGTCAAAGAAATGTTAGACACCAGTTCTGGTTTCTGAGATTAACAGATTATAAGATGGGCATTTAGGGCCAGCCTCTGAGATAAATAGTATTCTTAATAGCATTTGAGATACACATGATGGATCAAACAGACCATTAGATCAGGTTTCTGAGATAAATACCATAAAGTGGACACTATACTTGACTTTGAAAATGATAATTCTGAAGGTGAACATCAACCTTGGTATCTGTCACTAAGCTTTTAAAGATAAAACAGTGCCCTTTCCCTGTTGCATATTCATGTAACAATCATGGCAACATGAATATTTATAAATTTGCACACAGGAAGTTTTGGTATTGTTAGAAACTGAAGAGTCTGCATGATCTTTTATAATTTCATAAGTAAACAGAGCAGACCCTGATCTTTTACCAAAGCATGAAAAAGCGTTTCTATGAAGGAAATGGTTAAAATGTCACACGAGAGACATAGGGTCTATTCGCTGAATTTCTGAAATACACAGGCTACAGCTATGATTATACCATTGAGCCTGCTATTCATAAACATGCTTTATTAACCCTTTCCCTGTTCATATTCATGCAAGAAATAATCAAGATTATTTATTAGCTTAATTTGGATAATAGCACATGAATATTTGGTATACGTAGAAACTGTAGTTTCAGAGCTATAATAATTTCATAAGCAAACAGAGCAGACCCTGATCAGACTGCTCCTATAGGAGCCATCTGATCTTTGTAAGACTACTCTACTTGCAAATGCATGAAAAGGCATTTGTGTGAAGGAAAGCATTAAGTTCATGCTCAAGAGTTTATCTCTCACAAAGTTAGCCTTTTTTCAGACAAAAGACATGTGGAATATTCTCTAAATTACAAGCCTGTTTGTTGAATACTAGAAGGACAAGAACATATAATTACAGGTATGTTAGCCATTTGAATGCTGAATTATCAAAGTAGAATGGTCTACCATTGTAGAATCCATCAAAAAATAAAGTGCAATTTAGAATATACGACACTGAACAAAGAGTTCCTCCAGGGGTCTGATGATTTGGATCTATAATGTTTGCAAATTCCTATGTACAGTAAAACCCCTCTAATGAGACCACCAGATAGGGGCATATTTATGGGTGGCAGAGGCAGGTGGTAGCTTAATGCAGGGTGAAAGTTATGCAGAAAGGAGCTTTCCACATAACTTTTGTCCTGCATTAAGCAACCACCTGCTTATAAAGACAGCTTTGATTATTTTTAAGTGGTCACATTAGAGGGGTTTTACAATACATGTACTTGTTTCCCATATGAACTTAATGGTTAACCCTTTCCCTCATATTGACGACTAAAAGTCACTTTGTGAAACCATTGTGATAAATGGTCCCATAGGAGCAAATGCTCTATTTATCACAGTGGTTTCAAACTACAAATTCTAAAAATTTCCTTTTCTCTAGTTAATGCTCCTTTTTGGTAGATTTATTCAAAGAGATTGTATCTAACAGTAGCCTGTGAGGTAATAGGTTAAGTTAAATGTTGTTCAGTCGGTGTATGGAAGGTAATTTACTCGAAATCATCCAATTTAACGCAATCTATTCAAAGTGGTGATAATGTAAAAAGCTAACCAGTCCACCTTGTAACGCAAATATTTACAATTCCCAGCTAGGCTTTGAAATTGTACATCAACTTTCTTAATCCTTTCCCTGTTCTATGTTTATTTCAAATTTCAAAACCTATTGAATATTAATGGACAAAATAGTTATAAAGACCTATGGAGGGTGGAACATTGTAGCCATTTTAGAAAGTAAAGAAACAGATCTTTCAAATTCCATTAGCAAACAGTGCAGACACTGATCAGATGGCTCCTATAGAAGCTGTCTGATCTGGGTCTACTCTGTTTGAAAATGCGTGAAAATGTGTTTATATGAAAGAAAGGGTTAACCCTTTTAACGCTGAATTTTCAGAGTGGCATAACCCATCAGTGTTGAACTAAAGAGTCCACTCAGTATGAAAAGTGCAAACTTGCTACAACATTTTCAAACAACTAACAGTGCTGACCCTGGTCCAAAGGCTCCTCTGAGAGCCCTCTGATCAGGGTCTACACTGTTTGCAAATGACGATGCATGTGTCTGAGGTTGAAAGGGTTTTATGCTCATTGATTATTGAAACCCATTTTATATGGCATTGTTATAAAAATGTTTAACTATTCATCTTGCTATTTATATTCACAGAGTACTCAAAGCTATGAAATGAATTACCGGTAAAAAAGAACCAGACAATGTTGAGTACCACAGGTTTAAACCTTTCCCTATTCTAGTATGTTTATTCCAAATTTCAATACCTACTGAATATTCATGTAGCCATTTTAGAAAGTAAAGACAGATATTTCAAATTTCATTAGCAAACAGAGCAGACCCTGGTCAGATGGCTCCTCTAGGAGCCGTTTGATCTGGGTCTACTCTGTTTGCAAATGCATGCAAAAGCATTTATATGAGGGAAAGGGTTAAACCTTTTACTGCTGATCACCCATTAGTGTGTAACCCTTTCCTTCATATAAATACATTTTCACTCATTTGCAAACTGAGTAAACCCAGATAAGACAGCTCCTAATTAGGAGCCGTCTGACCAGGGTCTGCTGTTTGCTTTTGACATGATATAGATCTGATTTTACAGTTTCTGTCAAAGCAAAAACTTTCATTGAAAGGTTTATATTATAAATCTCCAGCTAATAGATATCCATGATGACATAATTTTTACATGAATGCTGAACAGGGAAAGGGTTAACAATTGAGTCCATGTAGTATGAAAGACACACATTTTCTTGAGGCTTATGCATGACAAACAGTGCAGACCCTTCTAGAAGCCTTCTGATCTAGGTCAAGAGTGTTAACCCTTTACCTGTTCTAAATTTATTCCAAATTTCAATACCTACTGAATAATCATGGACAAAATGGTTATAAAGAAATATGGAAGGTGGAACATTGTAGATATTTTAGAAAACACAAAAACAGATCTATCAAATTCTATTAGCAAACAGAACAGACCCTGATCAGACAGCTCCTCTAGGAGCCGTCTGATCTGGGTCTACTCTGTTTGCAAAGGCGTAAAAAGGCATATTTATGGAGGAAAGGGTTTATCAGTACCAGTACAAGCATTTCCCACATTCAAAGGGTTAAATCATAAACATGCTGTAAGCCTTGTTACATGGGTAAGTAATGAGGTTTGTAATATATCAGGTTTGTAATATATCTACAATAAATACCCAAACAAATCAAAACACCTAATCTCCTTTCTCGACCGGTTTGTAAAATTGAATATGTCAATTTGGTACCATTTTGATCACGTTAAATTAAACTAACATAGTAGCAAGTAGAATAGATCCTGATCAAATGGCTCTTTCAGGAGCTGTTTGATGTGGGTCTGTACTATTTGTCGAAGTTTGTCTGAATATTTACAGTTATTAGTGTAATCATGTTAGAAAACTAAATTGTCAAAGATTGTTAACAAAATACAGTAGTATCCCTCTGAACCGGACGTTCAATTTAGTATAAATATCCATTTTTAAGACATGTGATAGCTTAATGCAGGGTGAAAGTCATGCAGAAAGCTCCTCTAGGAGCTTTCTACATGACTTTCACCATGCATTAAGCAGTCACCAGCCTAAAAGTATCTAAATTTTTCTTTACTAGAATTCCGGTTTAGAGGGTGTTTACTGTAGTACCTTTATGACCATGTTATTGATCAAGTATGATTAGAAGTAAGCTGCATTCTGTATATATACATGTATCTCCTTCACTGTTGCAATATATATGAAATCTCAAATCCAGTGTTTAACCCTTTCCTTCATATAAATGCTTTTTCATGCATTTACAAACAGAGTAGACCCCGATCAGATGGTTCCTACATGAGCCATCTGATCAGGGTCTGCTCTGTTTGCTTACAGAATAGGATAGATGTGTTTCTTTACTTAACTTGCTACAATGTTCCACCTTCCATACTTCATTATAACTATTTTTTCATGAATATTCAGTAGGTATTGAAATTTAGGATAAGCATAGAACAGGGAAAGGGTTAAAGGCAGACATCAGAATTTGATTTTGCAAAATTACTTAATAAATTGCATTCATGAATGCCTCAGCTTGCTAAAACATCATTTTTAACACAAGAAATTGTTGTAAAATTTATGGTTTGTTATAATATAGATATTAATGTTTGGCTTGTCTCTGCCATAAATTTAAAATATAGTAGGAAATTTAGGTCATAAGCTAGTTTCCTGCTAGAATTTCCCACACTTGATTTTTGACGGAGATAAATTAAAGAGTGAAATATTGATACATGTATGTAGATAATCGTGAAGTCTTACATTTTATAATTAACCCTTTCCCTGTTTAAAATTCATGAAAGAAATAATGACATCATGAATATTTATCAGCTAAAGCATTATAATAATGTAAAATTTTCAAGGAAATGTTTTGCTTTGAGAAAACTGTAGAATAATATCTGTATCATGTCAAAATCAAATGGGTGCATGTATGTGTATATAAACTATTCTTAGTTTTATAAATGTGTTCAATCTGGTTAATTGGCCAAGTGATGTTTTATATGTACATCTACCCAAATTGTTAAGGCTGCTGTATTTCGCTTTGATACAAGGATCATTCCTATGAAAGGATCATTCCTTTGATAAGGATCATCCTATGAAATTTGATTAAATTCCATCCTGCTGTTTAACTCTTTACTCCATCAACAGGCTTTTCTACATTGCCTTTGCAAACAGAGTAGACCCTGATTAGATTTCTGATTTGATATAATACAAATCTGATTCTACAGTTTCTGTTACATTTTTTTGTTCATATTTTCCATTATAACAAGAGGCCCATGATGGCCCTGATATCACTCACCAGACAATCAAAGGAGAAGATTTTCAAAGCTTTCATTATATGTTTCTTTAGAAAACTGGCCACCCCTGGGGCGGTGCCTCATTTGACCCCAGGGGCATAATTCATACAACTTTTGTAGAGGACTTCAAGATTATGCTATGTGCCAATTATGAAAGCTGAGAACCTTCCAGTTTCAGAGGAGATTTTCAAAATATGCTTCTATATAAAACAAGGCACCCCTGGGGCTTGGTTAGTTTTGAAACCAGGGGCATAATCTGTATAACTTTTGTAGAAGATCTGAAGTTGATGCTATGTGAAAAATACGAAAGCTTTCCAGTTTCAGATGAGAAGATTTTCAAAGTTTTCACAGTATGTTTCTATAGAAAGCTAGCAAGCCCTGGGGCGGGGCCACATTTGACCCCAGGCGCATAATTTATATAACTTTTGTAGAGGACATGCACATGTTATATGCCAAATATGAAAGCTGAGAATCTTCCAGTTTCAGAGAAGATTTTCAAAGTTTTCAATATCTGTTTCTATATATATATAAAACTGCCCACCCCTGGGACAGGGTCAATTTTGACCCCAGAGGTATAATTTGTACAATTTTTGTAGAAGACCTGAAGTTGATGCTATGTGCCAAATATGAAAGCTGAGAACATTCCATTTCAGAGGAGAAAATTTTCAAAGTTTTCACTATATTTTTCTATAGAAAGTGGTCAGTCCAGGGGCGGGGCCAGATTTGACCCCAGGGGCATAATTTATATAAGGTAACTTTTTAGAGGACCTGAACATGATGCTATATGCCAGATATGAAAGCTGAGAACCTTCCAGTTTCAGAGGAGATTTTCAAAGGTTCAAATTGTTGATGACCGACGACGCATGCGGATGGACATCAGGCAATCACAAAAGCTCACCTTGAGCACATTGTGCTCTGGTGAGCTAACAAGAGCTGTCACAGGTCAGCGCACTCATCTATTCTCAGAATTGTTAGTGTAAAAATGCTTGACAGTGGCCTAAAATGGTGTCCAATGACACAAGAAGCAAGTAATCAAAGTGTCAGTAAAATATCTTTAATAGTATTCAAGACGTAGGATCTCTATGAAATCTTTAATGGAAAGAAGAACCTAAGTTAAAAAGGGTAATAATTTCTGTTAAAATGTTTGACAGAGTAATGTACTCTTGCCTACAGATGAAGCTTGTGATGAACAAGTGTTCCAAGTTTCAAAGCTTTATCCCAAAGGGTTATGTTAATTAGTGGACTTTAACAAAAACCTTAACCAAAAATTCTAAGTAAAAAGGGCCATAATTCTGTCAAAATGCTTGACAGAGTTATGTACTGTTGCCTACAGATGAAGCTTGTGGTGGTGAACAAGTATTCCAAGATTCAAAGCTTTATTGTTTATTCCAAAGGTTAAAGGCAAAAAGTGAACTTTAACAAAAACCTTAACCATGGTGTGACACGGACCCCAATGCCAGGGCGAGTAGGATGCTCTATTTATGACAATGGTTTCAATGAATGAGTTTTACAGAGGCGCAAAAAGGCGTCAGTAGGAGACAATGGGTTGATAGAGGGTAACCTGAAGATCATTCTTGTGAAAATTGGTGGAAATCAATAGTTTAGATGTCATTTAAAGAAATTGTTCTTTAAAATCTATGTTTACCTTCCATGAACCAATTATACAGCAGAAGAGAATGATTTATATCAATCTGATAAATGGTCACCTGCAGATCATTTCCGTGAAATTAAATGGAAATCCACTCATCAGTTTAAGAGGTGATGCTGTTTAAAGGAATTGTCAATAAAATTCTATTTCTAGCTCGCAGGATCTACTCATGCAGTGGACTGGAACAATTAATACTGTACCAGTCTCATACAGTGGCATCTACAGAACATTTCTGTGAAATTTGGTGAGAATACAAAGTCTGGTTTTGAGATGTGGTTTAAAGGAATTGTCAGTTAAAATCTATTTTCAGCTCCATTGACCTACCACACTATTACAATGGACCAGAACAATACATACAGAGGGTTGCCAAATCATTCTTGCAAAATTTGAAGGAAATCTATCACATGGTTTAGGAGATGTCTTTTAAAGAAATTGTTCTTAAAATATATGTTTAGCTTATGATATCTAATTATGCAGCAGCCCGGGATGATTTAATGGTATACACATCTGATAAAGTGTCACCTGGAGATCATTCCTGGGAAGTTTGGTGGTAACCCATTATTGGCAGTTTAAAAGATGTTGTTACAGATTGTTCTTCAAATCTATATTTAGCTGCCATGACCTCCTTATGCAGCAGACCAGAATAATTTAGAAGGTCACCTGTGTATTATTCCTCTGACATTTGGTGAGAATCCAAACTGTGATTTAAGAGGAGATGTCATTTAAAAATATTGTTCCTTAAAATCTATTTTTAGCTCCTGTGGCCAAATCATGCAGTGCACTAGAATGATTTATACAATAGATCTGATACAGGGGCACCTGCAGATCATTCCTGTGAAATTTGGTGTAAATTCAGTCATTGGTTCAAGAGGAGATGTCATTTACAAGCAAATGTTGATGACTGATGATAACAGACAACAAACCTAACAACCTACCTTTGCACTTTGTGCCAGGTGATGTAAAAAGGAGCAATCTAAGTATGAGAAACAAGGTTTGGTTATTTCTTAGATTTAATAAAGGAGAAAAGTGTAACAACAAATATCTCACAGACTGAAAAAACACATCTAACATATTTTCCTAGCTATATTTATTTGATGTAATGATCTTTAAAAAATGCATGTGTGAATAAGAAAACTGATGCTAACTAAGCTCTCCAAAAGATTTTTCTTTCATCCTCTTCAGAAACAAAGAAAAGGGTGTAAAACAGTTTGGACGCTATGAAATACCAAATGAGGGGCTTAGCACAAACCTGTTTTAGCTACATTCTTTAGGGTGAAACAGTGAGGACCTTTGTGAAATGTTTGGATCCAGATGAGATGTTGAGTAACTCGGGGTCCAGATGAGATGTTGAGTAACTCGGGGTCCAGATGAGATGTTGAGTAACTCGGGGTCTCATCACAATCCACTGTTTGACATTCTAATCATAAATTCAAAAACATTTGAAAGCAAATATAATCATAATGTTTGAAAATTGTCAAAGATTGTGAGCGATAAATATCAGTTTTGGAGACAGGTGGTAGCTTAATGTAGGATGAAAGTCATGCAGAAAGCTCCTCGAGGAGCTTTCTGCATGACTTTCACCCTGTATTAGGCAGCCACCTGCCTAAAAGTATCTAAATATTTCTCGAATAGAATTCAGTTCAGTGTAGAGGGGCATTACTGTAGTACCTCTAGCTGTATGACCATGTTCAATGCTTATAGATATTACAGTATGTAGTTACAATAGTTTTGAGATAAACTCATCAAAATTGACTTTCATTGGAGTTCAAACTATAAGCAAATGTGCATGGAACACAGGAGAGTTAATAGACCTAAAAAAACTTCAATATTAGTTATACTCTGGCTCCCTAGAAACACTGTAAAAAGATAAAACAAGATAGTTGCTCATACATTTCAATAATTCATCCTTTAATATCTATGTTGCTGTGGTTTACAACTTGAATAAATTGAAAAACAAGTGCCAAATTGGCACAAAACACACCCATGCAAAGCACAACTCTACAGTAAGAATTTCTACAATGGGCACTAACCCCAAAGTGACTATTAAAGCAATATAACTGACTTACAAAGTTGAGCAAGATATCATGCCTATAGACATTACTTCCAAGTTTAATGAAGATTGGATAACATTTTCTCAAGCCAGAAAGCTGACAACTTTACCCCTGCACTCACATACACCACCCACCATTAATGAAAACATCTGAAGATAGGCTTATAAAAAATTCCATTATAAATCATAAAAAATAAACAGAAATCATTTTTTTTTAATATAAAACAGAAATTTATCAAAGTGTAAATTAAGTCTCCTCAACCCCTTCAGTGCAGGAAATGAGTCACTAATTTCTTTTGCAAACAGTGTAGACTCTATGAGAAAGCTCAAAGAGTAACCCTCTCATCAGGGTCTGCACTGTTTGTCATCTTACACTTTTTTTGAAAACAACAACAACCCAATCATAGTAAGCTTGGCCAGTTTGAAATTTCTAGTAGCCAATTTGAATGGGTTTATGGTTTATCCTTAACCTATATGTATTTTCATGAAAAGACAGACAGAACAATGTTGTATTCAAATCATAATGGCTTAGTGAGCCAAGGGTGCATCCTAAAACCTGAAATCAAGAGTTCTACAAGGAAGGTACCACAGGTGCTGGAGATTCTTATTTACAAACATATATAATAAAAATCCTGCTATCATAGTCAGTGAATGCCATCACAGTCATAATTTATAAAATATAATAGCACATTGAAAAAAGAATATCTGTAATTTTGAAGGATACCTCATGATTAAAAACTCCATCATCAATCAATCATTCCAGAATACATGTATTTATTAAATATACATGTCCTTGTCGATTGAAAAACTCCATCACCAATCAGACATGCCATTGTATTTATTATACATGTACATACATGTGATTGTCCTTGTCATACTGATGCCTTCTATAATGCCCAATGAGATTACATTTCGGACAATATAAACAACAATACTACAATAAATATCCTAAATATCTGAGATAATCCTGATATAAACAAAACCTTTATAAGGATATACAGTATGGATAATTCATCATACTATGATTAGACAAATGTAAATACTACATTCCATTTATTACAGTTGGAAAAGATGAGTTCCTATATTCAATATGGCTGAATAAGGGCACACACAACTAAGGCTGTACAAGAAAGCGAGGTCCACTAGAAAAGTGAGGTCCACTAGAACCTGTCTTAAGCGGCCATCAAACAGAGGTCTAATTATGGAGGTGTAAGCCAGGTGGTAGCTTAATGCAGATCAGAAGTAATGCAGAAAGTTCCTATAGGAGCATTAAGCATGTACCTGCTTTTTAAGACTCCTATGCTCAATAAATGAATGACTGCTTAACCCTTTCCCTCATATTGACGACTTTTGACGACTCTGTAAAAGTCACTTTGTGAAACCATTGTGATAAATAGAGCATTTGCTCCTATAGGAGCAAATGCTTTATTTATCGCAATGGTTTCAAACTACAAAATTCTAAAGTTTTCCTTTTCTCTAATTATAGCTCCTTTTCGGTAGATTAATTCAAAGAGGATGTATCTAAAAATAGCCTATGAGGGAATGGGTTAAGACAGGTTCTACTGTATATTGATTTAACATTAGGCATCCTTGTGTCTTCAGAAGGTGCAGCGCTGTAAGTCACCAACCCTCTCCCAGACATAAGACAAAAAAAAATTCAAACATGTTAGTAAGGTCAACAACTTATCTGTTTTCTTTATGAATATTCATGTAAAAATAACGACTGAATGAATGTTGATAAGGTTAATTTTATAACGCCATTTTGAACAGCTCCTAAAGAAGTAGTCTAACCTGGTCTACACTGTTGGCAACTGCATTAAAGCCGGTAAAGGATTAAACCTGTCTGGTATAATTTGATAACCAAGCAAATTGTTTGAGAATATTCTTGAGCCTCAAACCTGAACAATGCGTTTGTGAATATATGACCCGGTGAAGTGTGTTTTTGTATTTTAAGGTACAAAGGTAATTGTCTTTACAATTATCAGTTCTGATGATACTATGGCCTCATCAAGCTAACAATACTGTTACAAACAAAAATTCATGTCAGTTTTCATTTTATATGGTATATAGGAATATATTGATGAAGACAAACAATAATTTAAAATCAACAACAATACTTATATAATATAATTCTTATAAAATGATAAATCACTGAAAACTTAAATCACTGAGAAAAGATGATATGCTATATTAATCATTTTTAAATAAAATAACACAGTAAAGTTATGAATGACATGGTTAATTACCCCTAACCTGTTCAATATTTATGTAAGAAATAATGGCATCATGAATATTTATTAGCTCAATTTTCACAATGTAAAATTTTCAAGGGAAATTAAGGCCATGAGAGAAATTGAAATTGTTTGTTCATAAGCAAACAGAACACTCTTAATATCAGATAGCTTCTATAGTAGCCATCTGATCTGGATCTACTCTGTTTGCATAGACGTAAAAAGACATCTGATCATCTCTATCACGTAAAGGATTAAATCAAGATGAAAAGCCTAGTAACTTGGCATCTCACCAGATGAAACAAAACGCTAGAAAATTGAACAGAGAAAATGGATGCATATGACAAATTTAACAGATGGAAATATGTGGAGAGTAAATTATTACTGTAAGAATAATGAATCTTTGAATATCATTTAACCCTTTACTCCATAAATACACCTTCTTATGCCTTTGAAAACAGAGTAGACCAAGAACACAGTAGACCATGATCAGACAGCTCCAATAGGACCCGTCTGATCAGGGTCTGCTCTGTTTGCTTATGATATAATATAGATATTATTCTACACTTTCTGTCATGGCAATAACTTCATGTGTCCATGTGCTTTTATAACAAATTAATCTAATTAATATTCATGATGTCATCATTTTCTTACATGAATATTCATGGAGCAAAGGGTTATTGCGATTTTTATAATGACATCATGAACGAGAACATATTTTACCATGTCAGAAACTACAGACCAAAATGTAGAACAACAAGAGGGCCATGATGGCCCTTAATCGCTCACCTGTTCGTAACAGATTAATGATTTCAATGACAGATTGCATAATTTGAAAAATCTTGGTAGAAAACCATCAGATGATGCTACATACTAAATATAAAGAGTCTAGACTTAAAGATTTTCCTATGAAAAACTGTTAAGCCCCAGGGTGGGTCAAATTTGATCCGGGGTTCATAATTTGAAAATCTTGGTAGAGGACTATTAGATAATGCAACATACCAAATATCTAAGGTCTATGCCTTACAAGTTCAGAGAAGACTTTTAAAGATTTTTAAGAGAAGATTTTTAAAAACTTTCCTATAAAAAACTGATATGCCCCTGGGCGGGGAAGTTTTCAACCCAGGAGACATAATTTGAACAATCTTGGTAGAAAACTATTAGATAGCGCTACATACCAAATATTAAAGGTCTCTGCCTTACAGTGTTGGAGAAGATTCTTAAAGCTTTTCATATGAAAAACTGATAAGCCCTTGGGCGGGGCCATTTTTGGTCCGGGGGTCATATTTGGATTAATCTTAGTAGAGGACGATTAAATAATGCTACATACCAAATATCAAAGGTCTATACCCTATAATTTTAGAGAAGAATATATTTAAAGATTTTCCTATAAAAACTGGTAAGCCCCGGGGCGGGGCCATATTTGGCCCAGGGGTTATAATTTGAACAATCTTAGTAGAGGACCATTAGATGATGCTACATACTAAATATCAAAGGTCTATGCCTTACAGTTTCAGAGAAGATGATTTTTAAAGATTTTCCTATGAAAAACTGATAAGCCCCGGGGTAGGGCCATTTTTGGCCCAGGGGTCATAATTTGAACAATCTTAGTAGAGGACCATTAGATGATGCTACATACCAAATATCAAAGGTCTATGCCTTACAGTTTCAGAGAAGAAGATCTTTAAAGATTTTCCTATGAAAAACTGATAAGCCCTGGGGCGGGGCCATTTTTGTCCTGGGGGTCATAATTTTAACAATCTTAGTAGAGGACCATTAGATGATGCTACATACCAAATACCAAAGGTCTATGCCTTACATTTTCAGAGAAGAAGATTTTTAAAGATTTTCCTATGAAAAACTGATAAGCCCTGGGGCGGGGCCATTTTTGGCCCAGGGGTCATAATTTGAACAATCTTAGTAGAGGACCATTAGATGATGCTACATACCAAATATCAAAGGTCTATGCCTTACAGTTTCAGAGAAGATGATTTTTAAAGATTTTCCTATGAAAAACTGATAAGCCCTGGGGCGGGGCCATTTTTGGCCCAGGGGTCATAATTTGAACAATCTTAGTAGAGGACCATTAGATGATGCTACATACCAAATATCAAAGGTCTATGCCTTACAGTTTCAGAGAAGAAGATTTTTAAGGATTTTCCTATGAAAAACTGATAAGCCCCAGGGCGGGGCCATTTTTGGCCCAGGGGTCATAATTTTAACAATCTTAGTAGAGGACCATTAGATGATGCTACATACCAAATATCAAAGGTCTATGCCTTACAGTTTCAGAGGAGAAGATTTTTAAAGATTTTCCTATGAAAAACTGATAAGCCCTGGGGCTGGGCCATTTTTGGCCCGGGGGACATAATTTGAACAATCTTTGTAGAGGACCATTACATCATACTACATACCAAATATCAAAGCTCTTGGCTTTGTAATTCCAGAGAAAAAGATGTTTAAGTAAATTGTTGACGCCCGCACGTACGCACGACGCACAACGCACATACGCACGACGCCGGACGCCGGACATAGGATCATCCCAATAGCTCACCTTGGCACTTTGTGCCAGGTGAGCTAAAAAGCGGAACCTGGTGAGACTGCTCCTACAGGAGACTGCTCCTACAGGAGCAATCTGGGTCCATGCTTATAAAGCTTTTAGTTGAGTCTGAGTTCGTTCTCAGGCTTTTGATTGGTCAGATTTGAGTTCTCAAGCTTTTGATTGGTCAGATTTGAGCCAAAGGCTCAAATCTGACCAATCAAAAGCTTGAGAACGATCTCAGACTCAACTAAAAGCTTTATAAGCATGGACCCTGATCTGGGTATACTCTGTAAACACATAAATATGGTCCTCTATCAGATATAGGGACAACCCTTCATGCCATGAATATTTATGGAAGAAATAAGGAGATTATGAATATTAATAAGATTAACACAGGAACTTTTGGCCATGGCAGAAACTAGCATCATACCAGTATCTATATTATGTCATAAGCAAACAAATCAGGCCCTGATCAGACGGATTAATTGTATGCTGTGCAACTGCCTCATGATCAAACCCAGAGTGACTGACAGTTTCAATTACTGTATAATACCAAATAGTATAAGATTAAATTTGGATATCTGCTTAAAAAATGAAAATGACATATATGTAATGCTGTGTTTTTCTTCATCTTCTTAACCATAGAGGCATCTTTTGATATCTTTGCAAAGAGTAGACCACGATCAGAGGTCTCCTGTAGGAGGTCTGACGAGGGTCTGCTCTTTTTGCTTCTGGATATTATATCGATCTGATTCAGCAGTTTCTGCCATGGTAAAAAACGGTTTACATGCAATGGCAAAGGTCAACTTATTAACCCTTCTCTTGCTGAATTTTAAAATACATTTCTCCTTCTTTACCCATGCCCTGTTGTATAATTACATATATCTTCACTGTGTACAAGTATTTCGCTGTGCAATCACTGCTGCGGAGTGCACTGGTTGCACAATCAACTTGTAAATAGTGCAGACCCTTATGAGACAGCTCCTGCAGGAGCTGTCTCATCTGGGTCTTCACTATTTACAGATAGGTATATTGACGTGAACAGCAAGCGAAGGGTTAATATTCATGCTGACATCATTTCTTACATGAATAATCATCTGAGAAAGGTTTGATTTTTACTCAACAGACAATCCTAAGATTAAAATTAGATATATAATGCAAAAAAACTTTATTAATATACACATCAATATATACATGAAACTACAATGTTTATGAATTTTAAATATAAACCATATCACAATTTAAAATAAAACATATCACATTATTATCATTTGAGTATCATTGAATTATGGGTCTCTGATCTCCATAAAAACACTCCACAAACGAAATACAAAATGCTAGATTATCTATCTTCACTTAATAAATGTGTGCACCACGATATATTGTAAGCTGTGTAATGACTGTACAAAATGATAGGAATTAGTCATGGCATTCTACAGAACTGTTCCATATACATAGTACAAAGAAAATGTACAACAAAGAGCAGAATTTTACAAGTACAACTCAAATACAAGTTGTTTTTTGTTACAAGGTTTATTTAACACCGATATGCCTTTTAACATCTTTGCAAATAGAGTAGTCCCAGATCAAACAGTTCCTGTAGGATCAGGGTCTGCTGTTTGCTTATAAAATAATATAGATATGATTCTACGTTTCTAACATGGTAAAAAATACCTTGCTAATAATGCTGTTAAAAGTTGTGGCTAGTTAATATTTTGGCAGAGTCTATTACCACGTAATTACGTGTCATTAGCAAGTCATCTAAAACCACATATGCACATAATAATTACCTTTTCGTGAAAATCACCCCCATCTCAAGAAAGTTTCCGGCCTATATATACAAATAGTCTTATTATAAAAGAAGAAGAAAAAGTTAAAAAATTTATTTTACTTTTAATGTGTTACATGAATAAATGAAAGTCTGTTATTGTATAAAACGAAGAAATGGACGATTTTTAAAAAAAATTTTACTATAATTTCAGATGTCTTAGTATCACGTAAGTAGATCTGTACAGTGCTTAGTGCCACGTATGGCCTTTTAATACCTTATTATGTACAGTTTTGCTCCAGTTTTGTTGCAAACAGATGTGTAATAATAAGTTTAATATATGAACTATTTGTTACAATGGTAAAATTAGTGTTATGTCTTAAAATAAGAGAAAAATTACCGTACGTGAAAGCATTTTCAGCGGTGATGTCCCTTTGCTTATTGACCCGTATTTTCTGTTAGAATGAATTTTTCATATTTCGCTCAATATTTCAGAAAAAACAAAATTGTATCCGAAAACCTGCTATATGAAATAGTTATTACAATGAAAAAAATAGTTTTATGTCTTAAAATAAGGGAGAAATCGCCGTACGTGTCACCAAAGGAACGATAACCTAGCCTACGGTCATTGAATTTTCAGCGTTGATGTCCCTTTGCTTATTGACCCGTATTTTCTGTTTGAATGAATTTTACATATTTCGCTCAATATTTCAGAAAAAACAAATTTGTATTAGAATAACCTGATATATGAATTAGTTATTACAATGAATAAACTAATTTTATGTCTCAAAATAAGGGAGAAATCGCCGTACGTGGCAGCAAAGGAACGATAACCTAGCCTAATATCATTGACTTTGCCAGCGGTGATGTCCCTTTGCTTATTGACCCGTATTTTCTGTTAGAGGAGATTTTACATAGTTACCCTCCAGATTTCCGAAAAAACAAATTTGTATTAGAAAACCTGATATATGAAATAGTTATTACAATGAAAAAAGTAATTTTATGTCTCAAAATAAGGGAGAAATTGCCGTACGTGGCAACAAAGGAACGATAACCTAGCCTAATGCTATTAAATAGCATTGACTTTGCCAGCGGTGATGTCCCTTTGCTTATTGACCCGATTTTTCTGTTTGAATGAATTTTACATATTTCGCTCAATATTTCAGAAAAAACAAAGTTGTATTAGAAAAACCTGATATATGAATTAGTTATTACAATGAATAAACTAATTTTATGTCTCAAAATAAGGGAGAAATCGCCGTACGTGGCAGCAAAGGAACGATAACCTAGCCTAATATCATTGACTTTGTCAGCGGTGATGTCCCTTTGCTTATTGACCCGTATTTTCTGTTAGAGGAGATTTTACATAGTTACCCTCCAAAGTTGTATTAGAAAAACCTGATATATGAAATAGTTATTACAATGAAAAAGGTAATTTTATGTCTCAAAATAAGGGAGAAATTGCCGTACGTGGCAGCAAAGGAACGATAACCTAGCCTAATATCATTGACTTTGTCAGCGGTGATGTCCCTTTGCTTAGTGACACGTAATTTATGTTATACGTGATTTTATACAGTTTTGCTCAAGATTTTTTGCAAACAGTTATGTTACAATTTCTTTTTGGAACGTTTATTACCATTTTCACTGCAAAAAAGGCGTCGGTACACGAGATAAACGTGTTTTCACGCATTTGCAAACAGAGTAGACCCAGATTAGATGGCTCCTTTAGGGGCCGTCTGATCAGGGTCTGCTCTGTTTACACCCGTTTCCAACATCCAGGTACTTGAGGATGAAATCTCCGACGTACAGAACATGGCATCAAAAGAAGTCTTTGCCTCGTGAGAAACAGATTATTCGATGAAATTTGATTTCTCTGAAGCTTATATATGGTAAATCATGTGTCATTCAGCTTGGTCAAAGTTTGCTCCACAGTAGGTTTGGTTGATGTTAGACGTTTACGGGTGTGAATGAGTAACACCAATTAATGCGTTTGTCAGCTTACCAACGCTGTTAGACGTAATTAAGCTGTCGTTTGCGTGGTGTTTGGTGTTTGCATTGCAAACAACTTGTAATTACCGACTGTGATATTTGTGTATCAAAGCTGACATAAACTCGGCTTGCATGCTGAGTTATCAGTCAAACCTAGCTGACTTTTGCATTCATTTCTTTAGTATTCCAAGGACGCTTGTGGGAAGCAGGGATACTTTCACTTTCACATAAGTGAAATAGATTATTGTGGATTTATGTGAATGTGTCGTTAGTTAATAATCATATGGAATTTTACTTATAAGTGGATCAACACTAAGGTGGGTAATTTATCTAGTCATTATTTTCCGTACTATTATTGCAATAGTATTCTATACCACGCATTGTTTTCCCCGTTAATATTATTTCGTTCATTCTTTTGAGCCTTAATTTCTTCATCCCGAAAGTTAGATATAATCTGAACTAATTATCTGAGCTAATTAGGCCTTCTTTTGCATATAACGAACAAAAATGATTATATTTTAAAGTCTGCATACATTCTGCTTACAAGAAATAGTGTTACAAAATATATCTTACTTATCTAGGTGTGTAATTCGTCCAAATAAATGCATTTTAATCATGATATTAGAATGCTATCTGAATTTATTGCCGTATAGTGTAACTCTCACGATGCGTGTGATTTTTACCATGTCAGCGGTTATAAAAATACGTGGCAATAGACACTCCGTAATATTTTTTACATATATATTAAATAGAGAACAGATTAAGACTTTAAAGACATAGCATATGTAGAAGCTACACAAAGGGAAGTGGCTCATACGTGTTGCCTATAAATGGTTACATCCCCTGACTATTCAGCCCCATTACACTATAAACCATGTGGTAGAGCCAGAACCTCAAACCTTGGCCACTGGTACCATCTGAGGGGAAATATACTAACATTAATTTTTAGCAAAATATAAGGATCTAGAATTACAAACAAGAGTGTCGGTGGGCACAATGTACGTCCATCGAGGCCTTGTTCAACAGAAATTGATGTTAACATATTTGCTGAACACAAATGCTAAATGTAAATTCTAAGTCCAACTGTGTGACCTTAACCTTGGATATATGTACCGGGACACACCCATGCTACTGTAGCATGTCCAGATAAACATTGTTAAGAAATTTTAAAAGGATCCACCAATCAACATTTGAGTTAGAGATATAACAGCAGAAGGACAGACAGACAGCACCATTCCATAATACGTCCCGTTTTTTCAAACGGGCGTATAAAAAACTGTGACAGCAATAAAAATGGAGCAATTTTTGTTATGTATTGCATCATTTTGAAATTTTGAAACTGGTATTGCAGAGGGGGAGGCATTAAAAGTAATCTCATAATAATGATTGCAACAATACTGTTTGGACCATTTTATGAAGATTTCCATGAACAACTTATATCAGAAAACGTATTTGTGAATCAATAATAATGGTTTACATTGCCACTTTGTGATATTGCTACCACTACATACATGTAGACCTAAAACACACAAAGTTTGTCTAAAACATAGGTGAATAGCATTGGCAACAATCTTACTTTAACACCAATTTCTTTTTACTTTTAACCCATTCCCGCATATTGACGCCTTTTGAAGCTTCGGTAAAAGTCACTTTATGAAACCATAGTGATAAATAGAGCATTTGCTCCACAGGAGCAAATGCTCTATTTATCACAATGGTTTCAAAACTGCACAATTCTGAAATTTTCCTTTTCTCTAGTTAATGTTCCTTTTTGGTAGACTTAATCAAAGAGGGTTAGGTCTAAAAATAGCCTAAGTGGGAAGGGGTTAATTGATAATGGGTAAGCTATTTCCACATCTTGCTACTCTTCATTAACCTTTTCCCTCATATAAATGCTTTCTCACGCCTTTGCAAACAGAACAGACCCAGATCAGACTGCTCCTGTAGGAAACCATATGATCAGGGTCTGCTGTTTGCTTATGACATGATATAGATCTTATTCTGCAGTTTTTGTCAAAGCAAATAAATTCCCATAAAACTTTTATACATGTATTATAAACATTCAGCCACTAAATATCATGTTGTCATTATTTCTTACATGAATACTCAACAGGTAAAGGGTTAAACAAACAACAGTTCTCCTGTTTACAGACTTTAGAATGCATCATTTGTAGACACATTATCTTAAAATTTCAAAGTGATTTAATTCTCTTTTTATAGTCTCTTTCTACCTGAAAATTTAAAAATTGAAGATGAAGCTACATGTTTCATTTTTGTTATTTTCTCACTACAAATGAGCATATAACACAGTCCTTGTTTGTATATACAAACATATGTATATACATACATTTTACCAAAAGTAAACAAAAGAAGCTTAAAAGATGGGCATAAAAAGTAAATGGGCATAAAAAGTAAAAAAAAACCTTAAAAGATGAGCATAACTTTGTGACATTTTGGGCATAACAGATTTATAGCTAGCTCACAAAACCTCATTCACATCTTCACACAATTAAGCCAATAAACTGAGCAAGGATTACAACTCAAAGAACAATAATACTGTCAGGCATATTAACAGTTGTCATTTTTAATATAAACTTACAAAAAGTCACATTTTGCCTAATCTGTAAAAAATTAAATAGCTAACCTGAGCATATTTTACAAGCATATACAGTATGATATAAGGACAAATATATTATACAAAATGTAGGTCTAGAACCCTTAACCCTTACACCATGAATATTCATGTAAGAAGATAATGACATTAGCTGATTTTTTAACCCTTTCCCTGTTCTATGTGTATTACAAATTTTAATACCTACTGAATATTCATGGACAAAATAGTTATAACTAATTATGGAAGGTGGAACATTGTAGCCATTTTAGAAAGTAAAGAAACAGATCTAGCAAATTCCATTAGCAAACCGAGTAGACCCTGATCAGACAACTCCTATAGGAAACAATAGTTTCTGTCAAGGCAAAGAAAGCATCTACATGTAATTAATATTCATGATGTCATTAATTCTTACATGAATATTCATAGAAAAAAAGGATTAAAATTTCTTCAGATTGCATATCACATTTGTATCAAGGTATTCCAACCAGAACTCACCGGTGTAACAAGAGTTAATCCTTTTCCCTCATGAATATTCATATAAGAAATACTGGCACCATGACTACTAACCCTTCTCTTGCTGAATTTTAAAATACATGTCTCCTTCTTTACCCATGCCCTGTTGTATAATTACATATATCTTCACTGTGTACAAGTATTTCGCTATGCAATCACTGCCTTGGAGTGCACTGGTTGCACAATCAACTTGTAAATAGTGCAGACCCTGATGAGACAGCTCCTGCAGGAGCTGTCTCATCTGGGTCTTCACTATTTACATGTAGGTATATTGATGCGAATAGCAAGCGAAGGGTTAAAAGTGAATTGTTGGCATAGACACAAGCTGTAGGATAATATATACATGTATATAATTTCAAAAGCAAACAGAGCAGACCTTAATCAAAATTAAAAGGAAATTGTAGTCTTGTCTCATCTGGGTCTTCACTATTTACATGTAGGTATATTGACGTGAATAGCAAGCGAAGGGTTAATTGACTGAACTTATGTAATGACATAGGAATATTTGGCAATGGAAATAACTGTAGAATCCCATCTATTTTATTTCATATGTTTGCAAACAGAGCAGACCCTGATCTGGGTCTACTCTGTTTGCAAACATATAAAAAAAACCATCTCTATCAGGTGTAGGGTTAAACAGCGGTGTAATGTCAAAGCAGGGCTCTAGAGTACAGTACAACCCGCCTACAGCAACCATATAATGAATAAATATGAACATCTATAAGAACAGGTGGTTGCTTAGTGCAGGATGAAAGTAATGCACAAAGTTCCTATAGGAGTTTATTTATATTCATCTTGCAATCAACTAACACCTGTCTTAACTCTCATTGGCTATATTATGACCCAATCTCTTTAAATAAATTTACTGAAAAGGAGGAGTTACTAGAAAAAAGATTTTTTTTAGAACTGTGTAGTTTGAAACCATCGTGATAAATAGAAAGTGACTTTTACAGAGGCGTCAAAAGACATCAATATGAAGGAATGGGTTAAAACCCCAGAAGTAGACCTAATGGCTAATGTTAATGGTAACTGTATACAGGTTTTACTGTATTTTGAAATTAAGGCAAGCTTTTTCCTTTACTTCTTTGCCAAACCATTTGTTGACTGTTGGTTCTCATTAAAATTGACTGTGAGACAAGTCTAATGAGTACCAACAAGATAGTGTCGGTCTGCGAAATAATAAAAGATTTAGAGAGAACAGTATCCCCATATTGATTGTACTGTAATAGGAGTGCTGCTGTCAGGGGGAGCTAGCACAAGGTATCTGGAGGCTGTATGTGCTCAGAAGTGGCACTCTCTGCTGGTCTGATATAGTAGCAACTCTCTACCTGACATGTGCCAGAATGCAAAAGCCACCACTACAATAATGTGCCACCACTGGTGACTACTTCCTATAAAGTTGAACATACCTGCAACAAGAAAAATCAAGATATAGATCTATGATCCTTTAACCATTACCCTATGCTATATTTAGTCCAATGTTCAATACCTACTGAATATTCATGCACAAAATAGTTATAATGATACCCGGTATATGGAAAGTGGAACATTGTAGCCATTTCAGAAACTTAAGAAACAGATCTATCGAATTCCATTAGCAAACAGAGCAGACCCTGATCAGATGGCTCCTATAGGAGATGTCTGATCTGGGTCTACTCTACTTGCAAATGCTAGAAAAGGTGTATATATGAAAGAAAGGGTTAATATAATATGAATCGCACATGCAAACATATCTGTAATATATTTCATGATAGAAAAGAAAAACTTTGTGAGAAACACTGTCTAAACATTTGCCCTTTGAACACTCTATATAGGGGCCATCTGGTCAGAGTCTGTTTTCGTATCCCTTTCCCTGTTCAATATTCAATTAACTCTTTCCTCCATAAATACACAAATGCTCTATTTATCACAGTGGTTTCAGAACTACAAAATTCTAAAATTTTCCTTTTCTCTAGTTAATGCTCCTTTTTGGTAGATTTATTCAAAGTGGTTTGATCTAAAAATAGCCTATGAGGGAAAGAGTTAAGAAATAATGACATCATGAATATATAATAGCTGAATGTTTATCATGGCATATGTACACAGGATTTTATGGTATTAGTTGAAACTGTAGAGCAGGATCTATTACAATTTTATAAGCAAACAGAGCAGATCCTCACCAGACGGATCCTACAGGAGTTGTCTGATCTGGGTCTACTCTGTTTGCAGATGCATGAAAAGGCATTTGTATGAAAGAAAGCATTATGACATAAATAGCTCTGATATAGATCTGATTTTACAGTTTCTGCCAAGGCAACACATATAACAAAACAATAATATAATCAATAGTAAAGTTGACATTTATATTTCTTATTAACCCTTTACTCCATAAATATGCTTTTCTATGCCTTTGCAAACAGAGTAGACCCAGATATAGGAGCCGTCTGATCTGGGTCTGCTCTATTTGCTTATGACATAATATAGATATGATTCTACAGTTTCTGCCTAACCAATAATACCTGTGTCCATATGCTATAATAATGAATTAATCTAATTAATATTAATGATGTCATTATTTCTTACATACATATTCAGGCAGGAAAGGGTTAACATCAAATTTTGTGAAGTAGAGGATTAATGTCAATGCCTTTAAATTCTTAAAAGTGTGAGTAATTATTCAGATATATATCATAATTATCCTAAGTATTCAAGAAGGAATAGTTCAGCAAACACTGTAGACTAAGGAGTAATTTAAGGGTATTCACTTCATAATTTGACACACATTAATTTTACAGATTTAGTTTAATTATTAAATCAAAATGGTACTAATCTGACTTGTTCAATTTTACAAACTATTAGAGAGAGAGACTGGTGTCCTTAAATTCAAAATAAATAAGGTTATGTTTGTGATAAGATCAAGACAGACTTCATTAGCCAAGGTGCCTTCACAAACTGTGCAGACCGTGACAAGCTACAGCATCATACAGGTAGCATCTGATTAGTGTCTACACAATTTTAATACCAATCAGTTTCTTCACAATTTTATTATCGACCCTATCTATTGAACATTTACAGCATAGAAATGATTTTTCTCGCCTTTGCAAACAGTTTTTGTTTTTCAACAGGAATCAAACATTAGACGGCTCCAGTAAAAAGTCATCTAATCTGGGGAATTATTTAACCGTAGATCTTATTCTACAGACTTTGCCATGACCAATTATAATTATAATAATTTAGTTTAGCAAATAAATATTCATGATGTCATTATTTCTTACACAACTATCTATAAGGTAAAGGGCAAACCAGTCACACAGTAGCTTCTAATTACTATTATTCTGAGTCTAAATTGGAGATTAAAAATCTGCAAATTTGAATATTGTTGCAAATTCACCACTTTCAACCTTTTCAACACTGAACTTTCAAATTGGTCTAAACTGTGTGCAAAGGACATTATAGACTCATTTCCAACACTGAAAGTGTTAAACGTATGTGCCTAAAATTCTCAATGAAGTCACTTGTTCATATGTGTACAGCAAATGTGTTAAAAATGGTGAAACTTATGACAATATCTTTAGCTTGGATCTCAAATTTAGACTCAAAATTTTAGTAAATATGTGCACAGTAGAGACCTTTATTTGTAGAGTAACTTATTCATGATAAGATGAAACTCACCTGGTAAAAATCTCTCTGGAAATTTGGAGACGTAGAATAGAAATGCCACCATACCAAAACAGTACATGATTATAACTTTTGGAATGAACATCTGAAATTGTAATAAAAGTCAATAAAACATGGTTGAATGGGAAACTATAAAACAATAACATAATTCTCTTAATCCTTTCCCTGTTGAATATTCATAAAAGAAATACATGTAATGACATTATGAATATTTATTTTAGCTGAATTTTTTATAACGGCATATGTACATATAATTTTTTTAAATTGATAGAAACTGTAGAGTCAGATCTATTATAATTTCATAAGCAAACAGAGCAGACCCTGATCAGATGGCTCCTATAGGAGCCGTCTGATCTGGGTCAACTCTGTTTGCAAAGGTGTGAAAAGGTATTTATATGAAGGAAAGGGTTAATAAATTGTATTTACTTTATACATGTACAAGTATCAGTATTTGGGTATTATAATAATAAAAGTGGTTTGAAAATAATTAAAAACATTACATCATGATGTAATAATAAGAGTTAGACCAAGGGCAGCACAAGATCATGATGTGTGAAAAGCACTGACAGCAGAAGATTGGAAAACCCAACAGGACCATGCATGAATAAGATAGCATCGTCATACAGCAGAAGATTGGAAAACCCAACAGGACCGTGCATGAATAAGATAGCATCATCATGCATACTAACCCTTTATAGTAATAATGACCAATTGAAATTTTGTGATGGCATTATGAACAAGTCAACTTTTACCATGGCAGAAATTTATAGAACCGTATCTATACTTTTTTCAAAGCAAACAAAGTGGACCCTGGTCTGACTGCTCCTACATGAGTATTATCTGTGTCTTTTCTGTTTGCAAAGGCATCAAGTGCCTCTCTATCAGAGAAAGTGTTCACATTTACCAAAATATGATAAAGGGATTTCGGGGCAAATAATAAAATCTAAAATGCCTCTAGCAGTGGTAATAATGTGTAACATTCACTTACTTGAACAATCTCTGCTGACCAGCCTCCATTGAGGAAGTACCAGTGTGATGCAGGAATGGTCCCATATGCCACTAAGGCTATGTAAATAGCCATACGCTGATGAAACCAGTGTTGGGAGAAATAATTGGGGTGAAACTGCACAAACAGCACTAAGGATGATAAAATTGCTATGGAAATTAAATAAACATCTCTCCATATCTGAAAAACAAAGAAACCATTGTAAAAAATAACAAGAGCACCACATACTAGTGCCAATGCTTGGCTTTTCGACTGTAGCCGCCAATGTTTACCCATTCCTCCATAGGCTATTTTTTAGATCCAACCTCTTTGAATGAATCTACGGTAGCCACAAGGGACTTATAACTAGAGAAAAGGAAAACTTTAGAATTTTATAGTTTTGAAACCATTGTGATAAATAGAACATTTGCTCCTATGGAGCAAATGCTCTATTTATGTGATAAATAGAACATTTGCTCCTATGGAGCAAATGCTCTATTTATCACAATGGTTTCAAAAAGTAACTTTTACAGAGGCGTAGAAAGGCGTATTTATGGAGGAAAGGGTTAAAGTTAATGTTAACACTAAGGACGACAACAACAAGGAGGATGCAGGAGTTACAACAATAGTTCATGTGTTTTTCTTCAAAAACCAGATAAGCTAATAAATGCTCAAGACAACACCAAATGTTCTGAGGGTTTGTCATAAGATCTGTACCTAGGAAACAACTTTTGAAAATACATGTACACTACACTAATATTATGCCTTAATTTTCAATCCTTTTCCTTATGAAAATTTATACAAGAAAGTCATGCAGAGGATGAGTGCAAAACAGTATTATGATCAGTAACTGAAAGTTAAGAGTTCATGGCTTGTTAGATCTACACCATATGCAAACTGCTGAACATACCTCTTTGCTCGACATAGGATCAAAATAACATAGCAACAAAAAGAATTTTATTTTCTCTTACGCTCTATAAAGATGTATAAAGTATGCAAAACTTAATGCAGCTTTGCAGTGCTTTTCAAAATATTGCCAGAAAGCAAATACATAACTAGCTGCCTAGTTTTGCTATTGTACAGAATCTAACAGAATACTGCAGAACCAGCCTGTTGTGAGTTGTGACTGCATCACAAGTAAACATGTAGGTCTATGAGAGTAGGTGGTTGCTTAATGCAGGATGAAAGTAATGCAGAAAGATCCTCTATGAGCTTTCTGTATTACTTTCATCTTGCATTAAGCTATCACCTAACTTAAACAAGAGAGTCATGATGGCCCTTAATCCCTCACCTGGTTACTATAGACTTATGCATACAAGTATTCTATTTTTAAAAAAATCAGCTTCAGATTGGGGCCAATATGAAACCAAGGGCCATAATTTAGGCCTGGAGGTCAAAATTTGATCAATCTTGGTAGAGGACCATTAGGTGATGCTTCACACCAAATATCAAAGGTCTGGGCCTCACTGTTTCACAGAAGAAGATTTTTAAAGATTTTCATATGAAAAACTGATAAACCCTGGGGCGGAGCTATTTTTCACCCGGAGGGTCATAATTTAAACAATTTTGGTAGAGGATCATAAGGCAAAGCAACATGCAAAATAGTTAAGATCTAAGCCATTTAGTTTCAAAGGAGAAGATTTTTAAAGATTTGCCTATGAAAAACTGATACCGGTAAGCGCTGCAGCGGGGCCATTTTTGGCCCGGGGTCATAATTTGAACAATTTTGGTAGAGGACCATCAAATGATGATACCACCCAAACATAAAATATCTAGGCCTTACAGTTTCAGAGAAGAAGATTTTTAAAGATTTTCCTATGAATAACTGATAAGCCCTGGGGCGGGCCATTTTTGGGGGCAGGGGGTCATAATTTGAACAAATCTTGGAAGAGAACCATTAAAGGATGCTACATACCAAATATCAAAGGTCTAGGCCTTACAATTTCGGAGAAAAAGATTTTAAAGATTATCCTATGAAAAACTGATAAGCCCCGTGGCGGGGCCATTTTTGGACCTGGGAGTCATAATTTGAATAATATTTGTTGAGGACCATTAGATCATGCTACATACCAAATATCATAGGTCTAGGCCTTTAAATGTACAGTCGACAGCGGTCATTCGGACTGAAAGTAGACTATAACTAGGTACTTCACTTTTTTTTTTACAGTTTAAGAGAAGAAGATTTTTTAAGATGTTCTTATGAAAAACTGATCAACCCTGTGGCGGGGCCATTTTCAACTCAGGTGTCATAATTTGAATAATCTTTGTAGAGGACCTGGACCATAAGATGATGCTACATACAAAATATCAAAGGTCTAGACCTTACAATTTCAAACAAGATGATTTTTAAAGGTCTTCCTATGAAAAACTGATATTTAGATAAGCCCCAGGTCGGGGCCATTTTTGGCCCTGGGGTCATAATTTGAACAATCTTTGCAGAGGACAATTAGATCATGCTACATACCAAATATCAAAGCTCTAGACCTTACAGTTTCAGAGGAGAAGATTTTTAAAGATTTTCCTATGAAAACTTGGTAAGAATTTTGGTCCAGGGGTTATAATTTGAACAATCTTTGTAAAGGACCATTAGATCATGCTACATACCAAATATCAAAGCCTTATACCTTACAGTTTCAGAGAAGAAGATTTTTAAAGATTTTCTTATGAAAAACTGATAAGCCCTGGGGCAGGGCCATTTTTGGTCCGGGGGTCATAATTTGAACAATCTTTGTAGAGGACCATTAGATCATGCTACATACCAAATATCAAAGTTCAGGGCTTTGTGGTTTCAAAGAAGTTGATCAAATTGTTGATGACGCACATTCGAACAACGAACATACATGTACGCATGACACCGGAGACAGCCCTCTCACAATACCTTGTGCACTTTGTGCCAAGTGAGCTAAAAACAGAATTAGACATAGCTTTGATGGTCACTGTAGCCAGGGTTAACTGTAAATTTAACAACTTACCGATAAACAATAAAATGCATAGTGGACTGCTGGAAGATAACAGCCTATAACACCAATGAGAATTCCTGCCAGGTCTACAGCCAGCCATCTCTTACTTGCTCTCTCGGAGTGGCAGCCAAACATATGGAAACCAGCTGAACACAGCATGCAAAACTGAAAACAAGTAACAGTTATATTTACAATATTCCAAAAGTGCCCTGCAAACCGATGCTTACATTCTTCTCAATCTTCTGTCAGCAAAGAGTATAATTCTTTACTCCATAGATAAAACTTTGAATGCCATAGCAAGCACAGTAGACCCAAATCAGTTGGCTCCTACAGGAGCTTTCTGACCAGGGTCTACTGTTTGCTTACAGAATAACAAAATTCCAATTTTACAAGTGCTCACATGCTATTTTAAAAAAAATCACGACTTCATTTGTTATTTGTTTCATGAATATTCATGGAGTAAAGGGTTAAGTTTGCAATTAAATGGACAACACCCAGTTTGATGTGTGTGATAGAGTTATGGCTAAGGTCAGATTGTTAAAAAGCAGCACTAAGTAATTTTCTTCTGCAAAAATTGTTGTCTGCTTCAGGACTAATTGTATGTATGTATGTTGATATTTTTGTTTCTTCCATTTCTTTTAAAAAAACAGTGTCAAAATAACAAACAGTTTGGCTCCTGGTGAGACACCAAGTTACAAGGCATCTCATGATGACATTTGGTCCAAGCTATCTGCAAACATCATAAAAATTGATACATAGTATTGAGAGGATTAAACTTTATACATGTATATAATATAAAGAAGTCTGTGAAGTTAAATGGAGCTGGTGCAATAGATGTAGAAGTCTGATCAGAAGTTGATTTTTACCAAACAATCATCAAGGCTATATAAAAACAACATCATAATACATTAACAAATTAAACACGAGGGCCATGATGGCCTTTAACACTTCCTCAAAAAGATAATTAAATTATTTTCCTCCCTTTTAATTGTATCAGTTCTAAACTTGTATTCTTCTGTGAATATGATCAGTAGTGGTATATCATATATTATTAGTAGTGGTATATCATATATTATCAGTAGTGGTATATCATATATGATCAATAGTGGTATATCATATATGATCAGTAGTGGTATATCATATATCTCCGAATAGACAACAATGATATCAGCCCACTGAAAGATAAAGACCGACTCTTCAACAACGCCAAAGACAAAGCTACCATTCTAAACAACCAGTACACCTCTCTGTCTTCACAAAGGAGGACACCAACAATGTTCCATCCCTGGATGGTGATCCCTATCCAACCATGCCAGAAATTGAGGTCACTGAAGAAGGCATCTATAAGCTGCTTAAGAACCTGAACCCGAGGAAAGCTCATGGCTCGATCGGATTCCGGCTAGAGTCCTTAGGGACTTCGCAGATGACATTGCTTCCATCCTCACCATGATCTTCAACAAGTCCCTACTTGAGGACAAGGTGCCTGATGACTGGAAAATGGTTAACGTCACCGCCATCTTTAAGAAGGGTTCCCATCACGATCCAGCCAACTACAGGTCGGTCTCACTGACAAGTTTATGCTGCAAGTTACTTGAACATGTAATAGTCAGCAACAGCCTTAGACACCTTGACAACCACAACATCCTCAAGGACTGTCAACATGGGTTTCATGCAAGGCGAAGCTGTGAAACTCAACTGCTCACACTTGTGCATGAGTTAGCTTCTGCATTTGACAAGAGGATGCAGGTTGATTTAATAATCCTAGATTTCTCAAAGGCCTTTGACAGGGTGCCTCACCAAAGCCTCTTGAAGAAGATGGACCATTATGGGATTGGTAACTCCATACTACGGTGGATTTCTTCTTTTCTGAGTTGGACCCAGCAAGCTCTTGTAGAAGGGCAAGTGTCAGAAAGAGTTCCTGTCAGCAGCGGCGCCCGGCAGGGGTCTGTCCTCGGGCCGCTCCTTTTTCTGATCTTCATCAACAATCTGCCCGAGATAGTCTCATCACCTATCCGACTTTTTGCAGATGATTGCATCCTTTACAGGCACATCAGGTCAAAGGAGGACCAAGTAATCCTACAGAAGGACCTTGACTGCCTAGCCAAGTGGGAAGCCAGATGGGGGATGGACTTTCACCCACAAAGGTGCAACGTGTTGAGGGTCATAAGGTGCAGGAACCCATTTAAAACCGACTACACCCTGAAAGGCACTGTGCTTAAGGAAGAGACCACCAGCAAGTACTTGGGAGTGGAGATGCAGGCAGACATGGGGTGGGCTAATCACATCAACAAGAATATCAAGAAGGACAACGGTGTCCTGGGTTTCCTGAAGCAAAACGTCCCAAACACCAGTGAGCAGACCAAGACCATGGCATATCAGTCTCTGGTACGTATAGACATATAGACTAGTACTGTGCTACAGTGTGGAGCCCTTACTATCACAACCAGATCCATAGTCTGGAAATGGTACAGGGCAGGGCAGCCAGGTTCGCAGCTAGACGATACAGGAACAATAGTAGTGTCACAGATATGCTGCAACATCTGGGGTGGGAGACTTTAGAGTCGAGACGACAGAAACAGCAGCTGACTCTATTCTACAAGATAGTGAATAATGAACTTGATATACCGGTACCAGTTAACAACTTTCTCAGTAAAGTCAAATTCACTCCCAAAGCACCGCACACCCTATGTTTCCAGCAGTATCATACCACTACAAATGTCTACAAGTTTAGTTTCTTCCCAAGGACCATTCCAGTGTGGAACAAACTACCAGCTGCAGCAGCTGAGGCTCCCTCTGTGGCATCATTCAGGAAGGAGCTGACCAAGCTGACTTTCTAAGGGGCCTTCTTCTTTCAGTCACAAAGTATAGTCAAGTGAAGGGTGTTGAGCTATGCCAGCGGGGACTTCGTATGCCCTGGTACCACCACGGAAGCTGGATTGGTCAACTACCCTGATGACCGAAACTTAACTGAACACCTATTTTTTTTTTCTGCCTTTTACAATATGAGTATTATCTCCATTTCTTGACCGAACTCTTTCTATCTTTATACTATCCTTCTCTTTTATTTCAGTCTTAGCGCAACGTCAAAGAAATGTCAATCATGACAGTTTGATGTACCATGTAGATGTAGATAAAATATTGAATTATCCCTTTATTGCTTGTATGTAGGAACTGTCTGATCTGGGGTCTATTCTGTTTGCAAAGGCATAACAAGGTGGGACTATGAAGTAAATAGTTAGATGATATACTTTAAGTACCGGTAATAGACAAGAGAAAGAAAATAGTCTTACCTGAAAACAAATGAGCCCAAGTGTAACAATGATGTGATCTGATAATGTCCCTCTGTGGTAAGGAATTTCAATGATGTTGTCATAAAGCATCAAAAAGAGAAACAGGAAAAATCCTCCCAGATGTGACCATATATTTATGGTCTCATTAGACCACACAAACATGCTGAAAATATAGGTAAATTCCTTAATTTATCAAAGATTCATTTGTGTACATAAAATTATGGTTCTGCTATTGATATTTCAGCGAATATGCAAATGATCTATACTACCCTGTTGTTATTTCTTATATTTAAAGATGTGTATACGCAAACTGAGATGGATGAGACACTGGCATCCGAGGGAAAATAAAGTTGCTTGTACTCATAATGAAATTAGAGAGTCTTTCAGAATGAACTAGCTGACTACAGACACAACTTATCAAGTTACATGAAACAAGGCTGTATCAGTGTATGTAAAGTAATAGGACAATCAGAAACACTAGAATCTAGTAATTGGAATAGAAAATGAATGAAATCAGATATGTTTACACACAAACCTTTTGAGACATAAACTGAAGGGCAGTGAAACCCTGTATCCACTGGTAACATATGGATTTCCCTTTAAAAACTCTGGAATGTCCTTATACCCGTACAATGGAATGTCCTTTTCTGCAACATCGCACAGTCCTGAGCTGAGGGTGCTTTCGAGACTGTGGTCTATCTCTATGTCCAGGACATGGTAGCTGTTAGACTTTGCTAATGTGTACTGTCTGTTCTTTAGATTCTCGTATTGACCCGAACGACCCATCATTGCTCCTTCAAACGAGTTGGATTTCAATATAACAATGTTAATTTAACTTCAGATAATCACAAAGTAACGATATTTTTCCAACTTTAGAGACGCTCGTGCTACATTAAAAAACACATTATATCCCGCGGCAGTCTATTGCAATTTTCATGGACTCCATTCTCTTCCTCATACACCCGACAGAATTATCCCTGCTGACAGAAGTAAAACCAGATCCGTGTTGCAAAATGAACTTTAGCCTTCCTATATGCATGTGTAACATCGAGTCATGACCCATCTCATAATCTACTGCTTTCAAGTGCAGTCATGTTCATGTTACATGTTTGTTTTCGTTACCTCGCAGCAAGCCACAAACTCCATTCAAGCACCTCAGTCGTGAAGAGTATTTTTGGGGCGTGGGTAATTATAAGCCTAAACCCGAATTATTGCCAACGATTTCGGTATTGTACGGCACTGTTAAAACATAATTATAACATATATATAACGTTAATATAATATTATATATTGATGCCAGGTGCATTTTGAACATCGATATACGTATGGAATCATTTCTATATGACGACTGTAAAGCTCTTCCCGCGTCATTTTCATAAAAATTATGACTGCTACGAATATAGTCAAGTGACTACTTAAAGACCACTGGCACTTGATCGAAACAGACTATAGTTGTGTTATACAATAGTTATTAATGTACTAGTTGCTTTAAATAAACTATAGTCTTTTTCGATCAAGTGCCAGTGTTAAAGACCTATGATAACACAATTGCAATGTGTTATCATATGTCTTTGGACTACTGAACTGTTTTATCGCAACTGTAAAATATTACAATTGGAGAGAATTGCTATTGAAACGGAATAAGACATTTGGTGGTCACTGAAATATTCCCAAAACACACTAAAATTCATGACAAACGGAAGAAATATATAAGGTGCAAGATTTTAAGATGTTTATACATAAAGTAATAAACGGTTCTAGAGGGGTAGCAACATATGTTAAAAAGGGATCTAAGAGCGAGTTAAATTGAATTTGATAGCAATTGAATTCCAAGAGTCAACCTGGACTGAAACTTTAATGCCAGAAAAATGAAAAAACAATGTTAATAGGGTGTATATACAGAAGTCCTAATATTGATGACGCCAATAATGATAATCTTCTGTTACTTCTTCGAAAAGCTATGGAATCTAAACACTCCAGGATAATGGTGGTGGTGGATTTTAATTTTAGAGAGATAAATTGAGATTTATGGTCAAGGGTAAAGGGTACAGATCATTGTGAATTCAACTTTCTGGAAGGCATAAAATACCAAGATACTTATACCAACATGTTACTGAGTTCACCAGATTTAGTGAGGGTAATAAACCACCATTATTAGATTTAGTCCTCACAAATGAGGAAAACATGGTTGATGAAATTGTTTTCATGCCAGTTCTGGGCAAAAGCGATCATATTGTTTTGGAGTTGGAATTAACATGTAAAATAAATTGCAGGAAAATGTCTCTCTTAATTAAATACCAATATAATAGAGGTGATTATGATTCAATGTCTAATGATATTCAACAAATAAACTGGGAATTACTGGACGGCATGGGGTTCAAATGGCTTGGGAGTTATTTGCAGAGCACCTTTCCATTATGCCAGAGCACTAACTCTGTAAGGCATAAGAACACGTATGTGGACAGTGAAACAAGGTCAGCAATAACAAGAGGGCCATGAGGCCACGAAGCGCTCACCTGAGATAACCCCAGGGGCGGGACCATTTTTTACCACAAGAAATCATTTGTACAACATTGGTAGAGAACCACAAGGCAAAGCAGTATGCCCCTGCATTAATTAAAGGTCTAAGCCTTATGGTTTCAGAGAAAAATAATAATTTATATTTTCCCATGAAAAACTGATAAGCCCTGAGGCAGGGCCAAGTTTCGCCCAGTGGTCAGGGTCGTAAGTTGAATATTATTGGCAGAGGACCACAAGCCACAGCTACATATTTGTAGAGGACCATTAGATCATGTTACATACCAAACATAAAAGGTCTAGGCCTTACAGTTTCAGTAAACTTTTAAAGATTTTCCCATGAAAAACTGATAAGCCCTTGGGCGGGGATATTTTTGGTCAGGGGGATCATAATTTGAACAATCTTTATAGAAGACCATAAGATCATGCTACATACCAATATCAACGGTCTAGGCCTTACAGTTTCAGAGAAGAAGATTCTTAAAGACTTTCCTATGAACAACTGATAAGCCCTTCGGCGGGGCCATTTTTGGCCCAGAGGCCATAATTTGAACAACCTTTGTAGAGGACCATAAGATAATGCTACTTACCAAATATCAAAAGTCTAGGCCTTGCAGTTTCAGAGAAGATTTTTAAAGATTTTCCTATGAAAAACTGATAAGCCCTTGGGCGGGCTCATCTTTGGCCCGGGGGTCATAATTTGAACAATCTTTGTAGAGGACCATAAGATCATGCTACATAACAAATATCAAAGGTCTAGGCCTTACAGCTTCAGAGAAGAAGATTTTTAAAGAGTGTTCTATGAAAAACTGATAAGCCCTTGGGCGGGGCCATTTTTGGCCCGGGGTCATTATTTGAACAATCTTTGTAGAGGACCATAAGATCATGCTACATGACAAATATCAAAGGTCTATGCATTACAGTTTCAGAGAAGAAGAATTTTAAAGATTTTCCTATGAATAGCTGATAAGCCCTTGGGCGGGGCAATTTTTGGTCTGGGTGTCATAATGTAAACAACGTTTTGTTCCCCCAAGCCACTGATACTTCTTATAAAAATTCGTTAAAATCGGGTCAGCAGTTTCAGAGGAGATGTCATTTGAAATGTGGATGGACGCTGGACGACGGACGACAGACGCCGGACGACGGACACATCGCGGTCACAATAGCTCATCCTGAGCCTTCGGCTCAGGTGAGCTAAAAAACAATGTGCTAAATGGGTAAATTACTCACACTGTAGGAACCATCCCACGTACACTGAATACAAATATTAAAATAACCCGAAACAATTCTGGAAATATGTGAAATCGAAAATGAAAACTCCCTCTGGAGTAGATGTTGTCGAAAGTGAGGGGGTATTAATTAACCCTTTCCCTCATATAAGCGTGTTTTAGCGCATTTGCAAACTGAGCAGACCCAGATCAGACGGCTCCTAGAGGAGCCGTCTGATCAGGGTCTGCTCTGTTTGCTAATAGAATTTGATATATCTGTTTCTGTACTTTCTAAAATGTCTACAGCGTTCCACCTTTCATATTTCTTTATAACTATATATTAATGAATTAATGCAGTAGGTATTGAATTTTGGCCTAAATACAGAACAGGGAAAGGGTTAAACTATTAATACAAGATGATAAGGAAATAGCAGAGGCATTCAACAAGCATTTTGTGTCAGTATTTACAGTAGAGGACAAAATAGTCCCGACGATATTGGAAAAAACAGACATTATTTTGGATGATTTACTTTTAAATGAGTAAATAGTCCTAACAGCTATACAACAGATACATGTACAATGTACATGTAAATCCAAATAAAGCTCAGACCCAGATCGACTGATGAAGGTAAACTCCCAAATGCATGGAAATGTGGTTATGTCAGTACCATATATAAGGCAGGTAAAAGAAATAACGTGGAAATCTATAGACCGATTAGTGTAACTTCAATTTGCTGTATAATTATTGAGAAAATTGTAAGGAATGCAATAATGGAGTATTTGGAAACTAATAACCTTTTATCCATATATCAACATGGGTTCAGAAAACATTGGTCTTGTGTTACGCAGTCATTAGAATGTATTGAGGATTGGTCTAAAGCATATAAAGAAAATGGAGATATTGATATAATTCACCTGATAATTCATTTGATAAAGTGCCATATAAAAGACTCTTAGAAAAAGTGAAGAGCTTAGGTATAAGAGGAAAATCTATAGATGGTTGGAAAACATCATGTATAATAGACTACAAAGAAGTAGTGGTAGAGGGTGAGAAATCTTGGCAAAGAGCTAGCGGGGTTCCCCCAGGGAAGCGTGTTAGGGCCGCTTTTCACGGGTTTAATATTTATACATTAATGACCTACCGGATGCAGTGGATTGCACAATCAAACTATTTGCGGATGATGCAAAATTATATTCGATCCATGTAAAACCAGATGATGAGGAAAAAATGCAAAGTAGCATATATTCAATGCATGTCGCTGGTCTGAAAAATGGCAGATAGTATCTAACGCATTCCCTCCTAAACTATTTTTTAGACCCAACCTTTTTGAATAAATATACCGAAAAGGAACATTAACTACAGAAAAAGGATAATTTTGGAATTGTGTAGCTTTGAAACCATTGTGATAAATATAGCATTTGCTCACTAGTATGGTTTCAAAATTTGACTTTTCAAGAGGCGCCAATATGCGTCACTAGGAGAGAATGTGTTAATACAAAAAATGTAAATCTATGCACATGCAAATGCAAATTTATTTTGACGATCTGCTCTTGACTATAATGGAGACCGGTTTTAGAATATAAAAGTCAACATTTACAATTGAGTTTAATATCGCACGTGCTCAAAGTAAATACAAACATCCGGCTATGCAGCACACTATTATCGTGGAGCAGTTTTTCCACTTTTTATTTAGGAACTTTACAGTACATAGAATGGGCAGCTCACCGCTTTTAATTTCGATTGACACTTAAGGTAAAACTACACTAGTCGACATTGCTTTCGTCATGCATTTGCAGGCAGGGACGTAGCTAAATATACGCACATGTATGCGCAGGCGCGTAGCATGATCAATCTGAAAACAGTTAAATGGAACAAAGGCTAAGGGAATATACTTTGATAAACGTTCTGTCCTGCCATGTAAGCTTTAGACAATCCCCTAGTTCACATCTGTGTAGCCTACTCTAAATTGTGATATCGAGCTACTTTCGGTTTTAACGATATCGATCCGGCAGAACGGCAACTGTCACAAAATTAGCATGCTGTCTTACAGGTCATTAATGAGACTAACAATCCCCTTATTTTATCATCATAGGCCATTAGGGTCTCTATCGATCAAGGGTTCCAACTGACAGAACGGACCGGTACAGACCCCTATGTCTGATATTTCACGACGCCTTTTGATGTGACATTGTCTCTGTAAAAGTCACCTTTTGAAACCATTGTGATAATAGAGCATTTGCTCAGGACTACAGGAACAAATGCTCTATTTATCAAAATCGTTTAAAAAACTAGATATAGATCTATCTACACAATTTTAAACTTTATCGGGGAAGCATATCCCGGAACCCTATAGCAACGGCGCCTCAACATTTGGATTCAGTTACTGCATCTTTTGTGTGTCTCGCTGAGGCTCATGGGAAGGCGACCGGTGTTTCCCTCCGATCACAAAATTGGGAGAATCCCGTTTGTTAGTAAAGCTGGATGCTGACTACCAGAATTACAGGATTCAAGGTTTTGTTATGTGCTTCATGATGTTTGCACTTAGTCTCTAGCGTCTGCAAATGAGTAGGCTATATAATCGGTAAACCCGTACTTTAATATCGTTGAAACAGTAATATTGCACGACTGTTCGAACTATTGCAGTCGTACCGTAACCATTTCGTACCATCTATTTTATTATTACCAATACCATTTCTTACTACAATCTATCCCATTTCGCACAATCCTTTGTTCCCTTTCATGCTTACTAATACTTTGTATAATATTATAGTTATTACACCGTCCTTATTATTATATGTGCTCGATAGTGACATCGAGCTACTTTCGATTTGGCGATAAGAAAAGCCCTCTGCTCTACAATTTTCATTTACCAATGATTGATAGATCTAATCCTTGCACTAATTATTTTATGAACGTACACTATCACATGGTCTTTGAATATGTTTAACAGTGTAGATCTCGACCTGATTTCATACTGTATTTTTAAGTAATATAACTGTTAACAATATTTTATACTTTTACCTGGATAGAAAATGTTGAGTAACTGTAGGAAAATCAAGTCTTTATTATTTCATAAGCATTCAGAGCAGACACTGATAACATCGCTCCTACTCTTTGCATTTAGGCATTAAAACTTAACCCTTTAACCAATGAATATTCATGGATGAAATAATGACATCATAAATATTGATTAGAATATTTTTTATAATAGCACAAGGACACAAGAACTTTTCACTATGGCAGAAATTGTATAATCATGTCTTTATTATATCATAAGCAAACAGAGCAGACCATGATCAGGTTGCTCCTACAGGAGCCATTTGATCCGGGTCTACTGACTCTGTTTATAAAGGCGTAGAAAGGCGTAATTATGGAGTAAAGGCATATAAATTATGGAATAAATGGTTAAACAGGGTAAATCACTTAAATTTCCTGATAACTTGATACGACAAATCTAATAAATATTCGTAGGAAATGGTAAAAGTACTGTACCATACAAAATGGCAAACATGTTTGGTGGCTGTAGGAAATGGTTACTATTTAAAGATATTATTTAAAGTGACCCTATAGTTACTAGATACTAGTCTGTTCAATTAAGATGACTTAGTTCACAATAAGCAGAGCAGTATATTCCTTGTAATATCTTTTATCCTATAGATAAATGATAAATCTATATATGCATTTAAGAATGTTAAAGACCGTCACTATTGCATTGTTTGAGTGGTTTTAATAAGCTGTACATTTTGTTTGCTTGCCATGATGGCGCTGAGCAGTTACATGTGTAAGTTAGTGCTTTCTTATTGTCAGTCCAGCATATGGTCAACGGTTACTTTACTTGTGCCCATTTCAATAAAACCTCATAGGAATGATGCATCAACCAGATTCCTTCAAAATGTAGGTCATCCATGCAGAACTCTGGATGCCATGACAACCACTGGGGTAAAAAGAGAAATCCTCCTAGAAACTATTTGCTCAAATTTCTTTGGGTGATACCATGTAATTATCAAATTCCTTACAGCTAAATTGAAACTTTATCATCTGAGAGAATTCAGAATCTATCGGTTCAAAGAGAACAATAACAGAGATTTGCATATATATCGGGTATGCCAAATTATACACATCACAGGGTTTGCAAGAATCTTGCTGATTATTTCATTTGATCCTACTGGTTACAGTTATTGGATATTGACAGTCTAATTCTATTGGAAGGTGTTGACAGTAATGGTTTAATAGCAGTTCTTATATGAGTTTTTATATCTCGCTTAATGCCAGGAGATTTTGATGAGATTTGTTCATTGTGTATTACAAGTTGCTAATCTCTTTAATTGTTTGTATCTCTATTTGGTCAGATTAAGATTTCAAAATAATGTCACCAAAATTTTTCTTGGTTGATTTTCTGCCAAGTATTTTACCCTTTTTCTCATACAAATGCTTTTTCACACTTTTGAAAACAGAGAAATCTCAGATCAGATGGCTCCATGCAGTAGGAGCCATCTGATAAGGTTTGCTGTTTGCTTATGGAATTATAATAGATGTGAATCCACATTTGCTACCAATACTGAGTGACACATACTGAAGAAGACCAAAGTGGTTTTGTCGAAACATCGGTAAATTAAGCTCAGTCTACACCAGATGTCTGAGATTGTTTGTTTTACTTTGTTACCCTTTATAGTTTAAAACATCCTGTGTACATTATGTCATTATAAAAATGCAGGTAATAAATATATTCATGATGTCATTATTTCTTGCATGATTATCCCACAGGGAAAGGGCTAAATATTATATTCATACAGCAAAATGCAGCATCTACCATGCAGGGGCTGGGTTAGATTTCCTTTTATGGCTGTTGTATACATTTACAGTCTGTTGATGCTGATAACGTTAGACAGATGAGGTATACATATACAGTCAGTTGATGTTGATAGCGTTTGACAGATGAGGTACATGTATACTGTAATACATATGATATATGCAGTCTGTTGATGCTGATAAAGTTTGACACAGATGAGTCTGTTGATGCTGATAAAGTTTGACACAGATGAGTCTGTTGATGCTGATAAAGTTTGACACAGATGAGGTATACTGTATGCAGTCTGTTGATGCTGATAAAGTTTGACACAGATGAGTATGTTGATGCTGATAAAGTTTGACACAGATGAGTCTGTTGATGCTGATAAAGTTTGACACAGATGAGGTATTATACATATACAGTCTGATGATGCTGATAAAGTTTCACAGATGAGGTATACATATCACAGTCTGTTAATGCTGATAACCTTAGACAAAGATGAGTAATTTAGGAACACCCTGTTCCTCTTGTGTATCTCAAATTCTCAAGTATCATTTAACCCTTTCCCTAGTTTATATTCATGTAAGAAATAATGATAATAATCGTGAATATTTACTAGCTAAATTTTTATAATGACATGTACACATGATGTTTTATAGGAGCCATCTGATTTGCGTCTACTCTGTTTGAAAAGGTGTGAAAAGGCATTTTATATATGAAGGAAGGGGTTAAATATATATATATATATATATATATATATATAGCCCTTTACCTCATAGATATTTACATAAAAATGAATAACATCATAATATTAATTAGCTGAATTGTTATATTGTTTTAGTTTCTTTTTACTGAGTTAACATTTTTATATTTTACTACAGGTCTGCAGAAATACATACTGAGAAAGTGAGAAAGTAAAAAATCAGAGGATGCTTTCTACGTTACTTCCTTATGTGAAAACAGAACTTCTGTCAGATTCTGAGGAAGAGATTGATGTTGTGAATGTCGCAGATTTGCCTGTAACTAAACATCTTATCGTCACTTTACCAGCAAAACAGAAGTATGGACATGAAGAGGTGAAAAAAAGAAAACCAAGATTGCAAGATGTTGGATGTAAATCATTTGGTTACAAGGCAAGGAAATCCAGGAATAAATGTGATATTTTGAAAGACAAAATTAGCTATCCAGCTGAAGAACATAATTACAGTTTATCTTCACAGCAATATTTGTTTTCAACTTCACTAGACTCACAGAAAAGTGCAAAGAAATTGAAAAGGAATAGGAAAAGGCCCTTCAAATCAGCATCTCATATACATGTAAAGCATTGCTTTCCTTTCATTCAGAGGTCAGGTAAATCTAGATTTACTATTAGAGAACAGCATAATACTTTGGAAAGAAAACGTAGACAAGATCTTCATAACTGTTTCTGCAATCTCAAAGACTGTATTCCACAGCTAGTAGGCTATGAAAAAGCACCAAAAATTACCATTCTCCGACAAGCTTACTTCTGTATCCACAGAATCATTGAAGTTGACAGAAGATTTGAAACAGAGCTAAAGCAGCTGAAAGTTAAGAAAAAGAAATTGGAAAACCTTTTGGCAAAACTGAGGAAACAATGTGGGATGAACATGGCATTGCAATGAAAGACATGAATGAAGACAATATCACAGGGTATTTTGTACAGAGCTCCAGATAAGATGCCTAAATTTAAAACTTTTCAAGAAATGCTCCTTTATTTCTCCACCAAACCCTATACTGTGACCACTCTTTAGAATCGTCTCCTCGAGACGATTCTAAAGAGTGGTCACAGTATAGGATTTGGTGGAGAAATGACGATTTTAGTATTTGGGTATGCATGTTTATCTGTAGATATGTTTGTGTCTGAAGAGTATTACATGTATGTAAATTGCTGATAAATTACTTTATACTTTATCTGAATGTGCAATGCTCAGAATGAGCTTTTAGGATCATTGAATATCTGTTGTCTATCAGTCCACATTTTATTTGTATATACTATAGCACCCATAATTTGTGAACACTTTAGCATTCACAATGGCCAAGATTAATGACGGACTTAACCAGACCAGTTGGTCAAGAGCTATGTGTCCTATATTGATCAAAAATGGGATATTTTACAATGATTACACTCAAGCACCTTTTTTTCTTCATGGAGCCTAATCAAATTTACAAATAATTTGCATCAACATAGACCTTGGTCATGTTCAGTTATAGGCCAAATTAGATAATAGGTATAATGTGTCTGGTCATAAAATCTCAGCCAATTTTAATTACGGGAACAATCTGACCAGTAAATGTAGATTTTTTGTGCCCTTGATTTGTCAAAGAATAGCATATTTTACAATGTAACACTCTTTCACCATTATTTTTTTCAGATCCTGATCATATTCAGACATGATGTATATTGCTTTAACCCATTCCCTCATAGGCTATTTTTAGTTCCAACCTCTTTGAATAAATCTACCAAAGAGGAGCATTTACTAGAGAAAAGGAAAATTTTAGAATTGTGGTTTTGAAACCGTTGTGATAAATAGAGCATTTTGAGGGCTTGGTGCAAAACTATTCTAACTCCTTTACTTTGTGAAGGAGTTAGAATAGTTTTGCACCAAGCCCTCGATTTGCTCCTATAGAGCAAAATTTTATGCTCTATTTATCACAGTGGTTTCAAAAAGTGACTTTTACAGAGGCGTAGAAAGGGGTATTTTTGAAGGAAAGGGTTAACATATTTGCTAAGTTTTATCGCACTGGCAAGGTCAGATCTGTGATTCTAGGGTTATATTCCCTTCACTTTTTATCCCCCACCGCATAGCGGAGGGGGGTTATAGGAATGGCCTCCGTCTGTCCGTCCGTCCGTAACAATTTCGTGTCTGCTCCATATCTCCTATACCCCTTGAAGGATTTTCAAGAAACTTGCCTCAAATGTTAACCAAGTTGAGACGATGTGCAGAACATATGTGGCAGATATGTCGGCTCAAGGTCAAGGTCACATTTGAAGGTCAAGGGTTTTAACCTTCAATTTCCATTGCATTTTTGTGTCCGCTCCATATCTTCTAAACCCTTTGAAGGATTTTCATAAAACTTGAGTCAAATGTTAACCAAATTAAGACGATGTGCAGAACACATGTGGCAGTCATGTCGGCTCAAGTTCAAGGTCACATTTGAAGGTCAAGTGTTTAAACCTTCAGTTGCCATTACAGTTTCCTGTCCGCTCCATATCTTCTAAACCCTTTGAAGGATTTTCATAAAACTTGAGTCAAATATTAAATGAATTGAGACGATGTGCAGAACCCATGCGGCAGTCATGTTGGCTCAAGGTCAAGGTCACGTTTGAAGGTCAAGTGTTCTAGCCTTTAATTTCCGTTACATTTTCGTGTCCGCTCCATATCTTCTAAAGCCTTTGAAGGATTTTCATAAAAGTTTAGTTAAATGTTAGCTAAATTGAGACGATGTGCAGAACACATGTGCCAGTCATGTTGGCTCAAGGTCAAGGTCACATTTGAAGATCAAGTGTTCTTACCTTCAATTTCCATTATAGTTTCGTTATATCCTATACCCCTTGAAGGATTTTCAAGAAACTTGCCTCAAATGTTAACCATGTTGAGACAATGTGCAGAACATATGTGGCAGTCATGTCGGCTCAAGGTCAAGGTCACATATGAAGGCCAAGTGATTTAATCTTCAATTTCCATTACATTTCGTGTCCGCTCCATATCTTCTAAACCATTTGAAGGATTTTCATAAAACTTGAGTCAAATATTAACCAAATTGAGATGATGTGCAGAACACATGTGGCAGTCATGTCGGCTCAAGGTCAAGGTCACATTTGAAAGTCGTGTTCTTACCTTCAGTTTCCATTATATTTGTTTCCGCGTCCTATTTTCTTAACAACTGGAAGGTTGAATGTCAACCACGTTAAAACCCATTGTATCACCTTAAGGTCAATGTCTTAATTTAGATGGCGGCGGTGGGGGATATAGCTGTCCTTTGGACTGCCTTGTCAAAACTTGCCTTAACCCTTTACTCCACAAATATTCATGTAGGAAATAATGACATCATGAATATTAATTAGCTGAATTTTTATCATGGCATGTGAACTTAAGAATTTTCAGCTATAGCAGAAATTGTAGAATTAGATGTATTTTATTCCATAAGCAAACAGAGCAGACCCTGATTAGATTGCTCCTACAAACGTCTAATCTGGGTCTACTTTGTTTGCACAGGCATTAAAAAGGGTATCTATGGAGTATAGGGTAACCATTGTAACAATGTAGTCATTTCTCCGAAATTAAAACTGAACTGATTGTAACTAAGGTGAGTGATAAAGGACCATAATTATCCACTTGGATTTTAGTCTAGTATACATTTTGTGTTTGCAAAGATTGTATACACTGACCAGTCAGCGCATTAGAGGTGTAGGAGCTATCTAAACAGGGTCTGCACTGTTTGCTTAAGAAATGATATACATGTAGATGTGATTCTACAGTTTCTGCCATAGCCAGTCATCAATTCCTGTGATTATTGGCCATTATAAAAAAGCAGTAAATGAATATTTATGAATTCAAGAATTCTTGCATTAAAAGGTTAAGGAGCAGTTTGATCTTGGTCTGCACTTTTTCATCAAAATATTTAGTGTACGAGTAAATAGGGTATGTACCTTTCTCATGACCAAGCTGGAGACTGAGGATTCACATTTACTCTAGGATTTGTGCATGATCTGTATATAGTACTACATATACATGCATTGTACATTGTACATATATATATGCATTGTACATTTAATCGTTTTATACATTTAACCCTTTCCCTGTTTATTCCAAATTTCAATACTTACTGAATATTCATGGACAAAATAGTTATAGTGAAATAATGGAAGGTGGGACATTGTAGCCATTTTAGAAAGTAAAGGAACAGATCTATCAAATTCCATTAGCAAACAGAGCAGACCCTGATCAGATAGCTCCTATAGGAGACAACTGATCTGGGTTTACTCACTTTGCAAATGTATGAATAGGCGTTTATATGAGGGAAAAGGTTAAACACATTTCGTTGCACTTAGTTGTTTTATCAGGAGTGCTCAATCAGCTGGATATGGTAATCAATGGACCAAGAGCTGACCTATTTGGCTGTTCAATGGACCAGGAGATAGACAGCTGTGTGCCTATTAACCCCTTCAGTGTCAGGTTTGGCAACATTAACATTCTCAAACAGATAAGATCCAGATCAGAAGCCATGTAAAGTGACATCTGATCAGAATCCAAACTGTTTATTCTTAGACTGGTGATTATGTCATAATAGCAGTGAAAGGGTTAATTATGTTATAATGTTTTGCAGTTTAAGTAGCAGCCGTTTGTCCTCTTGAACAATATTAACCAACATGTTAACTCCTTCGGTGTCAAGTTCGATAACTCTAACATTTTTAAACAGATAATATCCAGATCAAAAGCCATATAACATGGCGTCTGTTCAGAATCCAAACCGTTTGCCATCATTTGTTTAAACTGTATTGACTTCATATGTGCTTTAACAAATTGTGTCTTACTGATGAAGCATTTTGTGTCCGTAACAATAGTGCAGCGTCAGATCAGTATAGCTGTAAAGGGGTAATTGACCAGTGCTTGCACTTTCTGTTCATTATCTTATAAATGATACATGTATCATACTAGCAGTGAAAGCGTTAACTATGTAGTTATCGTATTGTTCTTTAGAATTTCTTATTTAATTGTCTATATTTCGATATGTCAGACCCATGAAGAAATCAATATTATAAATGTTTTTTGATAATGTTTTGCAGTTTATGTATCAATAGTAGCTGTTTCTCATCTAAAACACTATTAACCATCATGTTAACTACTTCAGTGCCAGGTTCGACAACTTTAACATTTGCAAACAGATAAGATCCAGATTGGAAGCCACATAATGTGGCATCTGATCAGAATCCAAACTGTTTGTCATCATTTGTTAGACTGTTTTGGTGTCACATTTGCTTTAATAAATTGAGTTGTACTGATTAAATATTTTAATTTCATAACAACAATGCAGAGTGAGTCAGATCAGTGTAGTTCTATAGGGATAACTGTCCAGAACTTGCGCTTTTATTTTTTATCCTAACTATATCACATCCTTTCGTATAGCGGTAAAACCTTCTCCGCGATGTTTTGTTACATTGTTTTTGTTGCATTGTTAATAATGTTTCTATCATACTGTTAGTCATTTTTTACATATACATGTCAATGGAATCATTTGAATAAAACTGTGAACTATAATCTACCTTCAAACACTATGGTTGTTTTTTTAATACAGTTTTTATATGCACTTTAGATCAATATATTTTTAGATGGTACACGGATCATTTACAAACAGTGTTGACCCAGAGAAGCTGGCTCTCTAGGAGCCCTCTTATTAGGGTCTGCACTGTTTGTCATGTTACACTTGTCTTTAGAAAAATCCCTAAATATTGACCATAAGCTTGACCTGTTTGAATTTCAGAAGTCCATTTGAAAATTTTGGGTTGTAAGGGCTAATATTTGCAATGTTCATGTGCTTGGTTTTGTTTGCTTTGAGAAGCAATAAGGAGCTTTATACAGTTTGTGCATGTTAACCTTTTAAATGTGAGAAACAAGTGTACCATCTTTTACAAAGAGTGTAGATCCAGATGATGAGATCAGAAGGCTCGTTAAAAATCTTGTACACCCTTTACTCAATAAATACTCTTTTCCAAACAGAGTAGACCCAGATCACACAGCTCCTGCAGGAGCGGTCTAATCCAGGACTACTGTTTGCTAATGAAATAATAGAGATCTGATTCTACAGTTTCTAGCACCAAAAAAAACATTCCTTTGTTCAAAGTTCCATTATAAAAGATCAGTTTATTGATAATTATGTCATTGTTTTTGGTATGAATAGTTGGCACATAGCATCACTTGTAGGTCCTCTACAAAAGTTAAATAAATTATGTCCCTGGGGTCAAAATTGGCCCGCCCCAGGGGTGGCTTGTTTTCTATAGAAACATATAGTGAAAACTTTGAAAATCTTCTCCTCTGAAACTGGAAAGTTCTAAGCTTTCATATTTGATACATTATTAGTTAGTTTTTCCCGGGGTACATGATTTATTCCTGGCTTAGGAAAATCACGTTGCAGGTTACACGATTTTATCAGCCGGAAATAAATCGTCATGTACCCCGGGAACTAACTGTATAACAAATTTATTATATTGCAAAGTTTTATGGTTTGGATAATTTATATAAATCCATTTTGGCATGTTGAATTCCCCTAAAAGTGCATCAATACATTATTTCTACCCGAAGTGATGTGTATTGTATTTCATCGGCGTTATAATAGATGGCTGGGCAATATAACTCATCTCAACAGTGTTTTATTGATCATTTCAAACAATAGTGTTTTTAGCTAACCTGAGCCAAAGGCTCAGGATGAGCTATTGTGATAGCGATCCGTCCGGCCCCATTTTCAAACGACATCTCCTCTGAAACCGCTGAGTCGATTTTAACCAAATTTTGTCGGAAGCATTAGTGGCTTGGGGGAACGAATTATTGATCACATTATGACCACCGGACCAAAAATGGCCCCACCCAAGGGCTTATCAGTTTTTCATAGGAAAATCTTTAAATATCATCTCTGAAACTGTAAGGCCTAGACCTTTGATATTTGGTATGTAGCATGGTCTAATGGTCCTCTACAAAGATTGTTCAAATTATGACCCCCCGGACCAAAAATGGCCCCGCCCAAGGGCTTATCAGTTTTCATAGGAAAATCTGTAAAAATCTTCCTCTGAAACTGTAAGGCCTAGACCTTTGATATTTGGTATGTAGCATGATCTAATGGTCCTCTACAAAGATTGTTCAAATTATGACCCTGGGCCAAAAATGGCCCCGCCCAAGGGCTCATCAGTTTTTCATAAGAAAATCTTTAAAACTCTTCTTCTCTGAAACTGTAAGGCCTATACCTTTGATATTTGGAATGTATTATGATCTAATGATCCTCTACAAAGATTGTTCAAATTATGACCCCTGGGCCAAAAATGGCCCCGCCCAAGGGCTTATCAGTTTTTCATAGGAAAATCTTCTCCGACTGTAAGGCATAGACCTTTGATATTTTGTATGTTAATGTAGCATGATCTAATGGTCCTCTACAAAGATTGGTCAAATTATGACCACTGGGTTGAAAATAGCCCCGCACCCAGGCTCTGTAAACATCTTCTGCTCTGAAACTGTAAGGACTAGACCTTTGATAATTGGTATATATCATTATTTAATAGTTCTCTACCAAGATTGTTCAAATGATGATCCCCAGGCCAAAATGGCCCACCCTGTAGTTTATCAGTTTTGCATAGTCCTTTAAAAATCTTGCTGCTTTGCCTTGTGGTTCCCTACCAAGGTTGTACAAATGATGACTTCTGGGTACAAAATGACCCCGCCCCAGGGATTATCTCAGGTGAGCGCTTCAGGGCCTCATGGCCCTCTCACTTGATTCATGTCTGCATTTTTTTTGTTTTTAGTCCCCCACCGGTAGGTTGGGGGGACTAGGTTTGCTCAATTCCGTCCGTCAGTCTGTCCGTCCATCACGCTTCTTGTCCGGGCCATATCTCCTACAAAGTTCGGCCAAATTCATTATAACTTCACACATTGAACAAGCATGAAGAGGGCTAGTGTCATGCACAAGGGTCACAACTCTAGCATCAATATTTTTGGAGTTATTCCCCTTTTTCACATTTTCTTGTCCAGACAATAACTCTATCAACTGGTTCAATTGATTTGAAACTTCACATATGGAACAAGCATGATGAGAGGAAGTGTCATATACAAGGGCCGTAACTCTAGCATCAATATTTTTGGAGTTATTCCCCTTTTTCATATTTTCTTGTCTGGATAATAACTCTGTATCTACTGGTTCAATTGATTTGAAGCTTCACATATACATCAAGCATGATGAGAGGAAGGGTCATGCACAAGGAATTCAATTGATTTGAATTGATCAGGGCCATCATATTTGTCTATCATAATTTCAAGCATGGGCACTTCTGATGGGAATATTACAGCTGACTACAGGAAATGTGCTAGTTTCACACCAGATTTTCTCACCCTTGAAAATTGACTGAGACAAAAATTTAAGTCAGATATTGAACTATAAAGTCTTATAAAACATTTTATAATCCAATTCAAAGTGGTAATATTGTTTTAGCATGTGTATGTGTTTCGTGAGTAATTTTGCAACATCAAACTATGATGTCTACTTTCTAACATAGAAAGTTTTGATCCTATAACCTTGTGATCCTAGTATGTTGGTGTACAGTAAAACCTCTCTAAACCGGAATACTAGTAAGAATAATTTAGATACTTTTATGCAGGTGGCTGCTTAATGCAGGGTGAAAGTCATTCAGAAAGCTCCTAGAGGAGCTTTCTGAATGACTTTCACCCTGCATTAAGCTGCCACCTATCTCCAAGACCAATATTTATACTAATTTTTACGTCCGGTTTAGAGGGGTTTTACTGTATCTTGTGATTTATTACTGATTGGTTTGCAATCAATTTACATAGATTGTAATCCTATCAGGCTACTACCGTCCTTGTAATATGTGGAGTGAATAAGCAACTAAAGCACAATCAAAATTTGCTGTTGCATTTTATTGCAGACTTTATTATGAAATCTATCAGAAACCTGCAAGATATTAGGACTACACATTGTGCACAACTAACACAAGACTTACTAGTAAGACGACTAGCATAAATACTTCCTGAAGAATACTACAAGAAAAACACAACTTGGAACACAAAAGATCAATAGTGGAAGACAAAGCATGACTTTGTGACATGAATAAAATATACAGATATCCAAATGACTTTGAAATCCAATTTTTGCTGCTGACTTTTCTAAAGAGACTTTACTCATTTTACCTTGTCCTGTCCTCATTGTTAACCCTTTCCCTGTTCTATGTTCATTCCAAATTTCAATACCTACTGAATATTCATGGCCAGAATAGTCATAATGAAATATGGAAGGTGGAGCATTGTAGAAATTTTAGAAACTAAAGAAACCGATCTGTCAATTTCCACTGGCAAACAGCAGATCCTGATCAGACAGCTCCAACAGAAGCTGTCTGGTCTGGATCTACTCTGCAAATGCATGAAAAGGTGTTTATAATTATGAAGGAAAGGAAAGGGTTAAGTCAGATTTTGAGATACTTCACCAGTAAATGGTGCAAATCCTGATCAGAAGACGTTTGAAGTGGTTTGCTGATCCGGATCTACAAATTTAGCTCATGATTAATTTTTCAACATTCATTGTATTGACATCTAACAAATGAAAAACCTTTCAAGGGCACATAAAGCTAGATACACTTGTCTAATCTATTTGAATTAAACAATTGGATCAAATCAAACACACTTGACTACATTTGATAGCAACAAGTCTAAAGCTATTTATGCTTGAGATTCAAAATTAAAATGGCATTTTAACCCTTAACCCCATAGTCTTTTAATACCTTTGCAAACAGAGTAGACCCAGATTAGACACCCCCTGTGGGAATCCCTGATCAGGGTCTGCTCCATTTGCTAACAAAATACATGTAAAATAGATTTGGTTGTAAATGTTTTGTCGTGATAAAAAATCCCTTGTCATAGGTTCATTATAAAAACTCAGTCAATTAACATTCATTATTTCTTACATGAATTTCCATGGTGTTATGGGTTAATCAGGAATAGGAACACAAATGCACATCCCTGTGAAAACTTGCCAGCTACATGTATTTCTGTCCAAAGTATAAAATGCTTCATACCATATGACCAGCTTTTCCTGTATATGAGGCCTGACATTGCATTTTGACCCTAAATGTGACCTTGGACTTTGTGTTGCTGACATGGTTTTTTGACAAGATGCATCTCCTTGATGCTCTAAAGTTCTGTCATGTTTTAATTACAACCCAACATAATGTAGATAAGAATTAAGGCCAAGATCAACTTGTCTCCCTTTGAGGAGATGTAAACAGTTTTCATTTAACATATTCAACAAATGTATCCCGTTTTGTTAACCCATTCCCTCATACGCTATTTTTAAATCCAACCTCTTTGAATAAATCTACCGAAAAAGAGTATTAACTAGACGAAAGGATTTTTTTTAGAGTTTTGTAGTTTGTAACCATTCTGCCCTATTTATCACAATGGTTTCAATAGGTGATTTTTACAGAGGTGTAAAAAGGCGTATTTATGGAGGAAAGGGTTAAACATTTTCATTTAACAAAATAAAAGTGTCTGTCTGAAGCTGAAACGAACAAAAAAATATTTTTACAAATCTGTGGTATCAGAGTTACTCTGTGTCTGGTGAAGAACCAAGCTGATTGACACCCAGTCCATAGCTTCTCTAAAGCTTGAACCAATCAGAAAAAAATTGTATGGCATGCCTGTTTCCATTGGTTTCCGAGGTATTAAAAGGTTATAAAATAATTTCAAGTCAAACAGATCCAATTGTTACGAAAAGTTGGTGAAGATATGAGCAGTGTATATTTTAAACCAAACAATGTAACCCTTCCCTTGCTGAATTTTAACCATGCCCTGTTGTATATTTACATACATCTTCACTGTGTACAAGTATTTCGCTGTGCAATCACTGCTGTGGAGTGCACTGGTTGCACAATCAACTTGTAAATAGTGCAGACCCGGATAAGACAGCTCCTGCAGGAGCTGTCTCATCTGGGTCTTCACTATTTACAGGTAGGTATATTGACGTGAATAGCAAGCGAAGGGTTAAAACCGAATGTAGTAGCAAAGTACATCTAGTCATAACCTGAAAACATCTGGGAGAACTCTTGGTGATCTACTTGAAATGGACGGTCAGCAAAAACTAAAATATTGCAATGTGACATAAAAGTTCTCTCCTATATGGTTCTATATCTATCTGGTTTATTAACACAACCGTAGAAAAACAACTGCAACAAGAACTAAATTCTAACCTTTGTTGTTAGTGTTTTGAATATTAAACATGTAAAATATTCAAATAAAAAACTTTATGACATTTGTTCAATATTTGATAATGAAGAAATTATCATGTATAAATTATAGAAAGAGTACAGAAAATATGTCGTAGAACATCACACTGTATAAACACACAACCTATTAGTAAAACGTAAAAAATGTCTGTATGATAGAGAAACATTAAAAGAGCTTACTAAACACAAGAACATCAAAACCATGTTAACTCATTCTCTCCTAGGCTATTTTTATACCCAACCTCTTTGAATGTATCTACCGAAAAGGAGCATTAACTAGAGGAAAGGATTTTTTTTTTAGAATTTTGTAGTTTGAAACCATTGTGATAAATAGAGCATTTGCTCCTATAGGAGCAAATGCTCTATTTATCACAATAGTTTCATAAAGTGACTTCTATAGATGCGCAAAAATGCGTCACTAGGAGACAATGTGTTAACCTTATTGTAAGATACTGTCAACCAGAATACACAGCTTGTATGTGAATTTGTTACAAGTGATATTTCTGCATGCTAACCAATTGTCTGCAAAAAATAATATTTTCAGCGAATTTTTACAGATTTTTTGCAGTTCCCTTAAACATGCATTCATTGTGTCAAAACAGCTTGTTTCCTGACGAGACACTGTGTTACCCAGCATCTCATCTGGACCAAAACTGTTTGCATATGTAATCATAAATTTGCCCAAAGCATGCAGACATAAATATAACAAGAGCATGGCAAGTGGGTGCCAACGCTCGTCTGTCGTCATTGTCCAAAAATATAAAGGGCCATAACTCCAAAATTTTGAAATCAAGAGTTATAGTTCTTATGTAGGGGCATTCCCCTCAATAAGATCTACTAACCTATGAAGTTTCATGTTGATACCTCTTATACTTTTCGAGTTATGGTCAATGTTAAGACGACGCGGATGCCGGAGTTACGACAATAGCTCGCGATTTCTTCGAAACAGACGAGCTAACAAAATGTCTATATTTCTAAAGAGTTCACAGAGCAGTTCTCAGATTTGTTTCATATATATTAAGAACACCACAAGCTCAACACATAACCCTTTACTTGATGAATATTCATGCAAAACTCATGCATGTTATTTATGAATATTAATTAATTTAATACTTGTATTAAAGTGAAAGTCCCTACAATAAATGCTTATTTTTCAGTAACATCATAAAACTTAGCTGGTATGTGTTATGTTCAATCATATTATTATGAAGATTGTCAATATGAATTTGTATTGAAAAATGCCCCTGTGATACAAAATAAACTGTTTTCATCAATACGGGTTTTCGATATCAAATAATATTATATATAAAACTTGTCTTCTTCAGCATTTATTTGATTGCCTTTTTGCGATGTACTTCTTTTCAGCATTTAAACAAACAATTTAAAAAAAAGGCATTTTTAATACACATTGCAAGACAGTAGACTATCACTTTAATGCCAGAAACTAAAGAAATTTATTCTCAAGGCAAACTGGAAAGAATTGGATCAAGAAGAAGCAAACAGAGCAGACCCTGATCAGACAGCTCCTACAGGAGCTGCCTGATCTTAGTCTACTTTGTTTGAAAAGGCATTATCAAGTAAAGGGTTAATGTCACTATCCTAGTTATATATTTATATATATGAGGTCATCTTTGATGCGACTAGCAACACACACACAACAACAACAAGTACATAACTCTATAAAAACTTAAATGAAATTAAAACAACGTAAGCTTACATAACAAGCTGTGCTTACAAATACAACTTCACCTATTTATATTAATTTCGAGTTGTATTATGGCCCTAGCTATGGTACAATAACCACATTAATTGATTCATTGGAAAAATTCCATCCAAACTAGACTCTTACTAAAGGTGATCAAATACACCCAGTAACAAAACAAGAAGTAGTACAATACCTCAGCAGCACTTCTCTACAATCGCCCTTTAACCCTTTCTTTCATATAAATGCCTTTTTACCCCTTTGCAAACTGAGTAGACACAGATCAGATGGCCCCTGTAGGAGTCATCTGATTAGGGTTTGCTCTGTTTGCTTATGGAATTATATTGATATGATTCTACAGTTTTTGCCATCACCGAAAAATCCATTGTTTATATACCATTAAAAAAATTAGATATTAAATATTCATGATGTCATGATTCCTTTCAAGAATATGCAACAGGGAATGGGTTAAAGGAATTGGTTGCTTGATGTCCCTATGGGTGCTTCTTGCATTGTGTTTGTACTGCATTATACATGTACTGGTAGACTGTTAGCTACCCTTTCCTTTCAAATCAAGAATTTAGACTTCTTTCGAGTGGCATTGTAGAGAAGTTTTACTTACAAAGGTAAAAAAACATCGGAAAAGCACAGAACTATACATGCAGTATACACCAATCATACATGCAGTATACACCAATCAGTTTGGGAAAGTTTAACCCTTTGCCTGATAGAGATTCTTTCTCTAGCTTTGTGAACAGTGTAGACCCAGATGAGAGAGTGCTCTGATCAGGGTCTGCACCATTTGACATTCAAAATCCTCTTGAAAAACTATTTTGTCCTTGAATATGCAGTAGGTATCAAAATTTGGAATAAACTTAGAACAGGGAAAGGGATAAACAATGGTGGACCATTCCATTTTCAAAATTCAACATTCAAACATAAATTTTCATGTTACTTAGACTATGTTTATGGAAAGTTTACCTGAATGAAATAAATCAGAGTCATGATAATAACAAGAGAGGTTTGTAAGACATGTATGCCCACCAATGGCAAATGGCCTATAATTTTTACCTTTGACTTTGAAGTATGACCATGACATGGCTCTCCTCAAAAGTAGCAGCTTAATGCCATGTATAAAATTTACATCTCTAAAAGTTCAAAAGTTATGGCCAACATTGAAGTTCTGGAAATCTAACCTTTGACTTTAAAGGGTCAATAGTTTGACCTTAAATTTCACGTGCTGACCTGAAAATTAATAGGTATCATCTACTTAACATCACAACCAACCTTACTTAAATATGAGTGCTTAAGTAGACCATATGGTTGACGGACCGACATGTACAAAACAATATATCCCTCTTTTTTCAAAGAAGGGTATAAAATGTTCATGTAATAATTTGTTGAAATATGAAATATTCCAAGACTGTGCTGTAAATAAAGCTTTCTCTACTACATATTTACCTACTGTATAAATATATCAAACTACGTCTACATGGCACATTTCTGAGTTCTATCTCTCTGCAAACTTGGCTTCTAGCCAGGAGTTTCGAGCTGGTGACAACTCTAGCAATGAAGAAAAGTAATGAAAACTACAGTCCAAGTGGCATAAAGTGCTGTCCCTGTTCTGATAGCATCTTATTTCCCATCTGGTCTGGGTCTACACTTTTTGCTTAGGTCTAGATTACCGGTATTAAACCAGCATGCAGAGAGTGGTACATAACAATACTGAAAACAAGTAACTCCAAAGCATAAAATTGTGTGAATCAACTCCTGCTCCTCCCATGTACATAAAACAAAAATGATCAGTTTACAAAGTCATTTCCCTTCAAGATTTACCATCTTCATGACAAATCGAAAAGCAGAATCATAACATGGTCTCATTACATGTATACAGTCTGCACTGTTTGTCATTCAAAATCCTCTTTCAAATTTAAGCCTTTCATACTGAATGGACTCTATACTTAACCCATTCCTTCATATAAACACTTTTTCACACATACGCAAACACAGTGGTCACAGTAGATCCAGATCAGACAGCTTCTAAAGGAGCCATTTGATCAGAGTCTGCTCAGTTTGCTTACGTAATTACAATAGATTTAATTCTACAGTTTTTACCAATACCAAAAAATCCTGTGTACATGTGCCACTTCAAAAATTCAGCGAATAGATATTCATGATGTCATTATTTCTTATATGAATATTGAACAGAAAAAGGGTTAAATAACGATGGACCATTCCACTTTGAATATTCAGTATACAAAGGGTTAAATACAGTGGACCATTCACCTGACAACAGCATTCCATTTACAGTAATCCACTATGGTCCCTTCACGAAAATTTTGTTCTGTTTAACCCTTTATACCATGAATATCCATATAAGAAATGTATTAACCCTTTACTCCATAAATATTCCCTTAAAAACAGAGCAGCCCCAGATCAGTATCTCCTGTAGGAGCCGTCTGATCAGGGTGCTCTGTTTACTTATGGAGTACAGATCTGGATCCATGCTTATAAAGCTTTTTAGCAGAGTCTGACCTTGTTCTCAAGCTTTTGATTGGTCAGATTTGAGCCAAAGGCTCAAATCTGACCAATCAAAAACTTGAGAATGAACTCGGACTGAACTAAAAGGTTTTATAAGCATGGATACTGATCCTGCAGTTTCTGGCATGACCAACTTTTTTTGTGTGCATAAACATCTAAATTAAAGCGCTTTTGAACGCACATATCCCGTGTGAAAAGAGTGCTATATAAATGTGGTATAATAACATTAATAAATATTTATGACGTCTTCATTTCTAACATGAATATTCATGGACTTAAGGGTTAATCGTATAAATATTTATGATGATAAATGAACAAAAATTTGGTCATGGCAGAAACTGCAGAATCAGATCTATATTATTCTATCAGCAAACAAAGACGCTGATCAGACAGCTTCTACAGGAGCAGTCTGATCTGGATCTAGTCTGTTTGCAAAGGCATTACAAGACATATCTTTGATGTAAAGCATTAAAGTTTACTCTAATACTTGTTACATAATGTAAAACGGAACTAAGCTTTGAGAGCTTTTCTTTGGTTACACCGTTACCAAGCTCAAACCAAAACATGATCAACTAAAACATTCAGGCTATTTCAGTAAAAATATCTCATGGGATTAATCCTGTACTCCATAAATATGCCTTTGCAAACAGAGTAGACTGTGATCAGACAACTCCTATAGGAGCTGTCTGATCAGGGTCTGCTCTGTTTGCTTCTTGACTAGTATAGATCTGATTATACACTTTCTGTCTTGGCCAAAATTGCATGTGTTTGCGTAACATTATATTAATCCCTGTAATTAATATTCATGACATCATTATTTCATACATGAATATTCATGGAGTAAAGGGTTAAGGGCTGTGATTTGTCTGCGTGTATGTAGTCTTTCTTCAGGTATAGACATAAAAAATAACTTTGATTCTTTAGATATGGTAGAAACTATTTGAAGTCTGTTAGTAGTGCAGTTAATTTTGACAGTAATTTCGCTCACCAAAAATCCACCAACACCCTTAAACAAACACACACACGCATGTATATTTTTCTGAAATAGCCCTATCAAAACTGGTCCATAAATCACAAATATTTCACAACCTTTCCATCAATTCATTTGACAACCTATAATGAGTTTTGTACGGCAATGTTACCTTTGATGATGATTATGACACATATCACTATTACAGCACCATTGTGACAGAGTAAGGAAGAAAATAAACATGCACAGATTGGCTACTGCTAAAGTTCACACACGAAGTTAATCCTCTACCTGATTAATATTCATAAGATTTAATCCATTTTGAATATTGATTAGTTTCATTCTTGTAAAAATATATAAAATAAGGACATTTCATGCCAGGGCAAACAGCAGAGAATGTGTAACATACAAGCAAACAGAGCAGATCCTGATCTGATGATTCTGACAGGAGCTGTCTGATCTGTGTCTACCTGTTTGCAAAGGCGTCAACAAGCATCTCTTTCAAGTATAGGGTTAGATTGGTTACAAAAATTAGGGTTCCAATGTGGCACTGGCGAGAGCATTGCATTGAAGCTAAAATACATTGTACATACTAAATGCAATGTTGTGTTTTTTTTATTCTGCACATATTGTTACTCACTTACTGTATTTAGTAGCTACCATTGCAAACAGAACAGACCCTGACCAGATGCATTCGTTCAAATACGGGCCGATACAGGTCTACACTGTTTTCAAATGGCCAAGACCCATGCATTTTCATGATGCCGACCAAATATCCTGCACTTTATACATATATTTATGTATATGGCCATGAGCACTGTGAGTTTTATTGTTCTGCATGTATCAACACCCTATGCGAAAGCAAAACCATAGGACTGGAAACTGCTGGAATTGTTTTCTCACAGCAACAGATAAAGGTGCATACTCAAATACTAAAATCGTCCTTTCCCCACCAAACCCTATAATGTGATCTTCGAGACAATTCTAAAGAGTGATCACAACAAAAAATATAACTGCATCTAATCAGTTCATACATTGTCAGCCATCGATCTGAGCCTATTCTGTTTTTGCTGACTAGTGTGAAAAAGAGTGTAGAATCTGATCAGATGCTGCATTCTCAATGTTCTACACTGTTTGCAAAACCAAAAGTTTTTTTTATTGTATTGCAAGGCTTATGTCATCATTAGTCTAGCTACTCTCCAATGCCACCAATTTTACTGCCATAGCAGAACTTTAAAAATAATACAATGTAAACCAGGACAGCACAGTCTATACTGTGTATCTTAGAAATAGTTGATCAGGGTCTACTTTTGTTTCAATCATCAGGTTGTTAGATTATTACAACTGGGATCATGTTTGTGTTATCTTCAGTATATATGTAAATGAACGACACCCTATTAAATTGGTTCACTTCATGACAATGAAAGCAGTCTTAAACCTTTACCTGATGAATACTCGTATAAAAAATAATGACATAATGAATATTAAATATCTGATCTTTTATAATGGCATATGAACACAGGATATTTTGGTCATGGCAGAAACTATAAAATCGGGTCTGTATTATTTCAAAAGTAATCAGAGCAGACTCTGATCAGATGATTCTACAAGAGCTGTCTGATCTGGTTCAATTTAATTTTTAAAGGCGTGAAAAGTGATTTCTATCAGGTAAAGGGTTAAGTACCAATATGTCAAGAATGAAATCTGAACACAAAAACTCCTTGCATATTGACTAACAATTGCAGTTATTTGTATGCAAGAGTGCATAAACCATACTTTGTACAATAAAAGACATAAAAATATAAGCTATAAAATAAGTTAAAACGTATAATATAATGATTGACAAAAAAGCACATTGATCATATATAAAGGTCAGATAGATTATGACAGGGGTTAGAAAAAGGATGAATCCATGGAACTAGTGCTTTGTCCAGCACTCTGGCTCTGAGTGTGTCTACGTTCCATTTTTGTGGACAATGACCCAAGCCTTTCTTTGGCACCTGTTATATTACTTGGCACTGATCTGTCTCTATGCAAACTTCCTTCCCGATTCTGGGCATGCTCTTTGCGGGCTTTCTGAGCTGCTCTTGTAGCTACCATGTCTATTGTAGAGTACTCTGTTGGGATTGGTTCAGCAGTTTTCTTACCCTTCTTTGACTGACGAAAACTGCTCATCCTGTCTGTTGTAGATGATAAATCCATCTCTAAGTAGTTCAGTGCTCTTAGTTGAGTAGAGCTTTCAGAGGCTCCTGCCTCGCTCAGGTCAATTTCAGCATAGTTTAGTTGTGGCTCAATTTGTTCTGCAGGCATACTGCTTGGCTGAAGTAGGGGCGATTCTGGAGGAGTAAAGTCGATGTTCATGTACAAAGCTTTAGGAGACTGTATAGAATCACTTCTTAAACTCGGGCATATACTTGTTTGCTCTACTGAGATACACTTTGAGAATTTTGGTGACTGTAACTCACCCTGACAGTTAGAACTACTAGTAAATGGAGAGCACAGATCAAATGTAAACACTGAGCCTGTGGTTGGAGATTGAGGCGTAGTCAGAGGGCTTGTTGTGTTACTGTTGTCCATGGTCCTTCGCCGTGACACTTTCTGATACTCCTTGCCAGAGCGTGGCCTAAGAATGGTAGAGGCTGGACTGCTACGTATGACCTCATCACCATGGCAAGCACTGTCAATGGATGACTCTGACAGGTTGTCAATGTCCTCACTAGCCAGTCCTATGTCCACCACCAGTGATGACACAGTGCTCTCTGTCTCTGCACTTTCCTGCTGTTGCTTTACTTCTGCAAAGACAAAAAGCACAGGCTCACTCCTATATTACCAGGAAAATACATCAAAACTTTACTCAGCTTGATTAACCCTTTACTCCATGAATATTTATGTAAGAAATGATGACATTATGAATATTAATCATGCCATAAACCCCCAAGAACACTTGGTCTTGACAGAAACTGTAGAACAAGTTCTATACAAAAGCAAACAGAGCAGACCCTGATCAGATTGCTACTACAGGAGCTGTCTGATCTGGGTCTACTCTGTTTGCAAAGGAGTTAAAAGGGCCTATTTATAGAGTAAAGGGTTATGATAGAACATTGAGCAAGCTAAACTCAATTTCATGTTAACTTTCTGTGCTGACGATGAATCTGTATTTACTTATGCTAACAGTTTGGATCAAGATGAGACTTGGACTCTCAGCAGTATAAAGACTGTTTGACACTCTGACTGCAGCTTTGAGAAATTAACTTGAAGAAAAGAGGTAAATGACAATTTTTGCAGTTGACAATTAGTTAGTGTGCAAAAAAGTCATATTAAAAACGATCTTTCTGAAACTAAAATACAATTGGGTCATTCCAATTGCATTCAACAAGTAACTCTTTGAATGCTGAAATTACCAAATGGAATGACCCATCATTGTTTAACCCTTTCCCTCTTTTCATGCATTTGCAAACAGAACACCCAGATCAGATGGGTCCTATAGGAGCCGTCTGATCAGCGTCTGCTCAGTTTGATTCTGAAATAATAGAGATCTGATTCTACAGTTTTTGTCAAAGCAAACTATTTCCTTGAAAAGTTTACAGTATAAAAAATCAGCTTATAAATGCTCTTGATGTCATTAGTTCTTCCATGAATATTGAACAGAGAAAGAGTTAACCCTTTCCCTGTTTCATATTTATGTAAGAAATAATAATAATCATGAATATTTATTAGCTGAACTTATATAACGGCATACATACTGAGGATTTTTTGGTATTGGTAGAAACTGATGAGTCAGATCTATTATAAATTCATAAGAAAACAGAGCAGACACTGATGAGACTGCTCCTACAGGAGCTGTCTGATCTGTGTCTACTCTGCAAGAATGTTTATATGAAGGAAAGGGTTAATAACAAAGTCCATTCAGTATAAAATGAATGAATTTGCTAGAGGATTAACAGTCCAGACTCTGATCAAAGGGCTCCTCCAGTTAGTCTGTTGTTCTTGGTTCGCACTGTCTGCAAATGCAACTTAATATACATTTAATGACTTAAAGGAAAATTGAACAAAGAATTATTTATCAGTATGAATTGAAAAATTAAAACAACAACAAGAGCACCACAAGCGGGTGGAACGCTCGTCTGTCGTCATCAAGATGAACATGCATACCAAAAATGAAGGTTGTAAATGAAAAATTGGAAGAAGTTATGGTCAATGTTAAGATTTCTGACGACGATGACAACGACGACGACGACAACGACGACGCGGACGCCAGAGTTACGACAATAGCTCATGATTTCTTCAAAACGGACGAGCTAAAAACTGACACCATATCAGAAAGATTTAAATTTCTGTCAATTTTTCTGTTATGTAACAGAACCATACAAGCCTTACCAGAATTGCTAACAGCACTGCGAGGAATCCATATCTTCCCATGCTCATCCTCAGAGGGTGGGGTAATTCGCAAGGTTGCCTTAGCTTGCTGTTTCATTAGACTAGGACTAAGCACAGGAGACTCTTGCCCCTTTTCCATCTCCTTGTCTTCAGCCATCTCCAGTTTTACTGATACAGGATCAACTGAAATAGGTTCTGGTTTTTCCCTCTTAGGTGTGGTCCTCTCCAGAACAGGAGAGAGTTTCACAGGATAGCTCTTCATTTTTGGAGGAACAAATGGTGGTAGAGATGAAATGTGACGAGCAATGGCATTTGCTTTTTCATCTGGAGACAATTCTTCAAGAGGCAGTGTAAGTTTAGACTTGAGATCAGCTACAGACTCTTTTCCGTATTTGTCAGAATTCAGAGAATGAGTTGAGTGCCACAGATCTATTAGTTTTTCATCATCAGTTTTACAAGTGTTTTGGTCAAAATTTCCACCCTGCACATTTAACACAGTGAACACCTTCCCCCCTCCATGATTATCATAAGTCTTTGAGTCTTCATCTACATTCTCACCTTCCTCTCCCTTGTCACTCTTTTCCACATTACCAGTGTCTTCAGATGTCCTATCCCCATCATCTAAAGGGCCCATAAAAAAGTATGACTGCTTTTCATAGTTCCCCTTTAACTTGCAGTTCTCAGCTTTCTCATTGTCACTTAATGCACTATCCATTTGACACTCATTGCTGCTAGCACGGGTGGAAGAAGTATCACAACTGTTTAATGAAGAGTTTGTAGCACCAAGATCAGAATGTTGTGAAAGGATTGAGATACCCGTTGATGAGCTAGAGTTACTTTCTGTCATGGCTAAGTAGCTTGATCGGTTGGGAAAGCTGGATGAACGAGTTCTGTCTTTGGGACAGAAGACTAGATCTTGCTGACTGTCTGAGTGACTGTTCTCCCCAGAGCTAGAGGATTCAAACAATATTGTCATCCCTTCTTTCACTTTGGCCTCCTCTGAAGCATCAGAAAGCAAATTTTCATGACTTTGAGAAACACTTTTTCTGTCTTTAGAATTTCTTCTCATGAGTCGAGAGAAAAATCCTGTACTTTTACCATTTGAGCTCTCCGATACCTTTTCTACAGAACTGTTTGAAGAGGAAGTTTTCAAAGGTTTAACTTCATCTAGCTGTAGACTAAAGTCAAGCAAGTTATCAAAGGGCATTTCTAGGTTTGCAACATTTTCATTTACTTTGGCACTGTCACTAACATAAATTCCTTCATCCATGCTGACATTATCCATGGCCCTCCGATTATCAGGGACGCTCACACTTTCCTGAACACTAGCAGTACCCTGTTTAAGTTCAGCATATGAAAGAGTAGCACTTACATATTCCTCTAGAGATCGCAGATTGTCCAGCACGGGTCTCTTGGGACTCACTGTAGACATAAGCATGTAATTTTCCTCTCTTATAGGCAACTCTCGCCTTACTTCCCTTGGAGAATTACCAGCACTGACACTGATAGATTCCGGCCGTGGCAGAGGGGTCCTCTGAGGTGGAGTATCTTTTTCCTTGTCACTTACTCCTGTAGCACTTAACGATCGCACATACTTTGGCTTCTGGCCACTGCTTGCTTTATCACCTAGAGAAGAATTTGAACTTTGTGGAGACTTAGTGTTTTCAATAACCCATGACATGTCCATGTAACAACTTGACTGATCCACTTGAGCTGAGGAGAGACTGCGGGGTGGGAGCGCTACCACTGGTCTCTCAAACAGAGACTCATTTAGGCGACAAGAGTCAATATACTGCATTCTGCATGGAAGCTCTGGTTCAAAGTTACCCATCAAGAAGTAATCTTCCTGCTGACTAGAATTAAGAGATGTAGGACTTGACGATGTCCTGGGCGGGAAGTACCTGTCTTGGTACTGCTTGTGTAATGAGTGATGGCGTTCTGGTGGTCTGGGTGGAGGGGGAGGCCTGGCTGCTGCATTTTGTGCTCTCCTCTGATTCAACTTTTGCATCAACGCTGGTCCCTTAGGTGGAAGCTCTGGTGGAATATCCTTAGGATCATTGGCATAAATTGGCTCGTTTGTGTAACTATTGTTCCTTTGGAGATTCAACTGAAGGTCTGAACAACTTATGTTTTTCAGATTTTCTCTACTCCCAGGCAAAGAAATTGAAATCCTTTTGTTTTCTTTATTTGAATCCCTATCACCGCCTACATTATCATACCCATGTGACCTTGACCTCAGCAGGTCATGCCAGGTGGCACCACCATCTGGAGCAGAGGTAGAAGAAGCAGGTACATGAACATGGTTCGCATCCACATCACCCAGATCATATTTATCCAAATTCACATATGGCAATGGGGCACTGATTTTTGATCTTCTAGGTATCTTTTTCAATTTGTTAGACAAGTTTGGACTAAGCAGAGCACTTGAGGAAAAGCCTCCCTGTGGCCGTGAGTGGGTTCTGTCAGAGGAAATGCTAAGATTGTCCAGTGAACGTCTTGGTGCCAAGCCAGCTAAAAACTTCCCACGAATGGAGGATGATTTCACTGGTAGAGGAGGAGGCCGCTGGGTCTGATCCTCCTCAACCCTGATGTTCTCCTTCTGCAATACAAACACAAGCATAGTACAGTAGAATCTCTCTAAAAATCACTTTAACCTTTTACTCCATAAATATGCTTTTCTATGCCTTTGCAAACAGAGTAGACCTAGATCAGACAACTCCTTCTGATCAGAGTCTGCTCTATTTGCTTATGACTAGATGTATAACATAGATCTGATTCCACTCTTTCTGCAATGGTTAAATATTCATGTGTTGATATATGTCACTATTAACCCTTTCCCTGTTCTATGTTTATTACAAATTTCAACACCTACTGATTATTCATGGACAAAAAAAGTAATAATGAAATATGGAAGTTGGAACATTGTAGCCATTTTAGATAGCAAAGAAACAGATTTATCAAATTCTATTAGCAAACAGAGCAGACCCTGATCAGACGGCTCCTCTAGGAGCCGTCTGATCTGGGTCTACTCTGTTTGCAGATGCGTGAAAACACGTTTATATGAGGGAAAGGGTTAACATAGATAACAATGTGCATGATGTCATCTTACATGAATATTTATGGAGCAAAGGATTAAAAGTAGACAGCTGCTTTATGCATCTAATATAAGTTACCAAATCAAACAGCATTATACACCTCCTGGGTGACTGCTGTAGATACCATTACTGTAGTTAAAATTTTACTATACATTTACAATGTAACGAAGAAAATTCAGAAAATACTTGACTGCTATATGTATACATCTTGAAATTCAACGGTCAACAAATTCACTAAATGTCCTCATCCCAGAAAACATTAAACAATTTGTATATAGCAAGTGGTAGGTAGTGGTCCCAATTTTCATGACATACTAGCAAACAAAAGAAACTCAAGAGGTTACTTTCAACAAATAAAACTTAACAATTATAGTGTCTTCAGTGGTCTATAGTATGTAGTGATCTTGACTTTTGAATTACTGACCTCAAAATGATAAGGTTTCATCTACTAAAACCTACCTCTATACCAAATAGGTGACTGTAGGTTAAACCATACCCTGTTCTATATTTATTCCAAATTTCAATACCAACTGAATATTCATGGACAAAATAGTTACAATGAAATATGGAAGGTGGATCATTGTACCCATTTTAGAAACTAAATAAACAGATCTATCAAATTCCATAAGCAAAGAACAGACCCTGAACAGACAGCTCCTATTGGAAAAGTCTGATCTGCATCTACTCTGTTTGCAGATGCATGAAAAGCGTGTAAATGAAGTAAAGGGTTAAAAGTTAATTAATTTGTGATTGGAAACAATATTGTTCAAGTACAGTGACCTTGAATTTTTTACCTAATTAACTCCAGATCAACCGGATCATGACTTACCTCCAATTAACCCTTTCCATGTTCTATATTCAATACAAATTTTAATAACTACTGAATATTCATGGCCAAAATAGTTATAATGAAATATGTAAGGCGAATCATTGCAGCCATTTTAGACACTAAAGAAATAAATGTATCAAATTCCATTAGCAAACGCAGCAGACCCTGATCAGGAGCCAATCTGATCTGGATCTACTCTGTTTGCAAATGTTTGAAAATATATAAAGGAAAGGGTTAAATAAAGGGTCAGTGGCTTTAACCATGCATATATTCATATACATAATGACCTTGAACTTTGACAGACCAAAGATCAATAGCGGTCATTTACTAAGTTTCCAGCCATCAACACAATATTCTACCTGTAACATTTCATCTAGCAGTGACATCTCCTTTTGCAAATCTTGTTCTGATTGTTGCAGTCTCTGCAGTATTTCCTCCCTCTGCACCTCGCCCATGACCCTGTCCATGTCCTCTGTTATCTGGGTAGGCACTGAGTAGCTGTGTTCATGGTAATTGGTCATATATGACTGGTTTCCATAGCCACAGAGGGCAGGGGCACTGGACGAGATTGGCATGCTGTAGTTAGATGAGTTAGTGCTTTGCAGTGACAACTGACTGCCATGTGACGAGCTTGTATCAGATGTGTTACTTGTGATATTAGCAGTGGGAATTGGCTGTGGGGGAACTTGGTATGACATCACATTGTTGTTAAACTCGCCTGTCCAGTTCATGTAATTGTCATTCGACTGACCACAGTTGGTGTTCAGGCTACGTAAAGCTTCCAAGTTTACATCAAAGTTTCGTGCAATATTAACATTAGTATTCCCATGATTCCTTTGCACAGTTTCCACTTTCCTGATACGTCTTGGAGGAATATCATATATTGCCATTAAACGCTCTTTCTCCACATTTTCAATGCTCATTAACCGCTGCTTCTCAGCATATGACCTGGTTCGCTTATAGTCTGTGAAGCTTATTGAGTGTCTCTTGGGGCGTGGCCAGCTGTTGTCATCCTGGTAACCACTGTCTACATACACATGAGCATTCTTGAACTTCCTGAATAGACTGTCACTGACAGCATTCTTGGCTGGCTCCAATAGCTCACTTCCTGCAGAAACAAAACACAGATTGGCTTTATTAACCCTTTGAATGCTGAAGTACCAAGTGAAATATTTCATCATTATTTAACCCTTTACTTCATAAATACACTTTTCTACGCCATTGCAAACAGAGTAAACCCAGATCAGACGGCTCCTATAGGAGCCGTCTGATCAGGGTCTGCTCTGTTTGCTTATGGAATAATATAGATCTGATTGTAGTTTTTGCCTTGGCAAAAAAGTCACATGTCAATATGCAATTTTAAAAATTAATCTAATTAATATTCATGATGCCATCATTTCTTTCATGAATATTCATGGAGTAAATGGTTAAAGGTAGAGTCCATTCAGTAATTTGCTAAAGAATTTTGCATAGCAAACAGCGAGGATCCTGATGAAAACTCGTTGATCTGTGTCTGCACTGTTTGCACAATGCCAGTTTTCCACATTCAAAGTGTTGAACTTTGCTCATCATCAAGCTAATTAATTAAAAAACTTTAAAACTGCTGACTGAAGAATGCTTCATGCATTCACCTGTCAGACATTAACCATTATCTAGCTAAACAAAGACTGATTGGCATTTACAAACAGCTTGGATCAAGATGATACCCCAATCAAATTGGCGACTCATAAGGATTAAAGCTGTCGAATGCTTGGTCAACAAACAGTTCTCAAACAGTTTGAATGAATCGGAAGAATGTAAAAATGTTCCTGATCAGTGGTTGGGATAGATACATTTTTTTCAGCAAGATAAGAGTTAAAACAAAAAAGTCAGCTGTTTACCAGACTCTAATTTTGTAAACTGTACACATATTTTCAATGTAATGCAAGTGAAAGTGCGAAAGAAATACTGTTATTTATTTTGTTTAACCCATTACTCCATAAATACGCCTTTCTATGCCTTTGCAAATATAGGAGACCCAGATCGGACCGTTCCTTTAGGGCCGTCTGATAGGGTCTGCTCTGTTTGCTCATGATATATGATTATACTGTTTCTGCCATGGCAAAAATTTCCTCTGTCCATGTGCTATAACAAATTAATATTCAGGATGTCATTATTTCTTACATGAATATTCATGGAGGAAAGGGTAAACATAATACACTTTTACAATGCACAAGCCTTGAACCTTTATGACTGTAATTCATTATCTCCTTACTACAGTTAAACCTCGCAAATTCAAACTTTCAGTAAAGAAGAATTTGAGGAACATTTCAGGCAGGTGGCTACTTATATGCAAGGGGGGTGTCATGCACAAACTCCTCTGTCTGGCTCCTATTTTAACTCTTTGCATGCTAAGTAATTTTTCGTCTGCAAAAATTGTTGTCTGCTTCAATTCTTAAAATAAACTTTCTCTCATTTCTTTGCAAAAATATCTTTGCAAAAATATGGTCAAGATGACAAACAGTTTGGATCCTGATGAGACGTCTTATCTGGATCCAAAATGTTTGCATGGGTAATCACAGGTTTGCTGCTAGCGTGCAAAGAGTTAACCACACAGTAAAGCCTCTTATATCTGATTCTACATTTCAATCTACATCAAACATTCTTCCAAAAATTTTACATTATACAAACTGAATTAGAAATCTAATGAATATTCATTTAGTGACCAATTCACTCATATTTATGCAAGACTCCATCCACTTTGAATACTACTTAATTTGATTTTTGAATCAAAAATATAAAAATAATGAGCTGCATGCAGCGCCAACGCTCGTCTGATTTGGTGCTTGTCCAGTTAAATTATCTTTCTTTTTTTTTTAAATTAAAGGGCCACAACTCCAAAATTTTGAAATCAAGAGTTATGATTCTTATGTAGGGGCCTTCTCCTCATGAGATCTACTATCCTATGAAGTTTCATGTTGATACCTCTTATACTTTTCGAGTAATGAGCTACATTAAAGTTTTTGCACACAGCGGACAACAACCCCTACTACCCAGTGATCACAATAGCTCGACTTTTCTTCGAAACAGACAAGCTAATAAGCATATTTACAGACTGGTAATTCCATAAGAATTCATATAAGCAAACTGAGCAGACCCTTATCAGACAACACCTGCAAGAATTGTCTTATCTGTGTCTACTCTGTTTGCAAAGCTGTCAAAAGGTTGGATTAAGTAAACTTCAGTAATCTGCTGTGTGCTTTTGATCTATTTTTTACAAAAAAGTCTTCAATAACACAGTATTAAGTAAGCAGATGAAGTCTTCTTAGCAAATCAAAGAAGATTGGAACTTGTGTCTAATTAGTAATTGACTTTTTCAAGAAGGTTTACGAGCTGTCTGCAATTCAGCTGTGGGTGTCAACATTAATTCAAGCCATCAACTTCACTCGTCTGGCAACAGACCAAGCAGTGCAGCCAGCACATTCCTGTTCTGTTCGGCAGAAAAGTCATGAAACCATTCATTTTTCTTTTAGATTTGCATTATAAGAGACTCTATCTTTCTGGCACTCATTAGAATTGCCTCATTCTAATGAATAACCAGTCAGATAGTGTTCGGCACAGAAATATATACAGGTATAATACTTAACCTCACTTTCCTGAAAACGGCCATTACCTAGATCTCTGAGTTTATACATTTTCTGGAATTTATCAGTAAAGATTTTAATTCTGGAGTTAACCCTATACAAACACATTTTCATGCATTTCCAAACAGAGCAGACCCAGATCAGATGGCTCCTATAGGAGCCATCTGATCAGGGTCTGCTCTGTTTGCTAATGGAATTTTATAGATCTGTTTCTTTAGTTTCTAAAATGGCTACAATCTTCCACCTTCCATATATAACTATTTTTTTCCATGAAACTTCAGTAGGTAATGAAATTTGGAATAACCCTTTCTCTAATGAACATTTATGCATGAATACTTCATAAACCACTTCATTCTTCAACTTAATTTTCATAAGATAAAAATATAAACGGGAATTGTTGGATCAGACAAAAACTGTAGGATCAGAATAATCTATATAATTTCAAAAGAATAATTGAGATCTATATAATTTCAAAAGCAAACAGAGTAGATCCAGATCAGAAGAGCTGTCTGATCTGGGTCTACTCTGTTTGCAAAAGCATGAAAAAGTAAATACATGAAGGAAGTGGTTAATTAACCCTTTACTCCAGGAATACCAATGTAAGAAATAATGACATTGTGAATATCAATTAGATTATGTAGAGCAATAGATAAACAGTCATATTCAAATACTGAAAGAATAATTTCTCCACCACTCTTCAGAATTGTCTCGAAGAAAAATAAAAGCAGCCATAATTGAAACAGTTTTACTTTAAAACATCTTATCTAGGCCTCTGTATTATTTTTTATAATTGCACAGGAACACTGGAAACACTGGTGTGATGAAGAAAGTGTGACAAAAAGACAGACTGCCTAGCAGTCCAAGTGTGTGTAACTTTAAGTGTCACCCTGCTAAATATGTCCTATTTAAAAGTTTAAACTTTATTCTGTATTATGAAAATATTTTGTCTGTCTACACACACACAAAATCATTAAAACAGAACCAATTAGAAGTTCAACCATTGATCTCCATAACCAATTCAAAAAATGTACTAAAAAGTACATCCTTTCTGTTCGAATTTCATCTAATCACATCTAGATTAAACAATTACATGTAAATAAAATTCTTTTATTTTTGTAGCAAGACAACATGACTCCCCATCACATCATGATGAGACATAATTATCACCAATATTTGGCTATTCTATATGCATTAGACTTTCAGAGTTTATAACCACATGTGAACATCCATAAGACAAATTCCAGAGACATTGGCATAAGCAGACAAGATAATAATTTCAATATACAGGAAATATGACCTACTTCGTTTAGATGTTTGGCGTTTTATAAGTGGAGCAGATTTCCCAGAGCTGGCGTGAGTAATTATTTCTGATATCTCCTCCGCCTGTTCTGTCTGTAATACATGGAAACCCTGACCTGCAAAAATACAAACACAACTTTAGCCTATATCTACATAAATGGTTAACTTAAGCTCTATTTACACATTCAACAATAGTTGCAATTTAACCCACTCCATGAATATTTATGCAAGAAATAATAACATCATGAATATTAATTAGATTAATTGTTATAATAGCATATGGACACAGGATTTTTCGCCATGGCGGAAACTGTAGAATTATATCTATATTATATCATAAGCAAACAGAGCAGACCCTGATCTAGAAGGCTCCTGTAAGAGCTGTCTGATCTGTACCTACTCTGTTTGCAAAGGTGCAGAAAGGCATATTTATGGAGTAAATGGTTAATTCTTTTTCATGTACTTTTGTCCTCCAATTTTGTTTCAAAAACAGCATAAGAGTGTCAATGTTTGCAAAGGTCATCATAAATTGGTCAGTGTCTGTCCACTTTCTTAACAAAAATCAACAAACATTCTGCAAAGTCACTAAATCAGTCACATACACTAGAGCCTCTATATAATGACCATTTAATGAATAAACAAATGTGTCTTTAAAAGCAGCCACGTTCATAATGATAGTAATGAAGGGAGCTCCTAAGGGAGCTTTCTGCATACAGTTCATCTTGCATTAGTTTACTATTCTACACAGCTTTCATGCTTCATTAAAATACCACCTGTAACTAAAAATCCAAACTAATACTACTTTTGTTTTTACTGCACACCTGCCTTCCACTGTAAAAGACCAATCAAACTCCGACAGTCGTAAAAATCATAAATATTACACATGCAGTGCCAAGTAGCTTCTAAAAATTGTCTGTAAATATTCCTGATCAATTAGGTCTTGATATCTGTTTATCTAAAGTTGCAGAAAATGGAGAACAACTACATGTAATATTATCTCATAATTAGGTGTAGGCCTATGCCAGTTAACCCTTTACTCCATAAATACGCCTTTTTACACCTTTGCAAATAGAGAAGACCCAGATCAGATGGCTCCTATAGGAGCTGTCTGATCAGGGTCTGCTGTTTGCTTATAATATAGATATGATTCTACAGTTTCTGCCATGGCTAAGGATACCTGGCATGTTCAAACTTTCCCTGTTGAATATTATGTTAGAAATAATGACATGATGAATATTTATTAGCTGAATTTTCATAATGGCATATGTATTATGTTCACTGGAATTTTGGTACTGGTAGAAACTGTAGTCCGGTCTATTGTAATCCCAAAAGGAAACAGAGCAGTCAGATCTATTGGCTCCTAAAGGAGCTGTCTGATCTGGATCTTCTCTGTTTGCAAAGGTGTGAAAAAGCGTTTATATGAGGGAAAGGGTTAAAGGATAGTCTCTGCATCTTACACTTTAGGCTTCACAAGAAAAGCAAACATGAAGCCATGATTATGTCATTTGGTATGTGGTTTTTCAGCTATTCGACTTCAAACAGGATTGACAGGAATATCATCAAAGTCTACATTTTAGACTCATCCTTGTCCCTCCCCCAGGAAGGAAACACTCAACAATGTCGGCAACATGTGCTTCTAATTCCTCATCTGTTATGTAACTGCCTTGCATTGCAACAATTGAAATCTGCTTTATTATTCAACATACAGTTCTTTCTTCAATTTAAATGTCAAGTAGGGTTTCAAGCAGTTTGGATCCTGATCAGACACAAACTTGCTTAGTGTTTTAGATACAGTAAAACCTCTCTATAACAGCCACTAAATTACATCAAGTATTTTATGTTAAAGGCAGGTGGCTGCTAAAAGCAAAGTGAAAGTAAAACAGAACACTCCTATAGGAGTGTTCTGTTTTACTTTCACCTTGCTTTAAGCAGCCACCTGCCCTAAATACCAAGGCCTCAATTAAAAAATTGTTTGTTTGCCCTTTACCGACCCTAGGTTTTAGAAGTGGGTCGGTAGGTAGGAAAATTATTTATTTTTTTCTGAAAAAATTGTACTCTATATAAATATTTATTAAACTGTTTTGGCACTGTAGCTATAGTACCTTATGTATGCATCTTATGTATAACCATAAAGTCTTATTTCATTTGTTATACTTTTGTCTTAACCCACCTGGAATTCACGTCTGACAATAGTGCATGCTTGCCTACAGGCTCACAGATTTGGCAATAAAATATTTTGAGTCGGTGGGAAAAAATTGGGTCGGTCGGTAAAGGGCAAACAAACTTAATTTTAATTTAAGCCCAACTAATTAACACAATTTAGTGACTGTTATAGAGAGGTTTTACTGTATAAACTGCTTGCAAAGGTCATACCATATCCAACAGTGTGGTTTCAAAGTACCTTTCACCCTTTACCTGTTGAATATTCATGTAAGGAACAAGGCAGTCCAAAGGACAGCTATATCCCCCACCGCCGCCACCTAAATTAAGACATTGACCTGGGTTTTAACGTGGTTGACATTCAACCTTCCAGTTGTTAAGCAATTAGGACGCGGAAACAAATATAATGGAAACTGAAGGTAAGAACACGACTTTCAAATGTGACCTTGACCTTGAGCCGACATGACTGCCACATGTGTTCTGCACATCATCTTGATTCGGTTAATATTTGACTCAAGTTTTATGAAAATCCTTCAAATGGTTTAGAAGATATGGAGCGGACTTGAAATGTAATGGAAATTGAAGATTAAATCACTTGGCCTTCAAATGTGACCTTGACCTTGAGCCGACATGACGCCACATATGTTCTGCACATTGTCTCAACGTGGTTAACATTTGAGGCAAGTTTCTTGAAAATCCTTCAAGGGGTATAGGAGATAACGAAACTATAATGGAAATTGAAGGTAAGAACACTTGATCTTCAAATGTGACCTTGACCTTGAGCCGACATGACTGGCACATGTGTTCTGCACATCGTCTCAATTTAGCTAACATTTAACTAAACTTTTATGAAAATCCTTCAAAGGCTTTAGAAGATATGGAGCGGACACGAAAATGTAACGGAAATTAAAGGTTAGAACACTTGACCTTCAAACGTGACCTTGACCTTGAGCCAACATGACTGCCACATGGGTTCTGCACATCGTCTTAATTCATTTAATATTTCATTCAAGTTTTATGAGATTCCTTCAAAGGGTTTAGAAGATATTGAGCGGACACGAAACTGTAATGGCAACTGAAGGTTTAAACACTTGACCTTCAAATGTGACCTTGAACTTGAGCCGACATGACTGCCACATGTGTTCTGCACATCGTCTTAATTTGGTTAACATTTGACTCAAGTTTTATGAAAATCCTTCAAAGGGTTTAGAAGATATGGAGCGGACACAAAAATGCAATGGAAATTGAAGGTTAAAACCCTTGACCTTCAAATGTGACCTTGACCTTGAGCCGACATATCTGCCACATATGTTCTGCACATCGTCTCAACTTGGTTAACATTTGAGGCAAGTTTCTTGAAAATCCTTCAAGGGGTATAGGAGATATGGAGCGGACACGAAATTGTTACGGACAGACGGACAGACAGACGGACGGATGGACAGACGGACAGACGGACAGACAGACAGACAGACGAAGGCCATTCCTATAACCCCCCTCCGCTATGCGGTGGGGGATAATAATGACATCATGTACACTAATTAGCTAAAGTCTTATAAATAACAAAATTATGAATAAGGACCTTTTTGACCATGACTATTCATGTGTGAAATAATGTCTATGTTTAATAATTAGATGGACTTTATTCATGGCATATGAAAACCTGATTTGTTTTACTATGGCACAAACTGTAAATCAGATCTTTATCATTCATAAGAAAACAGAGCAGACTCCACTATTGGTCTATAGTCTCTTTGCAAATGTGTAAAACGTCATCTCTATCAGGTACAGGGTTGAAACAGCAGTTTTCCGAAAGGTTAATATTTCAATCAAGCGAAAGGGTTCTATAAGTTGCGGAACTTGAAGTGTACAAATCAAAGTTTCAAGTAGTTTACAAAACTGTGCTTACTGGTATGAAAGTGCATTAACCCTTTCTCAACTGAACATTTATGCAGGAATTGGTCATTTCATGAATATTCATTCACTTATTTTTAAAAACTAAACACTACAATGGAATCCTTGGCTTAGACAAAAACTGTAGGATCAGATATATATATATATAAGTAAACAGAGCAGACCAAGACCAACATTAAAAGTGAATTGTTGGCATAGACACAAGCTGTAGGGTAATATATACATGTATATAATTTCAAAAGCAAACAGAGCAGACCTTAATCAAAATTAAAAAGAAATTGTTGTCTTTGACACAAATGATAGGATCAGATATAAGTACACATCTGCCTTTTAATGCTTTATGCAATTCCATGAATATTCATATACCAGATAATGACATTATGAATGAATATTAGTAAGACTGAATTGTATAATGACTTTAATGTATAATGAATTGTAATAGAATTGTATAATGAAATTTTGGCCATGGCACATACTGTTGAGTCAGATCTTTAGAATTCTATAGACATATTGAGCAGACCCTGATCAGATGGCTCTTATAGGAGCCATCTGATCTGGGTCTATCTGCAAAGGTTAACCCATTACCTCAAAGACTATTTTTAGACCAAACCTCTTTGAATAAATCTACCGAAAAGGAGCATTTATTAGAGAAAGTGATTTTTTTACAGCTGTGTAGTTTTTACCATTGTGATATCACAATGGTTTCAAAAAGTGACTTTTACAGAGGCATCAAAAGGTGTCAAAATTAGATCCAGTTCAAATGGCTCCTATAGAAGCCGTCTGATCAGAGTCTGCCCTGTTTGCTTATGAAATAATATAGATTTGATTCTCCAGTTTCTGCTTGTGTTGATATGCCATTTTAAGAATCTAATTAATATTCATGTCAATATTTCTTTCATGAATATTCATGTAGTAAAGGGTTAAGAAGTGTATCTATGGAGAAACGAGTTAAAATGAGCACATCCTGGAGCTGCAGGAGCTGTCTGATCGGGTTTACCCAGTTTGCTTATGTATTACTGATCTGATTTTTCAAATATTTGCAATGGCAATAAATTTCCTTATTTTATGTTTATATAATTATACAATATTTCAATTAATTATCAATTAATATTCCTATTGTTCATCAAGTAGAGCATTTCGAGGGCTTGGTGCAAAACTATTCTAACTCCTTCACAAAGTTAAACGATTTGAGGATATGAAAAATCAATTTTAGTGGATTTTACTCAGTTAATTTTTCTTGCAGCTATTATTACTCCAAAAGTATGCTGGTATCTGCTTTTTATTTTACTGCTGAATATGCTTTAAAATACAGGGTGATCGCCAATCAAACTTCTTTAGAGTGGTCGCTTCAGACAAGTTTCCACATACATATTTTTTTATATTTTTACTTCATGTGTGTACTTTTGTTAATACTAATTCCTACCTTTGCCACACCTGGAGCCTCCCTCGAAACAGAACTTGCCGTCAATGACCCCAAACCTGCGTAGCTCAGACACCTGCCAAGTACACAGTATCTTGGGAGGTATCTGGCCTGTTAGGCAGAACTTCTGTCCATGAATGTGTAGGCGAACTAGATCTAATGGAAGCTTGCTGTTAGCTGGTACTTTGATGGTACGCACAGGAAACTGGTGCTCTGAAAAACACAAACACGTTCTGAATCCTTTACTCATGGAATATTCATGTAAGGAACAATGACATCTTGAATTCTAATCAAATAAAAAAAATTAATGGCATATAAACAAAGGAAATTTGGCCATGACATAAACAGGTGAATCAGATCTATATTATTTTATAAGTAAACAGGGCAGACTAAATTCATGAATGTGCTGTTGACATATTTGCAATAATCACAACTAATTTAACAATGAAGTAAGAGCACTAGAAGCTAACACTTGTCTGTTACTGCAAAAATTAAAACTTTAATCAGCTGCAAGTCCTTAACCCCTTACTTTGTGAATATTCATGTAAACAAGAGCCACATGCAGCGCCAACGCTCGTCTGATTTAGTGCTTGTCCAGCTAAATTAAAACAAATTGAAAAAAATAAAGGGCCATAACTCCAAAATTTTGAAACCAAGAGTAGCTACATTAAAGGGTTTGCAAAGGTGTAGAAAGGTGCATTTATGGATTAAAGGGCTAATCATGCACAATGGAGTTATGGCCCCATGTCATTTTGTGGCCCTGGAAGACAAAAACCTGTGTGAAGTTTGATAGGGGTAGTGATACTGTTGTGGGAACTATGACAAAATGTCAGCATTTTGGCACAAATGCCACAACAGCAACAACAACATCACCAAGGCTATAACAATACCCTAAACTGTTCATTTTAAAAAACAATTTGAGCTAACATTCAACACCTTTGCAAACAGAGTATACCCAGATCAGACAGATCCTGTAGGAGCCATCTGATCATGGTCTGCAGTTTCTGTCATGGTAAAAATTCCTATAGTCACATTGCCATTATCAAAATTCAGTGTAATAACCCTTTCCCTGTTCCATATTTAGTTCACATTTCAATACCTACTTAGACTAAATGGTTATATATAATGAAACATGGAAGGTGGAACATTGTAGCCATTTCAGAAGTAAAGAAACAGATCAATCAAATTCTACTGGCAAACAGAGCAGATCCTGATCAAATGGGTCCTATAGGAGTTGTCTGATCTAGGTCTACTCTGTTTGTAAATCCATAACAAGGATGTTCAGAGAACACATGTGTTGCCTGCTCACAGCTGACACAAAAACTGTAAATATGCTGGAGTGAAAACAGAACAAAGGTGAATAACTCAAAAAGTATTGCATGCAGAGTGATGGGCCATAGTTACACCAATGGTCCTCAATGAGAGGAAGACACAGGCATGTGATATTTGAAAGCTCTATATTATATAATGATTAGTTTGGAAATGATAGCCAAAACAAAGAAAGTGATGGACAAAGACTGACAGACAGACAGATGGACAGACAGACAGACGGACAGACAGACAACAGAAAAGTGATCCCTAAGTGACACACTGCCTCTCGGCAGGTGACACAAAAAGGCATTTATATGAAGGAAAGGGTTAACATTCATGTTGACACTATAGTAGAATGTGCCTATTATAAGTGACCATATCATACATAAACATGAGTGGTTGCATTAAGCTACCACCTGCCTTAGTATACCCCCATATTAATAGTCTTAATTTTGTGTGTTGCTGTACACAGGTTTAACAGTATTTCTTAAATAAATATTCATGAGAGAAAGGGTTAAATCTGCAGTAAAGAGTCTCATTGTGCAACTATTTGTTTAGTGCTTTTTTGAATAATTATCCTGAAATAAGTCGTCTGAATAAAAGAATTCAAAACAATTTACAAAGAAGTGTCTGGAACAAATGTTGAGTTAGAAACCAGAGTTACATGTCTTGAGGTAGAAAAATCTATTTTCTATCATCACTTCGTGTAATATTCCATTTATTATATAACTGTTTTAATAATAGAACAAAAAAGAACATCAACATTCTAACTCCTTTTATTCAGAAACAGAAAACATAGTCCATTCATGAATGGCACATTGATTTACAACTACGGATTTTGTATTGCACGTTCCTGCAATACGGAAAATTTATCTAAGAGGTTGTATTGCAATACAATCGTATTTTACTGCAGAAACTGACAGGCATATAATAAATTACAATATTTCATTACAAACAAGATGTGTTTGTGAAACACTATCCCCCCCATCCCCCCCCCCCCCCCCCCCCCCCCCCCCCCCCCCCCCCCCCCCAATTTCATCTCTATAAGCTGCGCATGCATGCCAAGTTTGAAGTATGTTGAATGGTGACAAAATTATCGCCAATTTAAATTTGACCCGTAATTTGATCTTTTACCTTGATACATGTATATGACCTTGACCATAATAAGTCGCCCCTAAAACTGTTTGCCACCATAAGTTGCACATGCATGCAAAGTGAAGTATGCATGTGCAATGACTACAAAATTATTGCCAACATTAAAGTTGGACACAAACCAACCAACCAATGGACAGTGCAAAAACAATAATGCCCCCTAAACAGAACGAGAGAACTGTTATTTATTTAACTGTTCAACACTCCTACCCCCATTATAATGAGGCTCAACTAATGCCCTTTCTGATAGTTCATTTGAGAAAATATGGTAATATAATTTTCTTCGTTTGAGTTTATGAATAAGCAGAAAATTATTTTCCCTTGAAATGTAAACCACGCTAACAGGGGCACTGTTGTTGCACACGAGGTTTGCTCAAGTGCTCGTTACAAAAAGAATTATTAATTGTATTCTTGGTGTTGAGTTTTCTGTTCTTAAGGCAGTGGGGAGTTTGAAGGGAATTCAATTCCATATGGAAAACCTTAATAACTCTGACAGCCATTAATATTTATAATAGGACACTGAACTAAAAGCTGCAGATCTTTAAACTGCAAGCTGCACACCATAAAACATATCATTCTGTAGAAACCACATGATGAATAAACATGGTGGTCTATATGAACACTCAACAGGTGGTAGCTTAATGTAGAACAAACTTAATGCAAACAACACTCCTAGTGGAGTTATCCAGCATTAACTCTATACTCCACAGATACGCTTTTCTTCACCTTTACAAACAGAGTAGACCCAGATCAGATGGCTCCTGTTAACCCTTCGCTTGCTATTCACGTCAATATACCTACCTGTAAATAGTGAAGACCCAGATGAGACAGCTCCTGCAGGAGCTGTCTCATCAGGGTCTGCACTATTTACAAATTGATTGTGCAACCAGTGCACTCCACAGCAGTGATTGCACAGCGATAGACTTGTACACAGTGGAGATATATGTAATTATACAACAGGGCATGGGTAAAGAAGGAGAAATGTATTTTACAATTCAGCAAGCGAAGGGTTAAGTATTATTGAAATCCTATAGATACATAACAACAAAGTGGATGTCGGCTAAAGCTAATAGTTTAGACCCAGATCAATCTGCTTCTAAATGAGTATGTAGATTAGGGTATATGTTATTTGCTACTTCATTTGTTTCAAAGTTTTCGAAACTAGCCGAGTGCCAAACTGACTTAGGTATTTATCGTTAAAGAGAAAATTGTCCTCAACCCATTCCTCCATAGGCTATTTTTAGATCCAACCTCTTTGAATAAATCTACCAAAAAGGAGCATTAACTAGAGAAAAGGATTTTTTTGGCATTTTGTAGTTTGAAACCATTGTGATAAATAGAGCATTTGCTCCTATAGGAGCAAAATTAATGCTCTATTTATCACAATGGTTTCAAGAAGTGACTATTACAGAGGCGTAGAAAGGCGTATTTATGGAGGAAAGGGTTACAATAACCTTGAATATTCATGCAAGAAATAATGACATCATGAACCAACATTACTTGGTTTAAGTTTTTAAATGACATATATTATAATAAACACATGACTTTTTGCTTATGACAAAAAGGTAAACTCAGATTTTATTATTTATTATTTATCCTACAGGAGCCATCTGATCTGGGTCTACTCTGTTTACAAAGGTGTTAACACTTTACTCCATAAATTAAATATGCCTTTGCAAATAGAGTGGACTGAGATTAAACAGTTCCTATAGGAGCAGGGGTCTGCTCTGTTTGCTTATGAAATAATACAGATGTGATTCTACAGTTTTTAGTATGGCCAAAAATTCCCGTGTGCATGTACCCTAATAAAAAACCGATCTAATTAATATTCATGTCATTATTTCATTTGTATCTATGAAGTTTTAAGAGCAATAGGTGAATGTGATGTATTATAAGGCAGTTGGACAGAGCAACAAACAGAACTGCAATTATCATACTTCTCACTTTGAGTGTATTAAAAGCCTTTTTTTTAGGGGAAAACATGAATCTAAAACCTACACCTGGCAAATATAACCATGAGTAATGCTGCCAGTCTTTCAAGTTTTATACTTTCCGTTTCCTGAACAAGGAACACACTTTTTTGGATTTCTTTTCTCTCAGCAAGTGCAAACACTAGGTATGAATCTGTTTCCCAATATTGGTAATGAGCATTTACATAAAATTATTATTTGCATGTCAGGTAAACAAAAAACATTTAGTTATTTTAGGCATATTCTGACAAAGAACAAGGGTTATGAAGAGGTTCTGCTTCAAGAAAAATACCAACATCGATAGGCTGTTAAAAAAATGCCTTGAGCACTTGAAGACTGTCTGCATTTTCTCAACCTATGTCAATCTGAATTAAAACAAGAGCACCGCAAGCGGGTGCAACCGCTCGTCTGTCGTCATTGTCAAGTTGAACATGCATACCAAAAATGAAGGTTGTAAATGAAAAATTGAAGAAGTTGTGGTCAATGTTAAGATTTCGGACGACAACGACGACACGGATGCCTGAGTTACAACAATAGCTCGTGATTTCTTCGAAACAGATGAGCCAACAAGAGAGATCCTTTGCTGTAGCATCTTTGTATTTCCAAGTAAACTATATTGACCATTGGCATCCTGCTATTGATATCATGCGAAACAAAATTACCAGCTACAATAATTATAATACGCAATGAAAAACAGCACATGTCATGATGTGGGTGACAATGCTCATCTGTCGTGAACATTTAAATCTTTATTTCATAAAGGGGTATCATTTTTTACAATAAATTTCGAAATCTTATCAAAAAGGGTTGTGAATATAATTATCATCCGGACAAATTTCAGACAAATTTTTACTAAAACTGAGGTCATGGTCAAGGTCACACAGACACCAAAATATTACTGACAAGAAGCACTATACAATAAATTTGAAAAGTCTAAACCCAAGGGGGGTTGAGGATATAATTATCATCTGGACAAATTTTCAGACAATATTTTACTAAAATTGAAGTCAAGATCAAGGTAACAGAGACATCAAGGTAGTATGAAACACACAGCCTTCCCATGATACACCAAAACAAGAAATTTGGAAACTCCAAAGTGGTGGAGGAGATATCTTCAGGACAAAAATCTGGATGGAAGGATGGACAGAAGAAGGGTGGATGGATGAATGAACAGGATACAAACCTGTAGACCCCCTTCCAGAGGCCAATGGTGGACTAAAAAGCATTTGCTTCAAGATACGCACAACTTCTACTTCTTTGAAATGGTAAGTGTGATAATCTAAAGGTAAGGCATATGGCTAACAACTTAACCATGTGAACATTGATTATTCAACTTTTAGTGGAATGGTCCATCATTGTTTAACAAGTAAGTCCATTCAGTATAAAAAGCTAAAATTTGCAATAGGATTTTGAATGACAAACAATGCAGAGTGCAGACTACAATCAAAGAGCTTCTAGCTAGGAGACCTATTATCAAAGTAGTTTTAAATGACCAATTGCAACTTTCTTGCAGTCACAGGGTTTACCCTTTGAACTATCACCTGCAAAAAGTGTTGCCTGCGTCAATTCTTAAAGTGTATTCCTTCAATACCTTTTTCCAGAACTCAGCAAGAGTGTGAAACAGTCATGATCCCAATGAGACATTGAGTGACTAACCCATTCCCTCATATTGACCCCTTTTGACGCCTCTGCAAAAGTCACCTGTTGAAACCATTGTGATAAATAGAGCATTTGCTCCTATAGGAGCAAATCCTCTATTCATCACAATAGTTTCAAACTACAAAATACTTAATTTTTCCTTTTTTTTCCTTTTCTCTAGTTAATGCTCCTTTTCGGTAGATTTATTCAAAGAGGTTGGATCTAAAAATAACCCATGAGGTAATGGGTTAACGCTTCTTATCTGGATATAAACTGTTTGCAAAGGCTACACAGCTTGTAATAATACATGGTGCCAAAAGCCGTCAGAGTTTAATAGTTTTGGCTATACACCATGCTCCCCTGATTTAAGCTGCACAACTGTCTAATTGCTTTTCCATCCTACTAAGTATTTTTAAATTCTCTCCACAAAAAAAAGCAACTAAATTCTCCTCCTCTTCAAAGCTTTGTGCATAACTGTCAAACTTTTATCAGAAGGATTTCAACTTTGAAGGACATCTATATCAAACTCTAGGCCATTAACACGTAACCAGTTATTTGGCATTTGCAAACAGAGTTGACCCAGATCAGAGTGCTCTTGGATGAGCGCTCTGATCAAGGTCTGCACGGTCCATCACTCAAAATTCTCAAACAAAAAACCTTTCATACTAAATAGACTCCTCAACTGTTTTAACCCTTCCTTCAATGAGTTCATATAAAAGCCTTTTCACACATTTGCATACAGTCTACCAAGATCAGATGGCTCCTATAGGAGCCATCTTATCAGGGTCTGCTCTGTTTGCTTATGCTCTAATATAGACCTGATTCTACAGTTTCTGCCTGACCTAAAACATCATATGAAAATTCAGCTAATAAATATTCATGAAGTCATTATTTCTATCACGAATATCAAAAATAAGGAATGTGATGGACCATACCACTTTGAAATTTTTGCATTCAAAAGTTTAACTCTTTGCACGCTAAGCAATTTTTCATCTGCAACAATTGTCGTCTGCTTCAATTCTTAAAATACATTTTCTCTAAATTGCAGAAATATGATCAAGATGACAAATGGTTTGGATCCTGATGAGACGCCGCATTATGCGGCGTCTCATCTCGATCCAAACTGTTTGCATAAGTAATCACAGTTTCGCCGCTAGCGTGCAAAGGGTTAATCCTCCTGAGGCAAGTGGAAACAAACTCATAACTCATTGACAGACGGTAATGATCCAGATGGTTCACGCGCATTCCGCCAGGCTGCGCGTAGACTACCGAAGTCGCATACTGACGATGGTGGGACCATGGAAACTGGTCAGACAGTCCAGCAGAACGTAGGATAGGGTTTAGGTCAAAGCCTTACACATGGCAAATCGATATTTAAAACTGTCACATGGAATATTAATGGTTTGAGTGATAAACTCTGTGACACTGATCTATTGGAATTCGTTAAAGGTTTTGATTGTATATGTCTTCTTGAAACATGGTTGAGCGATATTACTAGTATCAATCATTGTTTGCCTGGTTATACATGTCATTATTGTCCGGCCAAATTCTCTAGTATAGGGGGTAGAAACATGGGCGGAGTAATTGTTTTTATAAAAGAGAAGTACGATCAGTTTGTAACCAGATTATGCTTGAATTTTGACAGTGGCATTGTAATAAAGTTTGACAAGGCATTGTTTAATATTCAAAATGATGTTATTCTAATCGGTGTATATATTCCACCTGAAAACTCTCCGTTTTATAACAACATGCAATACTCAGGCATACAATGTATTGAATGTTTATTCATTGAAAATTCCGAGTTATTTAAAGATAGCGAATTCATTGTGTGTGGAGACATGAATGCTCGTACCGGTACCCTGGAAGATGTTATTCATATTTCTGACAATGTCCCGGAATTGCATGATTATTTTGATATACTGAATGACGGTTTTGAATTACCGAGAAAAAGTTGCGACAAGCGTGTTAATAAGTTTGGGAGAGACTTAATTGAATTATGTCAAACATATTCACTTATTATTGTAAATGGGAGATTTGGGGACACTGGAAATACGGGGGATTATACGTTTATAGGTGCACAAGGATGCAGTATTGTTGATTATTACTTGTGTACAAGAAATATATTTGATAGCATTTCAAGCTTCTATATTGACTCTAAATCTGATAGTGATCACTTACCATTATGTCTAGATTTATTGATTACGTCTGCATATGATGAAGTTGGTACAAAAGACGGAAACAAAATGATTGACGCCGATTGCTATAAATACTGTTTAACGAAAGAAAATGCGGATGCTTTTAAAGCGAATCTTTTAGAAAAGGTGAATGATGGAATGCTAGATAAAATGGATTCATATATTTCTGACCTTAGTTATGATATAAACAGTATTGTATCTGATTTTGAAGGCATTGTCTTATCTTGTAGCGAATCTTACAGAAAACGGAAATCAAAGTCTAAGAAGTGCATTGACAAAAAATGGTTCGATGAGGAATGTAAAAATGCCAAATCGAACAAAAATACCTTGTTGAAACAATTTCGAAACAGTAGAAATGAAGTTGACCTTAACTTATATGTTGACAGTCGTAAATCATTCAAATCATTGTGTAAGAAGAAAAGGTTTCTATTTTCAAGAAGAATTACAGACGAACTTGAACAATCTTTATTTGATTCCAAAACATTCTGGAGGACTCTGAAAAGACTCGTTTGCAAACCATGTACACAGCACAATATTACAAATATACAGTGGTTTGACCATTTTAGCCAAGTTTTTAATGACGACTTTTCTGATGTTCAAACCACACCTATTATTGAAGATGTACACTTATCTGATGTAGAATATGTTCTGTTCGATAGTGATATTACTGATGAAGAAATTTTACAGGCGGTCAAGGAACTGAATCCAGATAAAGCGTCATCAGGTAATTTAGTTGCGGATCACTTTTTGTTCGGAATAGATATTCTTCTACCATACATAAGAAAATTGTTTAATAGAATTTACAAAAACAGTGAATTCCCAGAGAATTGGTCAGGTTCGGTTATCATTCCACTTCATAAGAGAGGAAATGTTAACGACCCTGATAATTATCGAGGCATTGCACTGTTGGATGTCTTTAGCAAACTTTACATTGGAATCCTTAATACAAGGGTCACTTTCTATGTGAATGCATTTGAAAAGATTTCGGAAGCGCAGGCAGGGTTTAGAAAAGGTTATTCGACAATTGATAATGCTTTTGTATTGTATTCATTAATTAATAAATATTTATGCAAGAAAGGTAAGAAAATATATGTAGCGTTTGTGGATTTCAAAAAGGCATTTGATTCGGTAAACAGGCATAAATTATTTCAAGCTTTACAAACTATTGGTATCAGAGGGAAATTGTATTTAGCCATTGCTGGTATATATAAGTCAGTCAAGGCATCCGTCCGAGATCGAAATGTAATGACAGACGCATTTGAGTGTCCTTTAGGCGTCAGACAAGGATGTAAACTGAGTCCTATATTATTTTCTATCTTTATAAATGAATTGTCTGAATCTATCCATAATGGTGGTACACATGGTATTCAGTTAACCCCGGAACTAATTGAAATTTTAATATTATTATTTGCTGATGATGTAGCTTTAATCGCAGATACAGTAAGTGGCTTACAACGGCATTTGGATGTTTTAAATAGTCATTGTATAGAATGGAAATTGAATGTTAATTTAGCTAAAACAAAAGTTGTTGTTTTTAAGAATGGTGGATGTGTGTCAAAACATGAGAAATGGTATTATGATGGTGAAATGGTAGAAACGGTCAATGCTTTTACATATGTTGGTGTTCATTTTACAAGTCGATTGTCATTGTTCAAAATGGCCGAAAATATGGCCGTCAAAGCAAAAAGGGTATTAGTGAGTTTATTAAACAGCCTGCATGATATACAACCAATGTCATACAGTACATACTTTAAATTATTTGATAGTAAAATTAGTCCAATATTACTTTACGGGTGTGAACTTTGGGGTATTGAGTACATAGAACGAATAGAGAGAGTACATGTATATGCTTGTAAACGTTTTCTAAATGCACCATTGAAAGCTTGTAATTCTGCTATCATGGGTGATTGTGGTAGATACCCATTGTATATTTCAGCATTTAAGCGATGTGTAAAATTTTGGATGCGCATAATTACAATGCCAGATAACAGGTACGTAAAAATGTGTTACAATATGTTGAAATATTATGATGAACGTGGATATAAGAACTGGGTCACTTCATTACGTTTGAATTTGTGTAGCAATGGTTTTGGTTATATATGGTTAAGTCAAGTTGTTGACAATCCTGAATATTTTTTGAATCAGTATGTAAATAGGTTAAAAGACCAGTATAAACAAAAATGGCATGAAATGTGTTGTAATAATAACAAATTGCTTTTATACAAACAGTATAAAGTCGAATTTGTGAAAGAGTCATACCTGGATACCATTGATTTAAAGAAATTTAGAAGTAGTTTTGTAGCATTTAGGTCGTCATCTCATAAGTTGATGATTGAAAAGGGTAGACATATTCATTTGGCTAGAGAAGTACGCTACTGTATACATTGTGTTGGTTCCATAGAAGACGAATTACATTTTTTATTAATTTGTCCATTATATGCTGACCTGAGATCAAAATATATACATAATAAGTATTGGGATTCGCCAAATATTCATAAATTCAAAAGCTTGATGTCTTCTGGAGATAAACTAACGGTTCAAAATTTGGCCATGTTCATACATTATGCAATGAAATATCGCGATGAATTTCTAATATGAATACGAATATTTCATATACAGTTGTGTTTAATACTCAAAGGAGGTGGAATACCACAGGAACTATTATGTATTATATATTGTATTACTCTGGCCACCAGACTATTATAATATTGTAACATTGTGTTCACAACTACACCTGATACATGATTAGTTTTGTTTGTATGTACTTATATGTGTATGGGCCGGTGGCCTATGATGCGAAATAAACTGAACTGAACTGAACATACATGTACATAATTTTTTTTAATTCTGTTTGAAAATGCAAATGCATTTCTAATTCAAGATATCTTCAGTAATAGGAAATGGAATTTTAACACTGTAACCAAGATTCATTTCAAGTCATAAGTTTCAATCAGAAAATAATAATCACTAACGAATGGAGAGTAAATGAGTTTCCTACCAGCAAACCTGCATCAGGGATTACCAATTAACATTTACATCTGAGCATTTAGCTAGTTATTTCATCCATCTTTTTGCTATTTTACCTTAACCCTTTACTACACCTTTGCACCTTTGCAAACAGAGTAGAAGCAGATCAGACAGCTCCTGAATATTCATGGAGTACAGGGCTAACCTTTAGTACTTTAACAATTGTCGTCTGCAAATTTAATCATTTGCTTCAGTGCTAAAGAAGAATGTTCTAGTATTTCTTGTCAAAACGATACAATCTGAATTAGCTCAAACAGTCTTTTTTAATATTAACTTCTGTGAATTTTGTATACATCTGTAATGGTTTTGTCAGTATGAGTTGTTCATACATAGGACTTAGAATGACATTTGACATTTTTTCATTATTCCCAATTACCCCACCCACTTACATCAGAACAGATTTGTACCACAGACTGATTTTATTTTTTATTTCTTTTTGCCTTCATTAACCCTTTAAATGCTGGACACACATGCACTGTCATTCATAAACAGTACATACACAGTTCAGAGGGCTCCTAGAGGAACCCTCTGAACAGGGTCTGCACTGTTTGTCATTCAAAATCCTCTAGCTTAGATATGAGAAAATCAGCTTAGATATGAGAAAATGAGTATGTACCACTACAAAATGTTTTTAACCCTTTTCTTCTTGAATATTCATGTAAGGTTTAATGACATCATTAACAGAAATTAACTGAATTGGTATATGAATGCAGCAGTTTGGGTCATGACAGAAATTCTAGAACCAGATCCCATATTATTCCATAAGCAAACAAAGTAAACCCTGATCAGATAGCGTCTGCATGAGCCATCTGATAAGGGTCTGCCCTGTTTGCAAAGACATTAAAGGTGTATCTATAGACATGAGGGCCAAAATGGCCCTTAATTGCTCACCTGATCACCATAGATTTAAAATTAGAGCTGGATAGACCCAGGAAGGGGCCAATATTGACCTAATGGAATAATGATGATAGTGGATCGTGAGCATTAGTTCTAGAGAACAAGATCTTCAAAGATTCTGAATATTGATTTTGTCAAGACCATCATTCTGACCAATAAAGATTTGGCTAAAAATGTGACCTCTGGAGTGATTTTTCTAAGATTTGACCTAGTTTCAGATCCCACCCAAACCATGATCAAGCTCAACCTTGATATCACCAAGACAAGCATTCTGATCAAGCTTGAGGAAGATTGGGCTAAAATGTGGCCGCTGGTGTGTAAACAAGATTTTTCTAAGATATGACCTAGTGACCTACTTTTTGGCCCCACTTAACCTACTTTCAAACTCTTCCAAGATTATATTAGGACAATCATTGTGACTAAGTTTCATGAAGACTGGGCTAAAATTTTATGTGACCTCTAGCATGTTCAAAAGGTTTTCCTACCATTTGACCCAGTGACCTAGCTTTTTACCCCCACGTGACCCACTTTCAAACTCGATCGAGATTTCATCAAGACAATCATTCTGACTAAGTTTGTTGAAGATTTGACAAAAAATGTGACCTCTAGAGTGTTCACAAGGTTTTTATACTATTTGACCTAGTGACCTAGTTTTTGACCCCATATGACTCACTTTCAAACTCATCTAAGATTCTATTAAGACAATCATTCTGACTAAAGATTCTATCAAGACAATCATTCTGACTAAGTTTCATGAAGATTGGACAAAAAATGTGACCACTAGAGAGTTCACAAGGTTTTTTCTAATGTTTGAACTCTCAGAGATTTTATCAACACAATCATTCTGATAAGGTTTCATAATGATTGGGCTGAAAATGTTACCTCTGGAGTTTTCACAATGTATTTCTACTATTGACCTGGTGACCTAGTTTTTTAACCCCACATGACCTACTTTCCAACTCGTCCAAGATTTTATCAGAACAATCATTCTGATAAAATTTAATAATTATTGGGCTGAAAATGTAACATCTAGACTGTTCACAAGCCACAAGGTTTTCTACTATTTGACCTTGTGACCTAGTGCTTGACCCCCATGACCCACTTTCGAACTCGTCTGAGATTTTATCAGGACAATGCCCTACTTATCACAATGGTTCAAAAAGTGACTTTTACAGAGGCGTCAAAAGATATTAATATGATGGAATAGGTAATATCAAATCTCCAATATACAGGCAGATTAACCCTAACCACTGTGCAGTAAAAGAAATTTAGTATAGTTATATTTATAAATATGCAAGACACTCCTAGTATTCAAAATTTATCAAAACAGTTTTGGAAATATAATGCTTTATTCATACAAGAGTGCTCAAAAGAACACATGTGTCACCTAATGAAGTGAAGCTTGACAAAAAAGTTTATCTGACATACAGTCAAACAGATGTACAAACAATGGAGAAGTGATCCCTAAATTGTCAACCTGCTTACAGTCAGCAGGTGAAATAACATGTTTATTTTAAAACCTCACCTTCACCAAGACTTCTACGAATTTTAATCTCAAACTGTATGAGTGTTTCCCTAGAATCAAAGGCAAACAGTGTGATGAGCTTCTGACAGATGATAGCAAGTACACTCGTCTCCTTGTCAAAGCATATGCCAGACTCCAACCCGTAAAATCCATCGAGTGCAAAATTTGTCTTTGGGCTTCCTCCCTTTATGGAATCTTTCACATCTTTGAAAAGTAGGACTTGAAGCCGATCTGAAAATACAAATTGACAACAACACTATTAAAACTTTCCCATATAATTAACCACATTTTTGGGCCTATATAAACAGAGTAGACCAAATTAAGATGGCTCCTGTAAAGTCGTCTGATTGCTGCTCTAATAAATATTGATGTATTAATATAGATGTGTTTCTGATACCATTACTTCTTATACATGAATATTCACAGAGAGAAGCCCCACCGGTTAACCATTCGCTTGCTGAATTTTAAAATACATTTCTCCTTCTTTACCCATGCCCTGTTGTATAATTACATATATCTTCACTGTGTACAAGTATTTCGCTGTGCAATCACTGCTGTTGAGTGCATTGGTTGCACAATTAACTTGTAAATAGTGCAGACCCTGATGAGACAGCTCCTGCAGGAGCTGTCTCGTCTGGGTCTTCACTATTTACAGGTACGTATATTGACGTGAATAGCAAGCGAAGGGTTAAGTCAGTAACACAGGCTTACAGTACTTTAGTTTTCACTGAGTATTTTACGCAAAGCGAATTCAATCCACATAACTTATGTGACATTTATCCCTGTTGAATATTCATGTAAGAAATAATGACATCATGCATATTTAACAACTAAATTTTATAACAGAATATGTACGGTACATGAGTTTTTGGTATTAGTGGAAACTGTAGAGCGAGATCTTATCATAATTTCATAAGCAAGCACAGATGACCCTGATCAGTTGGCCCCTACTGGAGCTGTCTGATCTGAGTCTACTCATTTTGCAGAGACATGAAAAAGTATTTGTAGGATGGAAACACTGAACACTGAATTTCAGACTGGAATAGTCCATTAGTTCTTACTATAGAGTCCACTCAGTATAAAAAGCTTAGCCCTTTCCCTGTTCTATGTTTATTCCAAATTTCAAAGCCTACTGAATATTCATGGACAAAATAGTTATAATGAAGTATGGAAGGTGGAACAATTTGTAGCCATTTTTAGACAGTAAACTTAAGGAAAACAGAGCAGACCCTGATCAGATGGCTCCTTAGTAATTGGAGCCGTCTGATCTGGGTCTACTCTTAGAGTGTTTGCAAATGTGTGAAAATGCTTTATATGAGGGAAAAGGTTAAAACCTGCTAGAGGCACCTGTGATCTGGTCTACAATGTTTGCAATGACAGCACATGGGTGTCACTATTCAAAGGGTTAATTCTTTCATTATTGTTTAAAAGAAACAACCTAAACACAATATCATCTAAAACTTCTTGTATTCTTAATAAAAGTAAGCATTTTAGTAAGCAACACTAGTCAAATCAAACAGACATGAAATTAACTCTTTAACTCATAAATATTCATATAAGAAATAATGACTATGAATATCAATTAGCATTTTTTTTTTTAACTTTTTACCATGGCAGAAACTGCAGCATCAGAACTATAATATTCCTTAAAGCAAACAGAGCAGACCCAGATCAGAAGACTCCTACTGGAGCCACCTGATCTAGTTCTGCTATGTTTGCAAAGGCAGGGAAAGGTGGTGAAGGGTTAATAACCACACAACTACTCATATGTCTAACTTTGTCAACTGCCATTTTACTTGACTGACTGGTGGAGCTAAGAACTATCCTCACAATGCTGAGTGTCAAACTACAAAGCTGGCTGCTGCCATCACCACTGTAAAGGTATAGACTAATTTCAGAGAGCTAGATTATATTATAACAGTTTTGGGATAAAACATATTTTTTATAATTTCTCCGACAAACATGGTCTTGCTGCTCTAATGTTAGAACTGTCTCTAAGATTGATTCAAATGAATTCAAACAAGATAGGGCTTAGTTAAGAATTAAGATATTTGGATAGCCCTTTCCTTCACATAAACACATTTTCACATATTTGCAAACAGAGGAGACCCGAATCAGATAACTCCTATATGAGCTGACTTAATTATCAGGGTCTGCTCTCTTTGCTTATAAATATGCTATAATATAGATCTGATTCAAAAGTTTCTGCCTGAGCTAAAACATCCTGTGTACATTATGCCATGATAAAAATTCAGCTATGGTAATAATATTCATGATGTCTTTACTCTTTACACGAATATAAAAGATGGAAAGGGATAGATCATTATGCCACTGACAATATAACCGCAGAACCAGTAATTCACTCATTGAACCAAACATTACTATTGCTATCGCTGGGATAAGTAAAACGAGTATATCGGGGTAAGTGATGTTTCTTTTTACATCATTTGGCAACAACTCTCTTCTTTCAGAAGTGGAAACCAAATAAATGTATTTGATTTATAACTTTTACTCTGCTACTTGCATTGTGAATCATACAGGTTGAACCACTCGAAATTCTCCAGCAAGCAGGATTGAGTAAGCCTAAGATATCATATGCTACGTAACCTTTACTACATGAACATTCTTGTTAGTGACTACTACAGTATAACCTTGGTTATCCGGAACCAAGTGCAATCCGACAAACTAATCTATCCAACAGCAATGTTTGGTCCCAAAAAGTTCCTTCTTTATTCTATGTAATTAAGACCTTGGTTTAACGGACCCTCGCGTAACCGTTATCCGACACTGTTTGGAGGTCCCAATGTGATAATTGCAGCATTTTTCACCCCTGCGTATCCGACAATGTATTGAATGGGACCACCTATAACTGAGCGATTATTGCTTCCGCATCATTTTGGGTACAGGCTAAATCCATAATTACAAGTAATTATCGTTGTGATCCATGTAATAGAAAACATGTATAGTTGTTTGAATAATGTTAGGTGTAAACTCAATCTGAACTGAAGTTACGAAATATAATGTACTTTACTTGTTCAGCCAGATTTTGTTGATGGATGTATATTTAGTATGTATGTGTTTTTCTAAATGGATGGATTGCCTAATGGAAATAAATACTGTAATAGATCTAACTGTTGCAAACAATTTACATACAGACAAGATGCAGAGTTGCTCGGCGTCTCATCTGGATCTAAATTGTTAGACACACTGGATATTTTCTGAAAGAAAATCCATTTTATTTTCATAAACTTTCAGAATTGCTGCAGACTCATTTTCCAGACGACATTTACGTAGCGTGCAGAATGTTAACATTTGATTCTACCGGGTTTCATGCCGAATGTAAATAAATATCAAGTCAATGTTTTATATTTCTCTTCCAATTTTGAACTTCCGGTTTTACATTAGTTGATCAGTTGATGGTTGCCACTTGACCAACCGACACACCGTTCATGCATCCGACAATTTCAGGCGGGCCGAAGGTATGTCGGATAACCAAGGTTATACTGTAATTAGATTAATTTTTATAAAGGCATGTGAACGGAAGAAATTTTAGCATTGGCAGAAACTGTACAATAAGAAGTCTACATAATTCCATAAATAATAGAGCAGACCCTGAACACACGGCTCTTATAGGAGCTGTCTGATATGACTCTACGCAGTTTGCAACTTAGGCGTAGAGAGGTTTATTTATTGAGTATTTAAAGGCTGAAAGAAGCAATTTGTGCAGAATAAAGTGTTTGATCAAATCTGATCCAAATTTAACTCTTTATATCATAATCATTTATGTAAGAAATAATGACATCATGAATGTATATAAGTTTATTTTTATTATGGCATATGAACACTGGAAAACTTGGCCAATGGCAGAAACTGTAGAATCAGATCTGTAATATTCATGATCAAAAAGAGCTGACCCTGATCAAACAGTTCCTACACGAGTTGTCTGATCTGGATCTATCCTGTTTGCATTTGACATTCTATATTTCCTAGGAGAACTGGAAGAAACATTAACTCTGAGAATTGTTACGCAGACAAACATCTTAGCTTGCAAATAGTAACCCTTTACTCCATAAATATGATTTTCTACACTTTTGCAAACAAAGTAGACCAAGATAACAGTTCCTACAGGAGCTGTCTGATCAAGGTCTGCTGTTTGGTTATGATATGATTATTCTACAGTTTCTGCCAATTGGCCAAAAATTTCTGTGTCAATGTGCTATATTGTAACAAATTAATCTAATTAATATTCATGATGTCATTATTTCTTTCATGAATATTTTCTAAATTATCAGCTAACATCACTGTTAGCCTCTTTTACCTTTATATATAAAACAAGTAAGTAAACAATCCCTGCTGCTAAATCCCTAACACTTGAACACACACCACTTGTAAAATTATTTTCAGCTCTCCAATCATTAAAACAGGCAACCTCAGTCCAAGCACATGGTACCAGCAGACAGGAATGCGCCTGCTTTCACAAGTACAGCAGCATCACTGTTAGCCCTGTACCTGACAGAGGTGCCTTTTGACGCCTTAGCAAACAGAGAAGACCACTTTTGTAAGGACCTGGAGCCAACAAATCAGTCTTCTCTGTTCATTTATATGGAATAATATTCATCTGATTTCTGCCATGGCCAAAAAAAAAACATTACAAACATTTAGCTGAGAAATTACACACAATGTCATTATTTCTTTCATGAAACTTAATCAGGAAAAGAGTTAATTGATCACTGAACCCTATTGGGTAATTGAACATATGAACATTGGTACTTACAGGGATACATGTATTAGTATATTACTCAATTCCAGACCAGTATTAGGACCCAAAATGTTCAGATCTGTTATATACAATGTATATATAGAAGAAAAGCAACAGTTGCTTGGTAATTTTTGTTGGTTTATTTGTGGTGGGAGTGTGTAATATAATGACCTGGCAGTGAGTATCTCTCAAATAAAATGTTACTAGTAAACCAGATGCAGTGACTGAATATTGCTGTTTTATCACACTTGCCCACTTTTCATGTTTTCAATCACTTCACCCTTATGGCCAAAAACATTTGCCAGCTAAAGCCCTGATTTGTAATTTTCTCTTACTTCCGATCTGTTCAATTATTAGTTATTTGTGAAATCATAGTCCGATCGTGACAAACAGTCTGGATCCTAATGAGATGCTGAGTTACACGGGGTCTCATCTGGATCCAAGCTGTTTGCAACTGAGTTGGGTCACAACTTAAGTACTGGCAGGATCAGGGTTAACCCTTACAACGATGAATTTTCAAATGGACTATTCCAAATTTCAAACAGGTCAAGCTTAATTATGGTGAATATTTAGGGATTTTTTTTAAAGAAAAGTGCAACATGACAAACATTGCAGACTCTGTTGAGTCCTCTACTCAGCCCACTCATCTGGTTCTACACTGTTTGCAAAGGACATTAGTGACTCATGTCCCGCACTGTAAAGGTTAAAATCGGACATTTAACTACCATGCTATTTTAGAATCAGATCATGCATTTGCGTGAATCAAGAACCCACTAGCAGGAACAACTATGTAATTATCTGTCTTTAGTATATTCCACTATAATTCCAGTCAGTGACAAACACTGCAGACCCTGATCAAATAGCATAATTGCGCAGACCCTAACCATATCAGCATACATTACATAGTGCTCCAATTCATTAGGTCTACCTATACCATATTATCAGATGATTTCATTTCACTTGCTATTGTAAATAACTATAAATACATGTAAATCAAAATCTCAGAAGTATCGATAAGATGCATGCGAAACATTTTTTAACTCTTTCCCTGTTCTATATTACTATATATATATATTATATATTCCAAATTTCAGTATATATTGAATATTTATGGACAAAAAGATTATGAAATATGGAACATGGTAGCCACTTTAACAGGAGTGCCAGTGGGCACAATATACGCCCGTCGAGGTCTTGTTCAACATAAACTGGGGTTAACGTATTTACTTACTCAAATTCTAAGTCCAATTAAGTGACCTTGACCTTGGATATACGAACCGGGACTTGGCAGGCTACTGTAGCATGTCTTGATAAACATTGTGTTTAAATTTGAGAAGGATCCACCAAGTGGAATTTGAGTTAGAGATGTTACAGACAGACAAGTAGGTTAACATTTTTGCTAAACGCAAATTCTAAGTCCAATTGTGCGACCTTGACCTTGGATAAATGGACCGGGACTTGGCAGGCTACTGTAGCATGTCTAGATAAACATTGTGGTTAAATTTGGGAAGGCTCCACCAAGCAGAACTTGAGTTAGAGATGTTACAGACAGACGGGTAGGTTAACATTTTTGCTAAACGCAAATTCTAAGTCCAATTGTGCAACCTTGACCTTGGATAAATGGACCGCGACTTGGCAGGCTACTGTAGCATGTCTAGATAAACATTGTGGTTAAATTTGGGAAGGATCCACCAAGCGGAACTTGAGTTAGAGATGTTACAGACAGACGGGTAGGTTAACATTTTTGCTAAACGCAAATTCTAAGTCCAATTGTGCGACCTTGACCTTGGATAAATGAACCGGGACTTGGCAGGCTACTGTAGAATGTCTTGATAAACATTGTGGTTAAATTTGGGAAGGCTCCACCAAGCAGAACTTGAGTTAGAGATGTTACAGACAGACGGGTAGGTCAACATTTTTGCTAAACGCAAATTCTAAGTCCAATTGTGCGACCTTGACCTTGGATAAACGAACCGGGACTTGGCAGGCTACTGTAGCATGTCTAGATAAACATTGTGGTTAAATTTGGGAAGGATCCGCCATGCGGAACTTGAGTTAGAGATGTTACAGACAGACGGGTGGGTCAACATTTTTGCTAAACGCAAATTCTAAGTCCAATTGTGTGACCTTGACCTTGGATAAACGAACCGGGACTTGGCAGGCTACTGTAGCATGTCTAGATAAACATTGTGATTAAATTTGGGAAGGATCCACCATGTGGTAGAGATGTTACAGACAGACGGGTGGGTCAACATTTTTGCTAAACGCAAATTCTAAGTCCAATTGTGTGACCTTGACCTTGGATAAACGAACCGGGACTTGGCAGGCTACTGTAGCATGTCTAGATAAACATTGTGATTAAATTTGGGAAGGATCCACCATGTGGAACCTGAGTCAGAGATGTTACAGACAGACGGGTAGGTTAACATTTTTGTTAAAACGCAAATTCTAAGTCCAACTGTGTGACCTTGACCTTGGATATACGAACCGGGACTTGGCAGACTACTGTAGCATGTCTAGATAAACATTGTGGTTAAATTTGGGAAGGATCCACCCAGGGGAACTTGAGTTAGAGATGTTACAGACGGACAGACGGACGGACATGCTAACAAATGGGTAGTTGTGTGACTTTTTCCTTTGATCTTTTCTTGTGGGACTAGTCCCACAAGAAAAACTATTTTTGGCTCTAACTTTGGAAAAGAATGATCTGGAAGCTAACCCTAACCCTAACCCTATGTCCCACAACTGGCCAGGTTAATGTCACAAGAAATGGCCAGGTTAATGTCACAAGAGATGGCCAGGTTAATGATTTTACTTGTGCGACTAGTTAGAAAAAGTCACACAACTACCCTTTGGTGAGTGCGGACGGACAGACAGACGGACAGCGCCATTCCATAATACGTCCCGTTTTTTCAAACGGGCGTATAAAAACTAAAGAAACAGATCTATCAAATTCCATTAGCAAACAGTAGTGTTCCAAGTTGCAATGCTTTATCTCACAGGGTTGTAATATGTAAATAAGTGGACTTTAACAAAAAATTCTAAGTTAAAAGTGCCATAATTCTGTCAAAATGCTTGACGGAGTTATCCACTCTTGCCTACGGATGAAGCTTGTGATGGTAGACAAGTTACAAAGGTATTATTCAAAAGGTTAAAGGCAATAAGTGGACTTTAACAAAACCCTTAACCAAGGTTTGACAATTGGACACAGATGCCGACACCGATCCAGATGCCAAAACGAGTAGGAAAGCACCACTATTCTTCCAATAGTCGAGCTAATAATGAGGCATGAATATCGAAAGTTTTGGCCATGGCAGAAACTAGAATCACAGCCATATTATTTCATAAGCAAACAGAGCAGATGCTGATCAGACGGAGCCATCCGATCTGGGTCTACTCTATGTGAAAAGGTGTAGAAAGGTGTATTTATGGAGTAAAGAGTGAACCAATATCCAGCTAAACACTTATACCTAACTGCAACCTCCAGATAAGACAAATCTAAAGAGTGATCACAACATAGGGTTTTGGTGGAGAAATGAGGTTTTAGTATTTGAAATACATATGGCTCTGGAGTCAAGAATACCCTGGTCAGTAATTGGCACTTAACCCTTCGCTTGCTATTCATGTCAATATACCTACCTGTCAATAGTGAAGACCCAGATGAGACAGCTCCTGCAGGGTCTGCACTATTTACAAGTTGATTGTGCAACCAGTGCACTCCACAGCAGTGATTGCACAGCGAAATACTTGTGCACAGTGAAGACATATATAATTATACAACAGGGCATCGGTAAAGAAGGAGACATGTATTTTAAAATTCAGCAAGAGAAGGGTTAAGTGGACCTAACCTAATGCAATGCTTGTTTTCTGTCTACTTCATCACTCAACTGCATGACCACATGCGAAGTCAAGATTCAACAGAAAATGGCAACCACTTTAAGACAAAATTACAGAAATAGCACAAATAATTCACAAATTGAATTAAAAGTGCCTCGAAGATTTAATCAAGATTTAATCTGGTTTTACAGATGGTGTGAATTATTTAGAGGCCATCAGACTGCATTTATACTTTGTTTTTTGGTGCCATAAACAATTGTACAAGTATTATTCAGTAGCAGATGACTGGATTTTCTGCAATTCTGATTTGATCTTTTTAACACTGTTAATCTTTGCAAACAGTTTGGAGACAGATGAGGCACCGAGACATGTGGTGTCTCATCTAATAATAAATAGAAACTAGAAAATTGTGTCTGTAAGACAAAGCGATGCCCCCGTGGTGGTGCTTGCCTAGCTGCACGTAAAGTTTCTAAGTCAATTGACCTTGGGCTTGCAGGCAGCATCGGCTGGGTGCGCAATGAAAATATGGATGGTGGTTAATGTGTACATGTATATGCAATTCCATGCCAAAAGCTATAGTTGTAAGTGAGATATAAGACGATGAAAAAAATGTGACTACCAACTACAGCACATACCAACTGCACGTAAAAGCATGACCAACGGACAGATGGACAGACAGGAGCAAGACATAATGCCCCCTGACTATCGTCAACGGAGGCATAAAAAATAACTTGCGAAATGCTGGAGATATTAAAATATTTTAACCCATTACTCCATAAATATGCCTTTCAATTACACCTTTGCAAATAGAATAGACCCACATCATGAGACAGCTCCTGCATGAGCCATCTGATGATCAGGGTCTGCTCTGTTTGCTTATAATATAATATAAATATGATTCTACACTTTCCGCAATGACAAAAACATTCTTGTGTCGTGCTAGTATAATAATTAATCTTAAGTTATATTCATGATGTCATTATTTCTTACATGAATATTTATGGCCTTAGGGTTAAAGGATTACTCCTCCACCAAACCCCTTCACAGTGACCACTCATTAGAATTGTCTCTAAAAAGTGATCACAACACAGGGTTGGGTGGTACATGGTCAGTCATGGTGTGTACGCTTTACTTGATAATTCAGTCAAAATGGATAATGACAATTTTAGTACTCGGAACTTTATGGGTCCATACAAATAAGTTCGAAATAACAGAGGTTTGAGTCATCCGATTTCTAATCTGACCAATATCTCAAATTCGCAGCTTAATGCAGGTCAAAAGTAATGCTGAAAGCTCCTGTTTGGAGCTTTAAGCATTACTTTCAACCTGTATTAAGCTGTTATGTGTAGTGATACATTTTAGAACAATTCTGTATTGTAAATTTTGGAAGGACTGACATTTTAGTTTGAGTTATCCCAAAGTTTGGGTTATCAGAGTTCGAGATTTCAAAGTTAAAAAGTATTTGAAAACACTTTTATCTTGCTCTGTTGATGATCAGTTGAGCAGAGCAGATAGAATTTCTGGCACCTGTACTTCTTTTTATATTGTGAATCAGTAGTAATCCATCCTTTTCTTGAAGATGGGAGGGTACATAATTAAACAATCAAGCTTTTAATAGTCCCGGAAGAAGACTTCATTACAGACAATTGGTGTAAGAGTGGGAACCAATTTTCTCAACATTAGCAGGATTGTGTGGGCAATAACTCATCTCTCCCTCTCCTTTTTTTCTCCAGGTGTTCCACACTAACTTATGCCAGAACAAAGTCTAGCACCAATCTACTGTATTATGGTTTGATTCTAGATCAAACACCAAACATTAAAATCTGATCTATCAGCAACGGTCTAACAGTGTGCTGCTTATAGAAATAAAGAGGAAAAGATAATTTTGGGATGACATAATCATTCATAAATGGCATTTCCATGTGATATTGTAAGGAGCTATAAAATTAAATTTGAATGTCTAAGTGTTCCTCGGGGGAGAATTGTAGGTAGGCACAAACGATTATCCTAACAAGCACAATGAAAGTTTCCTGCAAGATTTCACTGTAATGTTAATACTCCAACAACTTGCAGACCTGTACATGTGAAGAATTACAAAAAAGTAACTGCTAGATTATACACAGTATATCAAATGACATTCACTTTTTACAAAAAAACTTTTCTGATGTGAGATTCCTCTACAAAATTACAATTACTTCATTTGAAGACTGTGTAACTCTTTGCACTCTATGTAAATGCTGTTTGCTGATCTGCTACAAGTCTCAAAGTTATTTTTTCTTCTATTTGATAATAAATGTAGATATTAGTAGCAGTCACAGCACACTGATACGGCCACTTTTTGCCAGTCCCTAAAGTGGCGAGTTACATAGTTTTACTGTAGTTTTACTGTAGTTAAATATTTTTAATTCTTAAAGTGTGGGAACCAAGTATATATATATGAAGACCTTTGCAAAAAGTGTAGACCCAGTTCATGAAACTACAATAAATCTGACTACCATTTCTGCTCATATCAAAACCTACCATGTAAATATGCCATTATAATCATTCAGCTAATAAATATTCATGAAATTATTATTTCTTACATGAATATTTAACAGAGAAAGAGTTAAGTTTAGTTGAATACTCCTAGTCATTACAGTACATAGAAGTCTGAAGAGTTCAGTATGTTACAGTATAATCATGACTAATTAATCATTAACATCTGTAACAACAAACAGGTTACCTTATTTACCATAACCCATTCCTCCATAGGCTATTTTTAGAACAGAACAGAACAACAGAACAATATTTTATTCAGACTTGTACATAATACATCGTCTTTACATAACTATATACAGCTATTATAATTGTTCACGTGATTTTTGGTAATAATGCATTTCTTTTCGACTCAAAACATATAGTTTGACAAGTGTTATGAGTTACTGGATTTTTAAGTACTTCTTATATCATATTTTGCAACTAACGGAGAGTAAAAGACACAAAGATTGGGTATTAACATTTATAACCATTTTAACATTTATATCCTGACCATGTATAGTCAAACAGCGCAGGTACACTCAGAACAGTGAGTTACCACCGGTCCGGATCTACATTGCTTGCAACGCTATTCGAAAGGAATTGAGGAAAGGAAATCTGCATCTCAGATTTACATATTGTGATACATGTATATACCATGGCTTTGCGAACGACAAGCACTGTGAACAAACGTCACAGGAAAATATGCAACCAGTACTGGTTCAGATGAGGGGACCCTAACAAAGCCCCCGCCCTGAATCAAACATGTTTGTCGGACAATATAAGCATGTAATTGTGTTCTTAAGAATCCAAATACCATGGTAAACACGCCTTGTATCACCTTTAACTATACAAACAAAACACATAGCAAAACAGCACGACCAATCAATAAAATCACTTCGATCAATTAATTGATCACATCAATAGCTTGACACACCATCACAGTGCCAACACCTTCTGTCTGTTACTTTTCTAATACTAACTTAACAAATACAAATTCAACTCAATCCATGTTAGTCACTGCCTTACAGTGAATGTGTTCATCAATCTATTTATTATATATAAAATAAGAATGAATTACACAAATATGTTTACGTTACTGTTTCTTTTGATAAATGCCTCTTTAATGAAAGTGGCCAAATTTTTCAATAACCTTTTATCGTGATTACTTAACAATAAATTCAACTTGTAAACTGAGGGATCAATATAATATTTCACATCTAAATATGTTTTTCTGATATCTTTATAGCACGGACAAACGCAGATAAAATGGTAAACGTCCTCTATATCATGCAGGTTACAAAAAAGGCAATATCTTTCATCTCTTGGGATTCGATTTGGACCAAAACGACCAGTATGTATCCTAAGAGAATGTGCTGATAATCTTAATTTAGTGATAAAAAATCTTAAGTGTGCAGGTACATAATCAAGATATGATTCATACTCAAAATGTACTTTAAAATGCTTATATTCTTCCAAAATTGCATTTCTTTCTAAAGCTCCGTACCATTCTTGTACAAAACAATCAATAACACGCTGCTTGAAAATCAAGTGAAACGATTTGACTAGATTGATGTCAAAGTTTATAAACATATCTGAAAATCCATATGCATCTAATAATGATTTAACACGGGAAACCCAATTTCTAAGACCCTTAGAATAATCATTACAAGAGGGCCCAGATGGCCCTATATCGCTCACCTGAGTATGTGGAGTAATAGGCATTGAATTTTATAATTGAACACGAATGGGCTATTGTGGCCCTTCAATGCTGATTTGAACCAAATGTTTAAACGGGATTAGTTTGTAGGAATCATGAATTTTGTTATCAAGTCAATCATGAGAAGTATGTATAGGATTGATATATCAGATTAATGGTTGAGGAAATATTTTCATGACAGGCATTGTTTTGAAAGAACATGATACAAAGAGTTATTGAGAGTGTGCATGACTTTTTTGTTTTCATTGCACTAGTGAAATTACAAATATGGTTCAGATAGAATCTAGGGTCTTTGAGAAACAGAGTACAAACAAGTGAAAGAAAATCAGCAGACCTATAGTTCTTTTCAGCGCATACTAGTATGGGACAGACAGACCTATCGTTCCTACAGGAGCCGTCTCATCTGGGTCTTCACTATTTACAGGTAGGTATATTGACGTGAATAGCAAGCGACGGGTTAAGGGCCCTTTTCAAAGCTGTTCATGTCAAAAAACACGTCATGACGTGTATTTTTACATGAACATGTTTGAAAAAGACCTTAAGTTGTCAAAATATTAAATATGAACCAATAAAGTATTTATTTAAAAAACACAAATATATTTATGATTAAACTAACTAAACTTGAAATAACAAATATAGAATATTGAAAAACGAAATAATTTTTTAGTAATGCATTTCAACTGGAGGAAAATGAAAATTTAGAATGCTTAATTCTGTAATTATTGTGATAAATAGAGGATTTGCTCCTATGGAGTTAATGCTCAATCTATTACAATGGTTTAAAACAAGGGCACCGCAAGTGGGTGCAAACGCTTGTCTGTCATCATTGTCAAAAAAAAAACGGGCCATAACTCCAAAATTTTGAAATCAAGAGTTATGGTTCTGATGTAGTGGCTTTTCCCTCAATGAGATCTACTAACCTATGAATTCTCATGTTGATACCTCTTAGACTTCTCGAGTAATGGTCAATGTTAAAATTTCAGAAGACGAAGACGACGCGGACGCCGGAGTTACGACATTAGCTTGTGATTTTTCGAAACAGACGAGCTAAAAATGACATTTACAAATGTGTAATGGGTTAAATGCTGAAGACTTCAGTTAGTGGCCGGTGCTCACCCTTCCTGACTTCTAGTACCATAAGTACTAGGTGGGTGATAACTTGAACCATATCTATTTTGTGGGTACTGTTTATAACATAATTGTAAATAAAATAGTTTAGTGATCAGGCAAACAGAAATAAATTAGCTTATGATCTGACCAGTATGCTTCAATTGTATCAAAACTGCCAGTGCAATTTGCAAATATCAAATCAAGAATGGACCCATAATCTGTTGTCATTTTCTGCATCAACTGTAAACAATGAAACTCACTGTCCATGAACTGGCAAAGAGTCCTATCAGATTTTGAAATATCAATATTGAAGTCACCAATAAAAATAACATCTTTTGATGTGTCAATCTGTTTTTTCAACTCTTTTGTTATAGCTGTCTTGAATGATTTAAATGAACATGATGGGGATTTATAAAGAACAATTATTTGTTTGTCTGTGGAATTCTTTCTGACATCTAGGAAAGTAAATTCAATGTCTGTGGTGTTGTAAGGAAAGCACTTATTTACAATAATATTATCTTTGACATACACAGCCAAACCATGTGGCGGTCTTACTCCAGGTTTGCTTTGTTTCTGATCATTTCGAAGAAGTCTAAAACCATCAACTGAATACTGTCTGCTACTATCAGTGCCATGTAATCTGGATTCTGCAAATGCCACCACATCAGCAGATTTGAAATTTTGGTCTGCACATATGTCTTCAAAATGTTTATGTAAAGATCTACAGTTGTTGAATATAATAGTAAACCTGTTATTCAAATCAAGTTCACAGAGAGGAACATAACACAGTTCTAACCTTGATTGGCATAAACGTTGCATTTCTTGCACAACATGTTCATCTACCATAAGGGCGTTCTCATTAAAGTTCAAAATATGAAGATTTTTCATCGACCTGACCCTGCTGAGAGCCACATAATGAAGGTGGGGAATTTTTCGTGTTTTTCTTTGAGACAAATCAATCACAAGTTCATCGACAGTTGTTCCTTGCGCTCGGTACACAGTTTTTCCAGCTGATGCTTGGAGAGGAAACTGAATTCGTTTTATAGTATTTCTGAATGAGCAAAATGAACGCTCAACATCAAAAATTGGCGTCCACATTTGATCGATTGCATCATGGTAAAAGGCTTTCTTTTTATATTTATTTCTTCTGTTTTTACCACACTTATCATCATCAAACCTGACCCAAATAATACTTGGCCTTGTTGTTTCTGTTTGTTTGTATTCTATATATTTTGCAATACATGGACTGCCATTGTTTAATCCATCTTCAGTGTCCAAGTTAATGGTTAAATCATATATCATCCCGAGAACAACAGTTAGAGACAGCTGAAGACCCATGGTATGTGATATATCTAAAGACCTTACCCTGTTTAAAATTTGCTCTTGTTTTTTGGCAGATATATTATCACCAACCACAGAATCATGACATTCAATGGACACTTTGGGTGCATTGAAACTCATCAGCATTTTGTCATTAAAACTATGCGTAAATGCATTTTCAGCAAAAATATGTGGTGCCGTTTTAGGATAAGACTCTGAATCTTGTTGAACAGTGCAGCCTGCAATCGTTATTTTGTCCTGTTCTGTCAATTCATTAATTCTTAGTCTATTGAGCATCTGAGCAAAGTTAAAATCATCTTTTTGTCTCATTATTTCTGTAAGCTCAAACATTTTGAAATGTTCTTTCCATAAGTTTGGTGATAATGCAGATGCATTTCTACACAAATCCTGAAAAATCCAGGAGTCTGCAACAGGTTTGAGTTGAAAAAGGTCCCCTACTGCAATAATGCTTATTCCACCAAATGGAATTTTCCGGCCAGTCAATTGCTGCAACCTTTGGTCAATGAATGACAATTTATTATTACTGACCATTGATATTTCATCAACTATAACTACAGACAGACTTTTATATTTAGATCGAAACGTATTCAGCTGTTCACTACCTAATGTCTGGTTACTTTGTTTGAATTTTTCCATAAATGCAGATGATATAGTTGAGCCATTTATATTGTAAGCTGCTTTTCCTGTAAATGCACATAACAAAATCCGCTTATCATCTGGATCTTCTCCCTCTTTCAAATTAAGCATCCTGTATAATGTCTGATATAAACATCTAATCACCACACTTTTACCTACACCTGCACCTCCAGTCAGAAAAGCATAAATGGGTTTATCCTTTGTCTTCACCCAATGGATCACATGATTATAGAACTGCCTTTGTTTGTTATTGAGAGATCTTAAAAGTGATAAATAATCTTCATCTGACAAAACATTCTCAGTTTGCTCTACAGTTGCTGCAGATCCACACCCACTTCCAAGTTCAATACCAATATCATACTCTCTAGGTCCTCCTACCTTATCAGGATTGAAAAATACAAATTCCTCTGACTCAACAGGCTCTTCTTGTAATGCTTCAGATTCTTGTTCCTGAGCTCCCGGAGCAATCTCATCATAGGCATTATAATCATTTTCTGCAAGTTCTCTTGCCTGATCTAATTCTTGAACATGGTGTTCATATAGCTGTACTTTGGCATCAATAAAGTTTTTGCGCTGTTTGTAATGAGCCTCAAATGTGTCATGATCACCTAATAAATCAGACTGTTCATTTCTCCACGGGTGGAACAGAAGAAGTCTTTCCCTGTAGTAATTTTCTCTGTCATTGCTCTTGTTAAATCTGACATATCTAATTACTCTCTTAGATTTTCGTCTTCTGATCATAATACCACTTTTCAACTTAATAACTGTTTTATCATCATCAAACAGTTCTATTTCAGTCTCAGCTATGTCATCATCATTGATTTCATCATCATATGCTTCTGAGGATTTATCTTTTGGATATATAATATCAAGCTCTGATGCATAATCAGCAAGACAGAAATGTTGTATACAATGTGGTCGTTTGGAGTATCTGTTGATTAAATTGTCTGCAATGATATTAGTAGATTCAGCTGGTAATGCTTCTAAAGCATCTTTGCTTTTCAGTAAATTAACCCTTTTACCAGCCATTGATGTGTTTAAGAATACAACATCCCGAGTACTTCTTGTTAATGGCATTTGTAAGACGAGATACACTGCTTCTTGAGCACTGACTTCCACACAGTTGGAAAACACATTGCCTACATGCCGGACCTGTCTTTTGATATCCATATTGCCAGCTTTTGCCTCTTTTACTGCAGCATGCATTAAATTACTCATTCCTCTCTGAGATTTACTTATATATGACACTATATACATTGCACAGGCATACGGATCTAAAACAAACTGCATATCCATATTAGCTTTCCAGGCACGCAATACAGTTTCATTGTAAAGATTCACACGAATTTCTTTTGGACTTCGTTTCAAGAAAACTTTCGAAGCTTTTAAAGAACTTCTGATGCACTTGATATATTCCTGTTCATTCATTTGTGCAACATTCAACAAGAATTCCTCATAAGACATTTCAAATCCCTCCTTCTCAGAGTTCATTCTCTTCTGTAATTTACTATACACCTTTTTATATTTATCAGTGTCTGAATCAAGTGGTTCCAATACCATAGTTTTTGCAAGAGGGGGTAATGGATACCCAAATCGACAGATATTATCTTCTTTTTTCCGACATGTCCGTGAATGCTTGTGAACTTGCAACTGTATTAGGTCATTAATATCAGCATGATCAGAACAGCATTTTAAATACTGATTCACAAAACTTGTGATTTCTTCATGTGAATTGGACATAAGCTTTGGGGCTCCATCAACCCATACAATCATGTGAATATGTGGAGAACCTCTCTGTTGAAACTCAACTCGATAAAAATAGTCAGCAACTCTACCAATAGGGTTATGATCACTTTTCAAAACTGTCTTTATAAATTCTTGTACCCTGTGATCAAAATATCTAGAGCATGTAACAGGGTCTTTCTGTACAAGTTTTGTCTTTTCTTCCCAAGTCATGGTATTAATCTGGTCATCTGTATAAGAAGCTCCATAATTTAAATTTGCAAGCATTTTCAACAAATCATTCCAACGTGTGTCAGCTGATGACAATGACATAAACCATGTCGGTAAACCAAGTTGTCGAATCATAGCAAATATATCTTTTTTCCGAGACTCTAGATATGCTGGAGAGTTTCGCAACTGCTTAAATACAAAATACCCTTGATCCTTCCTAACAAATCCTTCAATGTGATTTTCATCTCGAGCTTGGGAAGCTGTTAACTTTCTATCACCAAATTGACATTGTCTTACTACAAGATTTACTCTGTCATTCAACTGTTTCATTTGGATCTTTTTTAGCTTAAAAAAAATATTAGGAACACTATTAGCTGCTCTCCGGTCAACACTTCGTAACTCCCATTTTGCAATATCACTATATTTAACAGAAACTGATCTTTCTTGATTGTCTTTGCGTCTTTGTCCACAAAAAATTGCAGGGAAGCATAAATATTCTGAGTCAACATCATAGTATATGCTCAAAGGCTTTTGGCCTTCACCTGGTGCAAATGTGAATGTTTCTGTTCTGTTTTCCAGATCTGAATAATCCATTAGAGTGTCAATATTTCCAACATTTGACTGATCAGTTTCCTCTGATTCAGAATCACACAAATCATCATCATCATTTTCATTAATTTTGTGAGCAATTTCTTGAATATTCAAAACATGGCTGTCATTTGTTTCTTCACTTTCTGTTTGTGGCTTTACAAATTCTTGCAAAATGTCTTTACTCTGTTGTGTCACATCTTGAACCCATTTTTCATCAACTTGAACATTTGAATCTTTATACAGCTCACTGTGCCTCATTAACCAGTGCAAAGCCACTAGAACATGCAACGGCCTTATATTCTCTGTAAAAGCACAAGATGAGTATGACAATTTCTTCTTCAGTTTTACTGCAACAACAACATTCTCATCCAAAGGTCTTGGCAAAGCATCAACAACAGGCTGCAGTTCTGTTGGCACATTTACTACATTTCCCTTTACAGAATACTGTCGTCCCCTTGGCAATTCTCGTATCTGCATGAAAGGTATCCTAAGTGAAATAAGTCGTTCCTCCAGTGGATACAATTCCAATTCTTTTGGTTTTTCTGGCCATTTCATACCATTGATTACTGAAAGCTTCGGAATTTTATGCAGCAATATACTGCTTTTACATGTCAAACATATCCATTCTTTATCATCTACAGACATCTGCTGTGTTAAGTACTTTACTCGCTGTCCATTTGATAAAGTCTTTGCTTCTGATACACTCTGTTTGAACCATGTTTGGTGACAACAGCTACATATGTAGACTGGTCCTATCGATACATTTTTATGAAATACATCAATGCACTTACTGATATCAGAACCATATTTTCTGCGCTTTGACAACAATTTTTCATCCGCAGTAAAAGATTGGTCTTTTCGCTTCAAAGCTTTTTGTGCAGAGTCATGCATCTTTTCAACACGTTTGTTATTTCTATTACATCTTAATTGTTGTTGTTTAATTCTTTCTTTTTCTAAGTTAATTGGATCTGACCTTGCTTTCTTCTTAGACTTGCGTCCATTCTCAAGTTCCCATTGTCTGTATTCTTCTACCAACCTAGCTCTCCTCTTTGACTGTTTTTCCTTGTTTTTATAATCAAATGACTGTCTAGCTTTAGCCTTTGACTTCAAAGTGCACTGTCTTTCTTTGACCATTGCCTCATCTGAGAGTCTTGCTTTTCTCTTTGCCTCTTTCTCCTTTTCCTTAAAGCTCTTTGACTGTCGTGCTTTAGTCATGGACTTTATAGTGCGTCTTTTTTCTTCAATCATTACTTCTCTTGACTGTCTTGCTTCTCTCTTTGCCTTTCTTTCTTTTTCCTTAAAGTTCTCAGATTGTCTTGCTTTAGTCATGGACTTTAAAGTGCGTTTCTTTTCTTCAATCATTACTTCACTTGACTGTCTTGCTTCTCTCTTTGCCTTTCTTTCTTTTTCCTTAAAGCTCTCAGACTGTCTTGCTTTAGTCATGGACTTTAAAGTGTGTCCCTTTTCTACAATCATTACTTCACTTGACTGTCTTGCTTGTCTCTTTGCCCTTCTCTCTTTTTCCTTAAAACTCTCAGACTGTCTTGCTTTACTCATGGACTTTAAAGTGCGTTTCTTTTCTTCAATCATTACTTCACTTGACTGTCTTGCTTCTCTCTTTGCCTTTCTTTCTTTTTCCTTAAAGCTCTCAGACTGTCTTGCTTTAGTCATGGACTTTAAAGTGTGTCCCTTTTCTTCAATCATTACTTCACTTGACTGTCTTGCTTTTCTCTTTGCCTTTCTCTCTTTTTCCTTAAAGCTCTCAGACTGTCTTGCTTTAGCCATAAACTTTAAATTGCATTGCTTTTCTTTGAGCATCACTTCACTTGACTGTCTTGCTTGTCTCTTTGCCTCTTTTTCTTTCTCTTTAAAGCTTCCCGATTGCCTCTGTAATTGTTTATAGAATCGTAAGTAATTTTTTCTCATCTGTTCTTTTTTTAGGTCCACTTGTTTCTTTTTGCTCTTTTGCACTTGATCCAGAAAATATCTACCAATAAGTGTCACGTCTTCCTCATCAGTTGAAATAATAGCATAACCCTTCGCCACTTTCTTCAGCTTTGCTTTCGTTTCGACTCGTTTTGTTTCAACTTGATGGATACTTTTTGATACTACTTTTGGTTCCTTCTGTAAATTTTTGGCTACTTTTTTCCCTTTTGTAACATTTTTCCATTCATTACAGTTAGACTTACAGTTCATTTTCTCATGTGCATCCACTTGACAGTTGTATGCAGTTGGCAATGTATCAAACTCATGACGGGAAACTGTACTATCTATTTCAGTGAAGATCAATGGTTGTAACTCAAACTGAGATGTCAAGTCAATCAGCATGCTATTGTACACAGCATACATAAAACCAACCAAATCGTCAATACTATCAAATGATGCAAGCACTGAAAACCCATCAACAGTGGACAAGCCAGTATGGTCATGTGAATGTGAGTCAAAGAAATAATATAAGCCATCTTTCATGTACACTGCTGAACAAACTGCACCAATTATGACAAGGATGTGTTTAGCACTCTGGAAGGCTGTATGTAGTGCCTGATGCAATGATGGTAGCTGCATATCACCAAACTGTTCAACAGCAACACCAGATACGACATTTGACTTTTTGATATTAACTTTTCTAGTAGCCATGTCTAAAACATTTGGCAATTCATCAAAGCTCAGTAATTTGCTCTCTAGCTTTTGTTTTGCTTTCAATCCAAAAATGATTCTGTGGTACAACTGATCACCCGCCACCAACACATTGTCTATATCTTCTGAAGAGATGATTTCTGAATACTTTCCATATGCTAATGCACATAAAGAATTAGCAACACACTGATTTCCTCGGGATTCACTGCTGAATTGATTATCTCCTTGGTGAAAAGTACCAAAAATGAAATTCCTCGTATTTGAATTTCCATGACTGTGAAAATCATTATTCAATGTATCATTTGTTACATCATTCAACAGGTGATTTGAGGTATTTGATGTTTGCACAAAAAACATATCCTCTAACATATCTGTAGGAATCTTTTCAGCAATATATTCTGGACAGCTTTTAGGCATTTCATAAAGCAAATCTTTTGGCAAATCTTTTGGCAAATCTTTGGCATTTTTCACATAGTCAGATGGCCTAGAAGGCTTGTAAGGGTGGGCATGTACCCCCATCTGATAACAAGTGCCCTGTGCAGATGAGCATATTTGCTCATCTGATTCATTTGAGGTCTGTAGAGGACTGCAATCATCAATGTCAAAATCTGCCTGCACATCCACTGTTCGTCTTGTTCTCATGAACTCAAGACGGCTAGATTTACGTTGGTCAGTAGACTTTCTCTTCAACCTCGGCATTGTTCTGGAACAGAAATAAACTGGAAAAAGTCATATGCAATGTAACCGATTCAATAAAAATATAAAAGAACTATATGTAATGTAAATTCATTCAGTCAACCCTTTCTAATTTAAGTGCGAATGGTATAAATGGATCACAATCACAGAATAAAGTGATAGAAAACTCATGCAAAAAACTCCGAATGGGTGATCCTACATACATGTACTTTTTCTATTTGAAATAAACAATTATTTCACAAATACAGTTCGTGAGGGTTTTTACTGTATATATCCTGTATTTCAGACAGCAGTATTGAAACTTCCCTGTGAGAAATAAACAATATTCATAACTGGTTTTAAAACTATTTGACATAGACATACCTAGTGACCAATGTGCACAGCAAGTTTGAAAACCCTAAGCCAAACCCTTGAGCAGTTATTGATATGGACACTTATTAAAGTCAAAGTAACTGACCTTTGACCAAGTGACCTCAAAAACAATAGGCGTAATTAAGTTGTTATTATTAACAACAGCAACAAGTTTAATGATTCTACACGAAGCCATTTATCAGTTAATGATGGGAAATTGTTCGAACTACGGACAGACCAACCACACAACAGACAGACCGATCGTCCACTTGATCAACTTGTGCAAAGCAATATACCCCCATTTGTTTAAAAGGGGAGTATAAAAAGAAGACCAAAAACAGCAACTTCATTGAAACAGATACTGTTCATTGATAGTAATGACACATACAAATCTGTCAAACCCCCTAGTAATGTACGAAATAAATATGAAGACCTACTCCAGGTTATTATTCAAATATATTGATGGAAACAACTGGAATTCAAAGCTAATAATCTCTTTTTTTAGTTTTTGTTTGAGTTATATTTTAAACATTGGTATATGTCTGTTGTTTTAATAAATCCATGAAATAGTAAATTAGCTTTACTGGATAGTTGATCTAACAGATGTTGTTTCAAATCAACACTGTACTTACCACACCTTCCAATATCTGTTTGTTTCAACACTGGTCTCCTAATACTCCTTCGCTCAAAATCCTTCACACTACACAAGTTCACTATTTAATCCCTGAAGTGTCCATGAACTAACACTATGAACTAGTTCCACAGCACTTATCACTTCACTATGTCTTTAAAGTCACAAAGAAATGAAAAACAGGCACAAAACTAGATCCACGGCACTTATCACTTCACTATATATGTATTTCAAAGTCACAAAGAAATGTAGAACTGGAACAGAACTAGTTTCACTGCACTTATCACTTGACTATATACGTCTTTTAAAGTCACAAAGAAATATATTCTTATTTTGATACTAAAAAAAAGAAAGAGACATTAGTTACATGCATATTGTCATAATTTTTGACCATATAGTTCAAAGGTTACAACCTCTCCTGTTTTTTTTATAAATAAGGTCTGATGTTCAGCAACAGGAGCCAAAACAATTTGTTATAATGTTTCACTTGGTAGTTCAGTGATATATGTGCAATATATCTACTTAGAACACCATGCATCCTCGCATAGATATATATTAGAAACAAAAAGAAGAAAAGTTGCTATATAGAGCACAATGGCATTACAGAAAGCTCCTACAGGAACTTTCTGCAATCCAACTGTGTTCCATTTAACAACCACCAGTCTTAAACACCCTCATATTTGTATGTTTATTGTTGACTTTCCAGAGATGTTACTGTATACACTTTGTTACTGCAGTTGCATCTGGTTAAACCCTTTATTAGTTTCTGTATAATCAGTAAGAAACATCAGTGATGTTTCTGATTATGTAAATAGCAATGGTTATCACCTTTGCATCATAGCGTCAAAAATTATGACAATATAAAGAACGAAGCAACATCTATAATGTTTAGAATTTAAAGATAATGAAATCCATACTTATATATGTATTCTATTATTATACTGACGTCAATGTGTCAATACATTGTTATAAAAAACTAATTACAAGACTCGATCCAATAACTTTCAAAAAAATATAATGATATCTATATTTATATGTCTATGTTGTTATTATACTGATATCAATATGTCATTACATATTTACTAATGTTCTTCTAAGATAACAACTGAATGAAAACTTTCAAAACACTTAAAATGAAATAAAACAAAAAGGATAAAAATCCGTGTTATATCAGCCACGCGGTTTCCATATGGCAGAGGCTCTTCCTAAGTCAAGTGTGATGCATAAGGTCGGCTTTCAAGCAAATTACACACAATGTGAATGTATGTAAAAGACATTGGGTTTTTATTCATTTTTTCTACATGCATTTCAAAGTTCACAAAGAAAATTAATGAATTATTATTTTTCAGACATCACACTTGGCACTTCATATAATACAAGTACCTAGTATACTTTACCTGGTACATGTCAGAGCTGACGCCTGCATTGTGTACACAATGCAGAAGGGTACATGTGTACAATTGTAAATATTTTTATGTGAAGGGCTATTACTGACATCAATTTATAACAGTTGAAATTTCAAATACATTATAGGCTTTCCTTATCAGGAAAAAACAAATTCTTGCCAGTATATATGTATAATTGATCACCATGAAACGAAAATCAAAATCTCTGACCTGAAAAAGAACCATCATAACAGTATTCAACAGATTATTATCACAAAAAGAGACAAGTTTATAAAATACAAAAATATTTATAGGCAATATCTAAAATTAGAAAATTGTTCAAACCCTATACTTTTTCATATTGAATTCAAATCCACATTTACTTTAACGCTTTAAACTCTACTAAATCGTAAATATCTGAATCCACACTTATATCTAAAATTCCAGCAATGTAACAGATTTATGTAATACCTAAACTCTTATCATAAACACTTTTGCCACAGTTGCTCTGAATATGTGCTACATATGAACATATGATTAACTTTAGAATCAAACCTTAGATTCAAAATAGTTTCAACCATCAGAATAGTAACTTGTAATAACACAGCATTGTGTAATATGAATAAACAGAATGCTTACCTGCTTCATGTCCCGAAAAACAAACTTGACAAAAATACCATAAAGGCAAAGATGTTCGAATTGTCCAAAATATTTGATAAAGATTGGGTCACAATTTTCGGTCAACGAGTAGGCTGAAAATGTGACCTCTAGAGTGTTCACATGCTTTTTCTACCATTTGACCTAGTTTATGAACGCACATGACCCACTTCTGTACTTGTCCAAGATCTTATTAAAACAATCATTCTGATCAAGTTTCATGAAGATTGGGCTCAAAATGTGACCTCTGGAGTGTTCACAAGGTTTTCCTACTATTTGACCTAGAGACCTACTTTTAAACCCCACGTGACCCATTTTCGAACTCGTTCGATATTTTATCAAGACAATCATTCTGATATAGTTTCAGATTAGGCTGACAATGTGACCTCTAGAGTATAGTTTCATGAAGATTAGGCTGACAATGTGACCTCTAGAGTGTTCACAAGGTTTTTCTACCATTTGACCTAGTGACCTAGTTTATGAATGCACATGACCTGCTTTCGAACCTGTCCAAGAATTTATTAAACCAATCATTCTGACCAAGTTTCATGAAGATTGGTCTTAAAATGTGACCTCTAGAGAATGTTGATAGTGGACCATGAGCAGTAGTTCTACAGAGAACAAGATTTTCAAAGATTTAGAATATTGACTTTATCCAGGCAATGATTCTGACCAATGAAGATTGGGCTGAAATTTGCCCTCTAGAGTATTTTTTCTAACATTTGATCTAGTGACCTACATTTTTCCAAACCCACCCATGATCACACTCATCCTTGATATCACCAAGACAAACACTCTGAGCGAGTTTGAAGAAGATTGCGCTAAAAATGTGGCTCCTGGAGTGTAAACAAGATTTGTCTAAGATATTGTAACCCAGTGACCTACTTTTTTACCACACGTAACCCACTTTCAAACTTGTCCAAGATTTTATTAGGACAATCGTTCTGACCAATTTTCATGAAGATTTGGCTATAAATGTAACCTCTAAAGTGTTCACAAGGTTTTCCTACTATTTGACCTAATGACCTAGTTATTAACCCCACATAACCCACTTTCTAACTCGTTTGAAATTTTATCAAGACAATCATTATGACCAAGTTTCATGAAGATTAGACAAAAAATGTGACTACTAGAGTGTTCACAAGGTTTTCCTACTGTTTGACCTAGTGACCTAGTTCTCAACCCCACTTGACCCACTTTCGAACTCATCCGATATTTTATCGAGACATTCGTTCTGACCAAGTTTCATGAAGATTACACAAAAAAATGTGACACTAGTGTTCACAAGGTTTTTCTACTGTTTGACCAAGTGACCTAGTTTTTAACTCCACTTAACCCACTTTCGAACTCGTCCGAGATTTCATAAAGACATTTGTTCTGACCAAGTTTCATGAAGACTAGACTAAAATTGTGACTATTAGAGTGTTCACAAAGTTTTTCTACTGTTTGACCAAGTGACCTAGTTTTTAACCCAACTTGACCCTCTTTCGAACTCGTCCAAATTTCATCAAGACATTCGTTCTGACCAAATTTCATGAAGATTGGACAAAAAGTGTGACCACTAGAGTGTTCACAAGGTTTTTCTACTGTTTGACCTAGTGACCTAGGTTTAAAACTCCACTTGACCCACTTTCGAAGTCGTCGGAGATTTTATCAAGACATTCATTCTGACCAAGTTTCATGAAAACTGGGCTAAAATTGTGACCTCTAGAGGGTTCACAAGGTTTTCCTACTATTTGACCTAGTGACCTAGTTTTTAACCTAACTTGACCCACTTTCAAACTCGTCCAAGATTTTATCAAGAAGACTTGACTAAAATTGTGACTACTAGAGTGTTCACAAGGTTTTTCTACTGTTTGACCTAGTGACCTAGTTTTTAAATCCACTTGACCCACTTTCGAAGTCGTCCGAAATTTTATCAAGACATTCGTTCTGACCAAGTTTCATGAAGACTGGACAAACAAATGTGACAGCTAGAGTGTTCACAAGGTTTTTCTACTGTTTGACCTAGTGACCTAGTTTTTAACACCACTTGACCCACTTTCCAACTCCTCCGAAATTTTATCAAGACATTCGTTCTGACCAAGTTTCATGAAAATTGGACTGAAATTGTGACTACTAGAGTGTTCACAAGGTTTTCCAACTGTTTGACCTAGTGACCTAGTTTTTAACTCCACTTGACCCACTTTCGAAGTCGTCCGAAATTTTATCAAGACATTCGTTCTGACCAAGTTTCATAAAGACTGGACAAAAAAATGTGATCGCTAGAGTGTTCATAAGGTTTTTCTACTGTTTGACCTAGTGACCTAGTTTTTAAACCCACTTGACCCACTTTCGAACTCGTTCGAGATTTTATCAAGACATTCGTTCTGACCAAGTTTCATGAAAATTGGACTGAAAATGTGACTACTAGAGTGTTCACAAGGTTTTTCTACTGTTTGACCTAGTGACCTAGTTTTTTACCACACATAACCCACTTTTCAAACTCCTCCGAGATTTTATCAAGACAATCATTCTGACCAAGTTTCATGAAAATTGGGCTGAAAATGTGACCTCTAGAGGGTTCACAAGGTTTTCCTACTATTTGACCTAGTGACCTAGTTTTTAACCCAACTTGACCCACTTTCGAACTCGTCCGAGATTTTATCAAGACATTCATTCAGACCAAGTTTCATGAAGATTGGACTAAAATTGTGACCACTAGAGTGTTCACAAGCAAATTGTTGACGACACACGACGCACGACGCACACCGCACGACGCACGACGGACGACGGACATTCAAGTCTCCCAAAAGCTCACCCTGAGCTTTGCTCAGGTGAGCTAAAAAGCTAACTGGTACACTTTCCTTACTATAATATTATCAGAAACTTGGATCTTACACCAGTATTTAACGATCTTGCTGTAACGTGCAATATATAACGGATATCGCGCTAGTTCTCCATACACACCTGTTGTACTACTGTTTATTGGAACTTTTAAAACACGTTTACAAAATTTCAAATGTATTCTTTCAATATCTTTTGATTTTGTGAAACCCCAAACTTCAGAAGAGTAACCTAATATGGATCCGGCGAAGGAATCAAATAGTTGACACAAAATCTTTGGTTTTAGTGGGAATGACTTACAATTAGCCAGTAGGGTGTGCATTGCTTTTAAAGCTTTTCCTATTATATGTTCGTTATTCAATGCAAAACTACCAGTGTAGGTAAAAATTGTACCAAGGTAATTGAAACTATTAACTACCTCTACAAGTTCGCCGTTATATAACCACTTCTCATCACCTCTCACTCCTCCCCTTTTTCTAAAAACTACTATTTTTGTTTTCGATGTATTAACTTCAATACCCCATTTGTTGCAGTACACGTGTAATAAATCGAGACTGTCTTGTAAATGTTTCGGTGTATTACCAAATATGGCCATGTCGTCTGCGAAAAGTAATAACATTAAAACAATATCATCTATTAACAAACCAGAGTTCATATCATTATGTAAAAATAACTCCAGATCCTCCAAGAACAGCGATACTAAAAGTGGCAAAATTACCTCCCCTTGCCGCAATCCAACTGAATATTCAATAAAATCAGAATAGCCATTGCAGTGTTTAACACAAGATTTCACTTCTTCATACATATTTTTCATTACTCTTAGTACCTTACCTTGTAAACCCGATTTATAAACTTTTAACCATAATGCGTTTCTATAGATACTATTAAAACATTTTTTTAAATCTATAAAAGCAACATATAATCTTTTATTGTTATTCAAGTAATGTTCAACTACAGTAGTACAACGATCAGATGGCGTTGTTTACAAAACAGTGTGTGTGTAAACACAGAAAATTAACGATAAGTACAAATGTGGCATGTATATATTAGGATAGGAAGCAGTGGTGTAGTGGTTATGTAGTCAACTGGATTAACCTATACATTACGTCGCAGTTTAATTTATCGTTAATTTTCTGTGTTTACATACGTACTGTTTTGTAAACAACGCCATCTGATCGTTGTACTACTGTAGTGTATTTAAAGCAAAGATAGCATCTATTGTTGAGCTACCTTTTCTGAAACCGAACTGGGCGTCTGAGATGCTACTGTATTTATCACAAAACCCCACAATCCTCTGGTTTAAAACAGTTGTAAACAGTTTGGATAGACAGCTTAATAGCGTGATTCCCCTATAATTATTAACATCTTTTTTATCTCCTTTTTTGAACAATGGTATAATAATTCCCTGTCTCCATTGGTCCGGGAAGATACCAGAATCTAAAATAGCATTAAAAATATCACATATGTGCGAAGCCAAGATATCACTGCATTCAATAAAATACTCATTTAGCAGACCATCATTACCATATGCTTTATTTGTCTTCAATTTTTTAATCGCTTGTAAAATTTCTTCTGTATTAAATGGAAAATCCAACTCGTCGCTTGCAAAAAATGAATTAAAATCGTGTGTGTCACAGAAGTCTTCTGCTTCAGCATTTGTACATGTGAAAATATCATTTTCGAGATTTGAGAAGTACTGAAAGAAATCTGCAAGTTTGATGGAAGTTTCTGTTTTAGAATCTGTTCTTTTAAAATGTTTCCAAAATTCTCTAGGTTTACTATATCTTAATTTTTCTAGCTCCTCTAACTTCTTTGCTTCAAACATACGTTTCTTCTTTCTAACCGTAGTTTTATACTCCTTTTTAAACTCACAAAGATGAATGCGACTTATGTCAGTTCTACAATTATTGAAAACGCGTAGGGCGTCCATATAGCGCTTTTTTGCACTTACACAATCACTATCAAACCAATCAGCGTTATTTAACAAAGGCGTGCTATTAAATTCGGGCCGGTGTTTCGAAGAGGTAGTTTTTAAAAATAAAGGATCTGCGACTTCCCTAATAACCTTTGTAAAATCCGAAACAAGTTTATTTATCGATTCTTTTCGAGACAAATCAATGTCCTCTACTATGTCATTGAAAATAGGCAATTTACCTATAATGCCAGATCGGAATACCGATTTGCACGAATCTATCCATCTGATTTTGGTTTCTGTAGAGTAGTCTGGTTCAACAGGTTGTTTATTACACCTGAGTGAGAAATGGATCGGGCTATGGTCACTCCATTCATTTACAAGTTCAACGGTAAAACTAGTTAAGCACGAGAAAGTACGTTCTTTTGTTAACAAATAGTCTACAACTGAGGCTCCTTGATTGGATACAAATGTATACATACCTTTACCATTGTCCTCGGCAATTCTGCCGTTAACAATTCTCATGCACGTTGATTTACACAAATCTAATAATTTAGTACCAAATGTGTTACATTTTTTGTCCATCGAGGCCCGGTAAAGGTATTGGTCGGGAACATATTCATCATAGTCAGTATTCTTATTGTATGAATCATGAATAATGAAATCACTTTTCTGCCCAACTCTACTGTTAAAATCTCCACATATATAAACATCTCCTAAATCACCATACAAATCAATATCATTTTCGAGTAAATAAAAAAAATCTACATTTATTGTGTTATAAGCTGGCGAGTCCTCTCCCCACAGGTATACGCCACACAAGTAAATATCCCTTTCTGTTTTACAAAAGTTACGATCAAGCTTTAACCATATCATAGAATTGTGATGATTTTTAATAATTTCAATGCCATCAGACAGAGATTCTTTGTAATATAATACAATACCGCCGCTGAATCTTTTAGCTTGTCTGTGCTGAAAGTGCCTGTAAAAGTTGTGAGAAACATATCCTGATAGATCGATATTACTGTTTGCAGATGTCCATGACTCGTATAAAAATATAATGTCATAAGGAACTAGTTTATTTACAAAGTCGAAACTTTCCATTTTGTCATTTGTCAGACCATGGACATTCCATGACAAAATGTTCAATTCACTCCCCTCGTATCCCTAGTCTTTCACTGCTTTCCCATCAATGTAGAGCGTGTCGTATTAGACCCAACCTCTTTGAATTAATCTACCGAAAAGGAGCATTTACTAGGGAAAAGGAAAATTTTTAGAAGTGTGTAGTATTGAAACCATTGTGATAAAGAGAGCATTTGCTCCTAAGGAGCAAATGCTCTATTTATCACAATGGTTTCAAAAAGTGACTTTTACAGAGGCGTAGAAAGGCGTATTTATGGAGGAAAGGGTTAAGTATCAAACGTTCCCAAATAGTGCAGACCTAAAGGAGCAGTTTGATCAGGGTCTTCACTATTTGCTACTGTCAGTCTAATTTAGGTGTCCACTAAATTATTCAGCTTTACAAACTGGTGGAGAGGGGAAATAAGATGTCATAATACGTAAGGAAATTAAGGTAATTATTAAAATAGTTTAACCTTTTTTTCTTGTATACCAGTGGATATCTGTGTACTAGAGTCAGTCTCCAAAGATTGTTACTTTTTAGGACAGAAGAAACAGTTAACTCATTCATATGAATTTAGAAATTTAAAGTATCACAATAAATACTTCAAAATAGAATACCCAGAATGACTGTAATACTTTTTAAATTCATGACACAAAGGAAACAATCCAATACACAAGGGAAACAATCCACTACCTAAATCCAGAAAATCTATAAGACAGTTGTCTTTCCTGAATTACTGCTACAAAGAGTAAAGACGTTTCAAGCAACCAACGAACCATCACTCACCCTTATTGAACAAAAGATGCTACATGTATACTATTTCTTACATTTGAAAGACATTTTACCCATCTGAAAACTTTTTAATTGCTAGACAACTGGCAATCTGGTAATGGTATGGTTTAACACTTTACTCCATGAATAGTCATGAAAGAAACAATGACCTTTTTTTGTATAACATGTGAACTCAGGATATTTTGACCATGGCAGAAACTGTAGAAACTGATCTATATTATTCCACAAGCTGGCCAGATGCTCCTGCAGGAGTCATCTGACCAGAGTCTACTCATTTGGTGAAAGGATTAAGATTTCTATAGCATCTAATTTCATAACCACAACAGTACTGTCAATTATGTTTGAAGCATACACTATTATGAAAAGATACATGTAAATGGACAGCCTCAGCTTATATCAGATATTTGCTATATGGTGTTTTTTTGCTAGTTTTTAACCCTTATTCTATGAATATTCATACAAGAAAACAATGACATTCATATCAATTGGATTATTTTCTATATTGACACATGAACATATTTTGGCCATGACAAAAATTACAGAATCAGATCTTTATTATTCAATAGGAAAACAAAGCAGACCTTGATCAGACAGCTCTTTCAGGAGCCCCTACAGGAGACTACTCTTTCTCTACACAGTTTCCGAAGGTGTCAAAATGCATATCTAAGAAGTACAGTAAAACAACCTCAATACCGGAATTCTAATAAGAGAAATATTTATATACTTTCACGTAGATGGCTGCTTAATGCAAGGTGAAAATCATGAAGAAAGCTCCTAGTGGGCCTTGCATTAAGCTGCCATCTGTCTTGAAGACTGATATTTATTCTAAATTTAATGTCCGGTTTAGAGGGATTTTACTGTAAAGGTTTAATTTCTGCTGGTGTGTTTTTGTCCAATCATCTGCCTGTCTAATGTCTGTCATGGGGTCGTACTCTTCTTTAAATCTCAAAGCGAGTCTTTTTATACACAATGTTTTACCAGTGAAGTTGGGACAATAATTCCTTTGAAGTGACTTAACATTAAATGCTGTTAAAACATTCATAGCAATAAAACATGCTGGCACACCATCTGCACATAGCTGCATCATATGTCTCCTTAATTCCCAATGCAATCTAAATCAGTAGCTCTCCCTAGTCCAGATACAGACTTGAAATTTGTAGAACCCTAACACTTTGAATGCTAAATTATTTCAAAGTGGAATGGCCATTCACTGTTTAACAAAAGATTCCATTTAACCCTTTCCTCCATAAATACGCCTTTCTATGCCTCTGTAAAAGTTAGTTTTTGAAACCATTGTGATAAATAGAGCACTAATGCTCCATAGGAACAAAAATTAATGCTCTATTCATCACAATAGTTTCATAACTACATAATTCTAACATTTTCCTTTCCTCTAGTAAATGCCCCTTTTTGGTAGATTTATTGAAAAGTCTTAAAATAGCCTATGAGGGAATGGGTTAAATTTGGATAGAAAATTTTGAATTACAAAACAGTGATGACCCTGATCAGGGTCTATGCTGTTTGCAAATGACATTTCTCTTGTTTTTCACTTTCAAAGTGAGAATTTGCAGCATACTCTAGGAATAAAATGAGCATTACTAGCTGGTTATACTCGCTATTTATGCAAGAACTGTATAATTCTTAACTGAAATTAGCATCAATTTACTGGCACCATAATACAGCATTTTCAAATTATCTTCAAATGATCTGTTTAACAAATTAACTCTTTGCATGTTAAGTAACTCTTATCTGCAAATGCAATCATCAGCTCATTACTTTTTCTACTATTTCTCTTCACATAATTATTCAGAGTCAAACAGTTTTGATTTTGATGAGACACTGAGGTATCTGGCATCTTATCTGAATTAGAACGTTTTACACAGGTTATCACAAATGCCACTAGCTAGCAAAGTGTTCAGCCCATAGAGGTTAATGGTTTTATTTCTTATTTTGAAGCTGAAGTTTCTTTTTATCTGATGGGAGGTGGAGATTTCAACTACAGATTTAGTTCAATCTACCCTGACTTCCCTAAGTATTCGGACACCCAGTCTCCCCTCTCCACCAGTTTGTAAAGCTTCAGAATTAAATTTGACACCATTTCTTAAACTAAATTTGCAAATAGTGTAGACCTCAGGAGCTGCTTGATCTGAGTCTGCAATATTTGCCTGATCAGACAGCTCCTACAAATGCGTGAGATGACGTTTATATGAAAGAAAGGGTTCAATCAACAGGATCCTGCATGTAGGAGCCTTTTCATCGAGTCAGCATTTATTGTCAATTCTATTCTCTAACCCTTTTAATACCTTGAGGAGAACTATATTGTTAACCCTTTACCTGATGAATATTCATGCATGTACCTGTCTATTATGAGTACATGTAGTAATTATTTCAATTCTTAATTCATTGACATCATGGCAAACAGTAAATAAAAGGGCTGCCATATATAAGCAAACAGAGCAGACCCTGATCAGTCAGCTGTCTGTGGCTATCTGATCTGGCTCTATTCTGTTTGCAGAGGCATCTCTATTACGTACAGGAGAAAAGGTACTAAAAGCACTAATAAACCATTCAATATTGAGATTGCAGCATTAAAAATGTTACATCATTCGTGCAGAGTTATGTAACAGAAACGAAAGCATAAATACAGTATTAATTAATAGACATAAATTAAATGGTCTCCTAAATGAACTTGAAATCTGCACCAGATGAACATCGAATTTTATGCTGAGTTATTCTTAAAAATCTTGTATCTCCATGCATTTGCTCAAAAAGATATGGCTCAAACACCCACACACAACCAAATATCAGAGTCATGCATACTGCATGTGGGCTTCAAAGACACGCTAGTGGCAAATTTATGATAATTCATGCAAACAGTTTGGATACAGATAAGAGGTTGAACTAGAAAACTGACTCAGTCAGAGAGGGCCCTGCAGATGATCTTTCGTTGAATATGGCATTTTTGATAAATCAAGGGCAGATAACTCTGGACATGGTGATCTCATTCAACCCAAAAACTACAGGTGTCTTCCTCTCATAATACTCAGCATAATGCTCTTAATATGAACCAAATATGTGAGGTACTGTTTGAGTTATCGCGTCACATCAAGTGTTGACAAAAGTTGATGACATTTTTTATGAATCAAGGGCAGATAACTCTAGTCATACTGATCTGATTCAACTCAAAAACTATAGGCGTCTTCCTCTGATGATACTAAGCATGCATATTCCCTTATTATTAAACCAATACGTGAAGTACTGTTTGAGTTATTGCGTCACATCAAAATTGTTTACAGAAGTTGATAGCATTTTTGAAGAATCAAGGGCTGATAACTCTAGCAATAGTGAGCCGATTCAACCCAAAAAAACTATAGGCGTCTTCCTGTGATGATATTAAGCATATGCCCTTAATATGAAACAAATATGTGAATTACTGTTTGAGTTATCGCGTCACATCAAAATTGTTGACAACATTTTTGAAGAATCAAGGGCAGATAACTCTAGACATATTCATCCGATTCAACCCAAAAACTATAGGCGTCTTCCTCTGATGATACTAAGCATATGCCCTTAATATGAAACCAATATGTGAATTACTGGCATGGTTGAGTCAAATATCACGTCACATCAAATTTGTTGACGGACAGACGGACGGACGGAAAATCGAACAAGCTATCTGACAAACTGACTACATTTTTCAAGAGAAATATAAGAAAATTTATTTTCCAGAATTGCAGCAGATGATGACTGCATTATAGATACTCGGCATGATGTACACAAAGTTTGGTATTGGTAAAAACTGATCTACAACCGAGTCAAATCTATAACTGTTAACAGTTTCATAAAGCAAAACAGACCTTAATCAGATGGCTCCTAGAGGAGACGTCTGATCTGGGCGACTACTCAGCGTTTGCAACTGTGTGAAAAGGCATTTATATGAAGGAAAGGCTTAATCTTTCCCTCATAATTTTATAAGCACTTTTTCACACCTTGGCAAACAGAGAAGACCCAGATCAGGTGGCTCCTGTAGGAGCCGTCTGCTCAGGGTCTGCTCTGTTTGCTTATGGTATGATATAGATCTGATTCTACAGCTTTTGTCAAAGCAAAGGATCCCCTTGGAATTTTTACTTTAAAAAATTCAGCTAATTATAAAACATTCAACAGGTAAACTTTGAACCACCCTTGCATACAGAGTAAACCCAAATCAGATGGCTTAGACCTGTCGGAGATATCTGATCAGGCTCCCAGCTCTGTTTGCTTATGAAATAATACAGATCTTTAACCCTTCGCTTGCTATTCACGTCAATATACCTACCAGTAAATAGTGAAGACCCAGATGAGACAGCTCCTGCAGGAGCTGTCTCATCAGGGTCTGCACTATTTACAAGTTGATTGTGCAACCAGCGCACTCCACAGCAGTGATTGCACAGTGAAATACTTGTACACAGTGAAGATAAATGTAATTATACAACAGGGCATGGGTAAAGAAGGAGAAATATATTTTAAAATTCAGCAAGAGAAGGGTTAAAAGTCTGACTCTACAGTTTCTGCCATGGCCAAAAATTTCATGTCATTATAAAAAATCAGCTAATTAATATTCCTGATGCCTCTATTTTTCTTTCATGAATATTCATGTAAAGGGTTAAACATGGAAATCCATTCAGGTCAAAACATTGTCGCAGTATTATAATAGCAGCAATGACAGGACTTGCAATCCTAACACACCCACGGCTCCATGTACACAGAATGTCTGGTTTGCCTTGAAGTTTATCTTTTAGTACAAGTGTTCAGAATTTTTTTACGCTATCATTTAATCTGAATAGCACAGCCAGAAAATCTAGTTCAATCTAACAAGTAGGTCAACATTGTGTTTTGCATCAGCATTTAGCATTTAAACAATGAAAACCACTGGAAACTGAGTATATTCAGTAATAATCTATAGCATGTGATCAGGATGTACATTGTTTGCTAATATATTAATCCACTTGAATGTCTTCAGCCCTTTACCACAAAAATATTTGTACAAGAATCAGGACTTTGTTAATTCATTTATTAGCTGAAATTTCATATATATACATTTAAAATTTAATGAATACAAGACTTTTAGGTCATAGCAGAAACTGAAGAATCAACTAAAATATAATTCCATATGCAAACAGAGTAGACCCAAATCAGACAGTTCCTACAGGATCCATGTGATCTGGGTCTACTCTGTTTGCTAAGGTGTCAAAAGAAGTCTTGAAAAGGAAAATCGTAAAAGATCTCTGACCTGGCTAATTTAAGATATAATTTCAAGACTGATAAAGAGTCTTTGATAGAGACTAAAATTTCAAAAGCTTCAAGCTCTAAAAGAAGCACTTATCTTAGAGACTGGCTGTAAACCTGGGGGCTGAATCAGATAAGACCATTTGGGCTATCTTGTGTATTTATCTTTCTCAATGAAAAACAACACAACTGTGCTGAAATCTCAGAGCATACTTGACTCATCAAAACAGGGCCAGGCCATACAGTCTAAATGATTGCTCCTCATAATGGCTGTGCTAGTGGAGAATAGCCCCCAATCCTGTGAATATCTCTAGTTGATAGCAAACCTATCAACGACTCAATTCAACAGTAGAACTATTTATCAATACCGCTAGATTGGTGTCAATACCAAAATGAATAGTGCTGCACCTTATAAATATTGCTTTTTAACACTCTTTAATCCAATACTCCAAAAACAGCTGTATGATTATTAATTACCGGCAGTGTAATTTTTAAGAATGGCATATAAATAAAAAATTCTTTTTAACCCTTTACTCCATAAATATGCCTTTCTATGCCGTTGCAAACAGGGTAGACTCAGATCATGATCAGACGGCTCCTATAGGAGCCGTCTGATCAGGGTATGCTCTGTTTTTATGACCAAATATAGATATGATTCTACCATTTCTGCCATGGCTAAAAATGCCATTGTCGATGTGCAATTATGACAATTAATCTAATTATATAATATACATGACATCATTGTTTCTGATATAAATATTCATGGAGGAAAGGGTTAGCCATGGCAGAAACTGTAGAATCCAATGTATATTGTTTCATGAACAAACATAGCACAACCTCATCAGACTGTCACAGCTCCTACAGGAGCCAACGTCTGATCTAGGTCTTCTCTGTTTGGAAATACATTAACCCTTTCCTCCATAAATACGCCTTTCTACGCCTCTGTAAAAATCACCTGTTGAAACCATTGTGATAAATAGAGCATTTGCTCCTATAGGAGCAAATGCTCTATTTATCACAATGGTTTCAAACTACAAAATTCTTTAAAAAAAATCCTTTTCTCTAGTTAATGCTCCTTTTCGGTAGATTCATTCAAAGAGGTTGGGTCTAAAATAGCCTATGGAGGAAAGGGTTAACAGGCACTTCTATCAGGTAACTCAATTCAACTCTTTTTTAAGAATATAAATTTGGCCTTTGATTCTAAAAAAGATCCAAGTTTTGATAATGTACAGAAGAACTAATATCATACCTCCATGCAAAAGACTGAATTATTGTGAACAATTTCATTTGCCATTTAATCAGAAAATTAATTCCCTTTTAAAATTTCAGTAACAACAGTACCAAGGAATCTTGGATCATTTATTTGGAACAAGAGTGTTCAAATAGAGTAATGCAACTGGCGAATAACAATGGGATTACCAACACATAAAAGCTCCGTCTTCTTCAGTGTTTATTAGATTGGTTTTCTTGCGCCTAATACTTCTTTTCAGCATACATGTACATATATAAACAAAATTTATGGTTTGCCGGTATGTAATTTTTAGGCATTAATATAAAATCGAGTTACAAGTAGAGTCTAATCACTTTAAATACATTATTTCATATTGACCTTTATTTTCCAAGAGTATCTTAAATTTTTTTAAGCTTGTATCGATTTTATGAGATTAACCCTTTCCTCAATAGGCTATTTTTAGACCCAACCTCTTTGAATGAATCTATCGAAAAGGAGCATTTACTAGAGAAAAGGAAAATGTTATAATTGTGTAGTATAGAAACCATTGTGATAAATAGAGCATTTGCTCCTATGGAGCAAATGCTCTATTTATCACAATGGTTTCAAGAAGTGACCATTTAGAGGTGTAGAAAGGCGTATTTTATGGAGGAAAGGGTAAGGAATACTTAAAAATCTACATAATATTGTTTATTTTCTTCTTAGGAGTTTTATGAATATGAGCTCTGATCCTCCAGTTTTTGTCAAAGCCAATCAAAATGCCCTTGAAAATTTTACATTATAAAATTTCAGTAAATGAATAATCATGAAGTTCCAAAATCACAAATTAATGTTCATTAGAGAACGGTTAACTGAGAGTACCTACCTGACTAGATTTTAAACTCTAATTTCAGTGAGGTTCCATGACCCACTTTTAGATGAACAGACTGCATTACAAAGTTTTATTGCTCTTTGTTTCTGTGTTTGATAACCACAACAGACAGCGTCCACAATCTCTTTTTAATGATTCCAAACCACCTTTTCCTTTAAATGTGTTTATATGACAGAACACTTTCTTTAGAATGTGCAGACTGAATTAAAAGAAGGTTCTCCCATCCAAAAATCAAACCAGTATCTTTTGTAAAAAGACTCCTATATGTATTAATAATTTACAGAGTCCTGATTGGTCAGATGGCTATGGGACGATTTCAGAAGGCATTGGACAAATGATGCTGACACCTGGTCTGTGAAAATATGTTGTCAAACTTAACCCTTTACCTGATGGTTATTCATGTAAGAAATAATGATATCATGAATATTAATTAATAGTATTATGAACACAGGATGTTTTGCCCAAAGCAGAAACTGCACCATCAGATCTATATTATTTCATAACCTCCTACTGAAGCCGTCTAATCTGGGTCTATTCCATTTGCAAAGGCGGTAATACTTTTATCCCTTCGCTTGCTGAATTTTAAAATACATTTCTCCTTCTTTACCCATGCCCTGTTGTATATTTACATATATCTCCACTGTGTACAAGTATTTCGCTGTGCAATCACTGCTGTGGAGTGCACTGGTTGCACAATCAACTTGTAAATAGTGCAGACCCTATGCAGCTCTTGCAGGAGCTGTCTCATCTGGGTCTTCACTATTTACAGGTAGGTATATTGACGTGAATAGCAAGCGAAGGGTTATTATACTGGCACAGTCTCTATGAAGTATCAAGGGTTACATTATTTTATATGATACAAACTTTGATACTTTTAGACAGCAGGCATATTGAAAGCAGTGACTGTGTGCCTCACAAAATAGATTTATGAGGGTAGCACAATGGCTCCAATGGTTTCCTCTGTTATGTTAACAAATATAAAATCAAGGGACCAAGTCATTGAACGCAATAAACATGTCACCCACTCACTTCTTTCACTATTCCCACTGTGATCATAGAAAAAGTTCTTTAGTCTGTTCATTGTTACCTGAATAATTAAAATGCAAAGCATTTGTACACAGATATTAATGGTTATCAGCCTTGAAACTTAAATTGATTCTCACTCTGTCACCCCAAAACCCTTGCTTATCTTTTCACCTTGTTGATGAACAAATTTCTTTCACATTATGTAATGCCAATGCTCTAAAAGCACCAAGTCCATTTCAATTCTCATTTATATGTTACAGAATGATATCCAACATCACAAAACTGCATACCGTACAGAATCGCAGAAAGAAATACCTGAAATCCATATCATTAGAGTTTGCAAGTTGAGAGTCCAGAGCATTATTTAGCATTACAAGGGGCAACACTTTGCACATTATGTAACTTTCATTTGCAAAATTGCTATCTGCTTCAATTCTAAGGGTATATTTTTCTGTTATCTTTTATAAAAAATGTGTCAATAGTGTCAAACAGTTTGGATCCTGATGAAGTGCAAAGCCCATCTGTGTCTCAGCTAGATTTTAACTGTTTGAAAACGTTATCACAAATTTGCTTACAGTCAAAAAATAGTTAACCACAATCTACGATCAATAATACTCCAACTATTTGGTGAATACAAATTAAAATAAGGTACGCTCAACTTCAACATATAAGCAAACCCAAAACAATTTAAATACTCACACCAAAATTATTTCAATTAAATTTGCATAAAAGCTATTTAAATCAATTATAAAAATTCATTTCTTAAAATGGAATGAAATTCGTACACTTGCTCTCTCCACACAGCCCTTGTTTATGTGGGTTATGAGTTAACTCAGGTATTTGCTATCAGTGCAGATCCAGATCAAAGCTCAGACATGGTCATTAACAATCCATTGGCAAATTTTAACCCTGATCCTGCCAAAAAAAAAAAAAATGTCTGCTCAAATTCTGATATGAAACCATACTTGCGAATCGTTAAGCTTTTGAAAAACTACTGAATGAGGATAAAATAGTGCGGATCCTGATGAGACACCGCCTCATCTCACCTGGATTAAAGCTATTTGCAAATGACGGCTAGGTCGGCAGGATAAGGATTAACATTTAATACTGAATGGATTTGTTAAACATTAGGATGGAATTCCATTTTAAAAATTCACCCTTCAATGAGTCAACCCTTTCCTTCATATAAAATTGTTTTCACACATTTGCAAACAGAGAGTAGACCAAGTCCAGATGGCTCTACAGGATCGTCTGGTCAGGGTCTGCTCTGTTTGCTAGTGGAATTTGAAAGATGTTTCTTTTCTTTCTTAAATGGCTACATTATGTTCCATGCACCTTCCATATTTCGTTATAACTATTTTGTCTATTGATATTCAGTAGGTATTGAAATTTGGAATAAATAATGGAGCAGGGAAAAGGTTAAATGAATAAGTAGACTGGTGGGACATGATTACTAATCCTGGTCTGCTGCATCAGGCTATAGTAAGAAGGTACCTTTGCCCTTTGAATGCAGCAAACGATTGTACTAGCATCTGCAAACAGTGTAAGCCCAGCTGATTAGAGAGTTCCTGGATAAACCCTCTGATCAGGGTCAGCACTATTTGTCATTTAAAATCCTATTGCAAATTGTAACCCTTCCATATTGAATGGACTCTATTGTAAACCGTGATGAATTATTCCACCTTCCCTTTCAGTACGAAATATTAACCTGTTTGAAACTAACTAAACTTCATCTGCAATTCTTAAAGTTTATTTTTTATTCTCTTTTTAAGAAAACACAAAATCAATGGTTTTGGACCCTGATGATATGAGAAACTATTGACCAAGATTGGTTACATGACTAGTCAAAGAGTTCTCATGCTATTGAGACGACAACACCAACTTTGGGAAAAATTGACAATCATTTTTTTTAGGGCGACAACGATGCAATATTGCTGGTTACTGAACTTGATCAGATATCGTGTTTGTGCAAATACTAAACAGCTTGGTTATGATTCGTCAAAGGGCTCTCATGCTATATTGAAAGGAAAACATCAATTTCAAAAATTTTTAGTGATGAAGTTTATCTATTATTATCTTCTGTTTTGCAAAAGCAGCATTATCAAGAAAACAATTAATGCCGTCTGCAAGAATGGTGAACGCTTCATTTCCCAAAGTTAACCCTTACAGTGCAGGACATGAGTCACTAATGTCCTATGCAAACAGTGTAGACCCAGTTCAGAGGGCTCAGCGTTGTAAGGGTGAACTTATCTTCCATTTCTTTTCAAAAACTTGATCAGAGTGTCAGTCAGTCTTGACATCAATAAGACACCAACGTTTTGCAAAATGTTTCATCACAAAATTATCCATAAAGTTAACTCTTTCCTCCATGAATATTTATGTGAGAATAATGTCATGAATATTATTTACAATATTTTGTTATAATTGCACAATTGGACACAGGTAATTTTGACTATGGCAAAAATTGTAGAATCATATCTAATTATTATATCACAAGCAAACAGAGTAGACCCCGATCAGATGGCTCCTATAGAAGCCATCTGATCTGGGTCTACTCTGTTTGCAAAGTCGTAGAAAGGTGTACTTATGGAGTAAAGGGTTAAAGACTGCACTGGTAACTCTTTCAACACTTAATGCATCTGTAATGCGATGACATTTGATAACACATTGGATTTAGACGAGATGCTTCGTAACTTGGAATCTCAATTTGGGATCTAACCTGTTTGACACTCGGACAGTTTTTGAACATAAAAAAAATGAAAATATATTTTGTTAACCCTTTCATCCATAAATACGCCTTTCTACGCCTCTGTAATAACCACTTCTTGAAACCATTGTGATAAATAGAGCATTCATGATTTGCTCCTATAGGAGCAAATGCTCTATTTATCACAACTTGGTTTCAAACTAAAAAATTCTAAAATTTTACTTTTCTCTAGTAAATGCTCCTTTTGGGTAGAGTCATTCAAAGAGGTTGGATATAAAAATAGCCTATGGAGGAAAGGGTTAATTGTAACAGACAACAATTTTGCAGACAAAATTTACTTGATGTTGAAAGGGTTAAAAGCTTTGGAATGTGAATAACATGCAAGTTGAGCTAGCTCCAGATTTGGCAGTAACCTCAAATACCTGAGAACAATAGACAGAGCTAATCACCCTATTGTTATTAGGAGGTGTGCCTTTATTCCACGCTATGGTGTTTGTTTTGGATGAGTAGACATGTAGTAAAAATCTGACACAGATCTAAACCGCCAAAACAGTGCAACATAACGTTACGGCTTATTTAACCCCTTCCTTGTTCTATATTTATTCTAAATTTCAATATCTTTTCTGAATATTCATGCAGCTATTTTAGAAAGGAAAGAAACAGATTCCATTCGCTAACAGAGCACGGGACCCTGATCAGACAGCTCCTACAGGAGCCGTCTGATATGGGTCTGCTATGTTTGCAAAGGCGTGAAAAGGAGTATATATGAACGAAAGGGTTAATATTTTTGTTCTGTCCAGATAAACTGCATGTCTTAGTTTTGTAATAACCATTTGCAAAGACTTACAATGCAAATAGTCCCATTTAACCCTTCTCTTGCTGAATTTTAAAATACATTTCTCCTTCTTTACCCATGCCCTGTTGTATAATTACATATATCTTCACTGTGTACAAGTATTTCGCTGTGCAATCACTGCTGTGGAGTGCACTGGTTGCACAATCAACTTGTAAATAGTGTAGACCCTGATGAGACAGCTCCTGCAGGAGCTGTCTCATCTGGGTCTTCACTATTTACCGGTAGGTATATTGACGCGAATAGCAAGCGAAGGGTTAATTATCCCTTTCAATGTCATAATATTCATGACATCATGAACATTTAGTACCTGATATTTTATAATAGTACATAAACATTGTTGTTGTTTCTTTACCCTTTCCTCCATAAATACGCCTTTCTACAGCTCTGTAATAGTCACTTCTTGAAACCATTGTGATAAGTAGAGTATAGGAGCAAATGCTCTATTTATCACAATGGTTTCAAACTACAAAATTCCTTTTCTCTAGTTAATGCTCCTTTTCGGTCGATTTATTCAAAGAGGTTTGATCTAAAAATAGCCTATGAGGGAATGGGTTAATGTATTATCAGATCTATACTATATAATGTCATAAGCAAACATAGCAGACCTTCATCAAATGGCTCCAGTCTGCAGCCGTCTGATCTGGGTCTACTCTTATTTGCAAAGGTATGAAAAAAGCCTGAAAAGTAAAGGGCAGGTTATTCCTTTCCCTGTTGAATATTCATGCAAGAAATAATGACATAATGAATATTTATTAGCTGAAATTATATAATGGCATATTTACGTAGTATATTTTGGTAAAGGAAGACACTGTAATGTAGGGTCTATCATAATTTCATATACTAACCGAGCAGACCCTGATCAGATGGATCCTATAGGAGCCACCTGATCTGCATATACTCTGTTTGCAAAGGCTTCAAAAAAATTTGCATGGGGAAAGGTTTATCTATACAGTAAAACCTCTCTATAATGGCCACTAAATTGTGTTAATTAATTGGTATATAGGACAGGTGGATGCTTAAAGCAAGGTGAAAGTAAAACAGAACGCTCCTATAGGAGCGTTCTGTTTTCCTTTCACCTTGCTTTAAGCAGCCACCTGCCTTTAACACAAAATACTTGATGTAATTGTGTGGCCATTATAGAGAGGTTTTACTGTATAAGACTGTGTAACTATAGTATGGTCTATGACAAGGGCTACAACTCTAGTGGTACTGAGTGACTATCACAGCCATACCACCTGGTGTCCACAAAGTCTTATACCTTAAATAGATTACTGTAATTAGTTTTGGAGTTAACCTTTTACCTCATGAATATTTATGTAATACATAATGATACCATGAATATTAAAATTAGCTGAATTATTATAATGATATAATTATGAACACACTCGCTGGAATTATAGTTCCGCCATTGCAGAAACTCTATATTTGTATCATTTCATAAGCATTAACAAACAGTGCAGACTCTGAACAGACAGCTCCTGCAGGACCTACAGACCTAGATTGTTAATGATTGGTCAAAAGGTTATCATGCTGCTGAAAGGACAATAGCACAATTTTAGGGAAATTAGGACGATCAAAGGTTCATAACTCCTGCCTGAATGATACAATATATAATGCTGTTTATTAAACTCTTCCAAGATATTGTGTCTGTGCAACTAGTGACCAAGTTTTAAGTAATAACTGGTCAAAGGGTTCTCATGCTACTCAGAGGACAACACAAATATTTGGAAATTTTGAAAATCAAAGGACTACAATTCATGACTGCAATTACCAACTCAGCCAAGATATCATGCCTATGCAATTACCAAGGGTATCACAGTTTCAACCAAAATATTCAGTCTACAATCAAAACTTCTAGTCCTAAATTCAGTCAAAATATGAATATTCCGTAAAATGCAAATGCAAGAACAAAGCTTAGCAAACAAAGCTTCCTTCAATTTTAAGTCTTACTAATTGATGACTACAAATGTATTTATTGTTAGTAAAAGTTTTGTTCTCTGCTACAATTATTGGATGTTTTTTCCTTCCATTTCTGTTTATCGTAAATATACTCAGTTACTTTTAAGTTTGAATCCTAATAAGATACAGTTTCTTAACATCTCATCTGTGTCCAAACCATTTGCATAGGATATCGCAAACTTTGCTGTTCAACCCTTTCCCTCATACAAACGTGTTTTCACGCATTTGCAAACAGAGCAGACCCAGATCAGACAGCTCCTAGAGGAGCCGTCTGATCAGGGTTTGCTCTGTTTGCTAATAGAATTTGATAAATCTGTTTCTTTGCTTTCTAAAATGTCTGCAATGTTCCAAGCTCCATCTTTCTTTATAACTATTTTGTTTATGAATATTCAGTAGGTATTGAAAGTTGGACTAAACTTAGAACAGAGAAAGGTTAAGTGAGCAAAGAGTGGACTGTTGCTGTATCAATTTTTCATTACAGATCTGCTCTGAATGTATTCATTAAAGACTTGTCTTTCAGTCAAAGATTCCTGTATACCTTTTTTTTCTTCTGTAGACTTGAAAGGTGGGGATGGTTGATTACAAATAGATAAATGATCCCCATCCTGGCCTTCTGGCCTACCCCTAGTGCCTTCAATCCACTTTCATGCCTTCAATCCACTTTCATATATTTTTTATCTTTTCCTCATTGTGTAATAATCCCCCCCCCCCCCCCCCTTTCCCAACCTGGCTACAAAATGTTTTTGTCTTTTTCAAGCTCAAGCCATTTACATAAAACATTAAAAAATTGTCAGATTTCCTGATAACTCGGATGATAACATCACATCTGAACTAAGAGGGGTTCAACCTCACCAGCTGTTCCCAAAATATGCAATGGTTACAGAGATTTATTCCTAATTCATTAAGTGTACTTGCCCAAATAGGCTTTATGAGCCAATCTAATTTTAATTGAAGGGCGGTTTCTGCAAAGAATTCTTTAGCCAATGTGACAATTAGGAAAATAATTAGTTAACCCTGTTCTATATTTTGGCCAAATTTCAATACCTACTGAATATTCATTAACAAAATAGTTATACAGAACTATGGAAGGTGGAATTGTAGACATTTTAGAAAGCAAAGAAACAGATCTATCAATTTCTAATAGCAAACAGAGCAGACCCGGACAGATGGCTCCTCTAGGAGCCGTCTGATCTGGGTCTACTCTGTTTGCAAATGCGTGAAAACACGTGTATTATGAGGGAAAGGGATAAGTAAACAGTACAGACCCTAATCACTGGGCTCCTTCAGAAGCCTTCTCATCTGAGTCTACACTGTTTGTCTATGTCCCTCTTTCTAATGAACAATTAACCCTTAACACTTATCCGGCTGATTGTGACCTGTCACTTGCAAATAGCTTGGATCCAGATAAGACGCTGAGTAACTGGATGTCTCATCAGGATGTATGCAAGCTGTTCACACTCAGTTCTTCCTCAAAACCCTAATAGATCAATCGCAAGGTAGCCTGCTTCATTTCAGATTTTGAGCAGATATTATTTTTTGTCAGGCCAAGTACTGTGTTACAGCATAAATGGGATGATACTGGTAATTTATGACATGAAGACAAACATTCTCCATTTGAATCAAGCTGCATGTTACTACTACCCAAACAGCTGTTAGGGCCGTGATGTTTGTCACACCGTAAGATTCTGGGTTCAATCTCTAGTTGGGTCAAACAAAAGACTTGAACCCTTTACTCCATAAATACGCCTTTCTACAACTTTGCAAACAGATTAGATCTAGATCAGAAGGTTCACATCAGAGCTTTCTGATCAGGGTCTGCTAGTGCTGGGAATCGAATCCAAAACATTTATTCCATCATCAGTACATGCTCATGATCAATTAATAATCACAAATGAAATATGGAAGGTGGAACATTGTAGCCATGTTAGAAACTAAAGAAACAGATCTATCAAATTCTATTAGCAAATAGAGCAGACCCTGAGATCTGACAGCTCCTATTGGAGTCATCTGATCTATGTCTACTCTGTTTGCAAATCTGAAAAGACGTTTATATGAAGGAAAGGGTTAAATCTTAGATTACAAAATGGTTCTGTTCAGTTAAAACAATGTGACAAACCATGTGTAAAACTCTATTCAGATGTTTGGCCTTGTCTGGCTTTTACTATTTGCTAACCTGTACGGTACCAGTATCCATGAGGTTATGTATAAATCTTTGACAATGGACTGTTCTTCATCGATCATCACATAGGACCTTCATGATGTGATCGTTGAGTACTGGTCGAGTACTGCGATTAATCGGCACATCATTAGGGTCTGGTCTGTTTCCTTATGGAATTATACAGATCTGATTCTACAGTTTCTGCTATGGCCGAGCTTTCATGTGTTCAATATGCCATTAGAAACACTATGCCCCTGATGGGACCTTTGCCCTTTGATGTATGACCTTGACTATTATAAGTCACCCCTAAAAATGATTTCCTCCATAAGTTGCATATGCATGCCAAGTTTGAAGTAATTGTATGTGCAATTGCAACAGAATTATCGCCAACATTAAAGATGGGGGCAAACCAACCAACAGAGCAACAAGAGTGCCAGACAGGGCACAATATACGCCCGTCGAGGCCTTGTTCAACCTAAATTGAGGTTAACATGTTTTCTGAACGCAACTGATAAACGCAAATTCTAAGTCCAATTGTGCGACCTTGACCTTGAATATATGTACCGGACACAACCATGCTACTGTAGTGTGTCCAGAAAAACATTGTGGTGACATTTGAGAAGGATCCACTAAGCAGAATTTGAGGTAGAGATGTTACAGACAGACAAATTGAGGTTAACATATTTGTTTAACGCAAATTCTAAGTCTGATTGTGCGACCTTGACCTTGGATATATGTACCAGGACACACCCATGCTGCTGTAGAATGTCCAGATTAACATTGTGGTGAAATTTGAGAAGTATCCACTAAGCAGAATTTGAGATGTTACAGACAAATTGCGGTTAACATATTTGCTAAACGCAATACAAGTCCAATTGTGCAACCTTGACCTTGGATATACGTACCGGGACACACCCATGCTAATGTAGCATGTCCAGAAAAACATTGTGATGACATTTGAGAAGGATCCACCAAGCAGAACTTACAGACAGACAGATAGAGAGACAGCACCATTCCAAAATACGTCCCTCTTTTTAAAACGGGCGTATAAAAACAATATCCCTACACCCACTCACCTAGCTTCAGAGGAGTGGCTATAAAAGAGGATCTACCATATATAAAGAAGGCACAAATTGGAAAGTGTTTTTGCAATGCAGAATGTTGCATAGCCATCAAGTGATACAATGTGCTTTATAAGCATGTGCCTCTGGACACTGTCCATAAAATAGCAGCAAATACAAAACTGTTGAATATTATAAGACTTGAATGCTCTGGTTGAATCAGTGTAACATAAATAGCAGTTATTAGACCATTTAAAATCCTTCATATAAAAGAATTTTCACGCATTTGCAAACAGAATAAACCCAGATCTGATGACTCCTGCAGGAGCTATCCGATCAGGGTCTGCTAGGTTTGCTTATGGAACTACACAGATCGGATTCTACACAGTCTGCCACAGTCAAACATTAATTTATTGATAATGCTTTAAAATATTTCAGCTTATTAATATTCATGATGTCATTATTTCTTTCCATGATATTAAACAGTCAGGGAAATATTTAAGCTATTCCAGCCAGTATGTAATGACTGATTTAGTAGACTGTGACTGTGATCATAATTTATTGGACTGTGACCTTGTATATAAGGATGTTGAGAAATGGGAATATATATTTAGTTACTGTAAATACTCTAAGCTCCTGCAGTGGCTTATCTCTGTCACTACTGTTGAAACAGCCTACAAGTGGCCATTAATGAAGGATAAGCTGTTTGTTTGTCCCCTTCTTTACACCTACCTGCTGTGCAGGTGTGCGACCTGTGACAATAATCCCGTATTATTAGTATCACACTTGTAACAAGTACAAATAGAGTGATGCTGAAAACCAACTTATCGGACCCCCATCTGTACAATGAAAGTTAAGATAATGTCATAAGGATTCTAAATAAAGACGCCTCTTCAAAATCTCTTTAACTCTTCGCTTGCTATTTGCGTCAATATACCTACCTGTAAATAGTGAAGACCCAGATGAGACAGCTCCTGCAGGAGCTGTCTCATCAGGGTCTGCACTATTTACAAGTTAATTGTGCAACCAGTGCACTCCACAGCAGTGATTGCTCAGCAAAATACTTGTACACAGTAAATATATATGTTATTATACAACAGGGCATGGGTAAAGAAAGAGACATGTATTTTAAAATTCAGTAAGAGAAGGGTTAAAATGCCGCTGAGCAATACACAGAATTGTTAGGTATGTCTATGGAGCAAACGCCATAAATAGGCCTTTCTACACCTTTGCAGGGTCTGCTCTGTTTGCTTGTGATATGACAAAGATATGATTTTAACCCTTCGCTTGCTGAATTTTAAAACACAGTTCTCCTTCTTTACTCATGCCCTGTTGTATAATTACATATATCTTCATAAATACACCTTTCTATGCCTCTGTAAAAATCACCTGTTGATTGAAAACCATTGTGATAAATAGAGCTTTTGCTCCTCAGTCAATAGGAGCAAAATGCTCTATTTATCACAATGGATTCAAACTACAAAATTCTAAATTTTTCCTTTTCTCTAGTTGATGCTCCTTTTTGGTAGATTTATTGATATTCAAAGTGGTTGGATCTAAAAATAGCCTATGGAGGAAAGGATTAAATTCAGTGAAACTTAGTCAGTACTGATATTTGCAAACAGTGTAGATCCAGATTAAAGGGCTCCTAAAGGAGCTCTCTAATCAAGGTCTGCATTGTTTGTCATTCAAAATCCTCTTGCAAATTAGGCCCTTGTTTGTGACAGTGTAGATCCAGATTAAAGGGCTCCTAAAGATGGTCTGCATTGTTTGTCATTCAAAATCCTCTTGCAAATTTAGGCCCTAAAATGTTTGTGAATAGCTTCACACTACACAACAGACGATAGAAACAGGGTGGTCCCAATAGCTTAGACCTTGGCACTTTGTACTAGTTGAGTTAAAAACAGTCTCATGGATTTGAGTCCCCTCAGTGGAATTTTTTTTCTGTTATGTCTTACATTTTTGAGCACCAGACAGGAGATCTCCACAATTTTGCTGTAAATGATGCCACAATATCTTTACTACCATGGTTTTTCTCATAGACTTGTCTGATATTCTGAAAATGAACCCTGGCACCACCTATCTGTAGCTGATAAACAATGACAGCGCTTCCTGAAACTAGACCCTTTAGCCTGCATGTTAGTTTATAAGCTGGGCTTTGACAGTTTGGATCCACATCAGCAAACATCAATTAGCTTACTATGAAGATCAAAATATGTCTGTCTCTCAAACTAAGAATTTATTACACAACCTCATGAAAATTATGTTTAATATTTCAAATGAGAAAACAGAACTGACTGTGTGGACAGGATCTGTATAACATAATATGGGAGCTTCCCTTTGGAACTAATCACCTGGTTAATGGTGATTAACGATGATGAAAAGAGAAGCTGGACTAAGTCCAAATTTATCCTATGAATGCTGCTTATTAATTACCAAACCTTCAAAATTTTCAAACAACCTAGATAATACCATTCTCCATGAAAATCAAGGCAAAGTCTCGAGACAAAATGTATATGGCAACATCTGAATGATCGGATTGCGTAATATAACATGAAAACTAATTATTAAAGCTAAGGCTTTATTTAATTAACTGTAAACCCATTCCCTCATAGGCTATTTTTAGAACCAACCACTTTGAATGAATCTACCGAAAAGGAGCATTAACTAGAGGAAAGGAAAATTTGTGAATTTTGTAGTTTGAAACCATTGTGATAAATAGAGCATTTGCTCCTATAGGAGCAAATGCTCTATTTATCACAATGGTTTCACAAAGTGACATTTACAGAAGCGTCAAAAGGCGTCAATATGCGGGAATGGGTTAAACCACCTGTATCACGACTTGTAAAAAAAGTTCTCCCAATTATTTATTAGTCAGCTCATATCATGAATCAAGCTTGAGTCAGTTCCCAGTTCACACCTTTCCCACTTCTGGTTTATCACTCACAATTTTTCACACATAAACAAACAATTACATCTTAATATGTTACTCTTCTGTTTGTGGTAGGAACTTAAGGAAGGTTTTTTCTTAGAAATGCATGTTGAAGTTTATAAACAACCTTAGATATTCCACACAAATCTCAAATCTCTACAAAGAATGGAAATTCCCAACAAACTGACAATAATATTATATTTATAAACCATGTTGCATTTTTCATCAAGGATTTCCACTCACCATTGACAGAGTACATTGCATTAATTGTAAGTAGGGGGTAAAGTTTGCCGTTAAACTGCTACATTATTTGGTGCTTGCTGAATCTGCAGTTAGTTTTAATTCTAAACCTAATCCAATTTTCTGAATCTGTTTGAAAAATGTTAACTGAAGGTCACACAGTGTGAATCCTGTTCGTACACTAGGACAGTCTCTGATCTGGGTCTGAACTGTTTTTCAAATGCCAGAAAGGATTAAAGGTTAATGTCAGATATAAATACTACTTCATGTCTAGTTCCAGAATAGAAACAGTCTGACACGACAGCCCCACCCACCTTATCCCTGCACTACAGTAAAACCCTTCTAAACCAGATGTGCAATTTAGTACAAATATCGGTCTTAAAGACAGGTGGCAGCTAAATGCAAGGAGTTTTCAGCATGACTTTCACCCTGTATTAACCCATTCCCTCATATTGACACCTTTTGATGCTTCTGCAAAAGTTACTTTATGAAAAGAGCATTTGCTCCATAGGAGCAATTTAAGTCAATTTGGCACCATTTCGATAATTTGTGAACCCTTCACTCCATGGATATTTATGAAAGAAATAACGTATATATTAAGAGTAATTAGCTTAATCTCTATAATGACATATTTGGCCCTGGTTAAAACTGTAGTTCGTGAAATCACATTTATATAATTCTATAAGCAAATAGATCTGATTAGATGGCAACTGGGTCTACTCTGTTTGCAAAGGCGTTATAATATATGGAGTGAAGGCTTGAATTAGACACAGTAGTAAATAGTGTAAACCTTGATCCGTGATCTAGATCTGCACTATTTGTCTATGTTTGTCTACAGTAGAACCTGTCTTAAGTGGTCATCAAAAATATGTCTTGAATTAATTTGGGTCTGTAAGACAGGTAATGTAGCATAATGCAGATCAAAAGTGATGCAAAGCTCCTGTAGCTTTCTGCATTATTTTTGCCCTGCATAAGCAACCACCTGCGTTTCAGGACTCATAAACGAATATCTGCTTAACCCTTTCCCTGTTCTAGGTTTATTTCATTTTTCAATACCTACTGCATATTCATGGCCAAAATAGTTATAATGAAATATGGAAGGTGGAACATTGTAGCCATTTTAGGAACTAAAGACACATATCTTTCAAATCCTATTTCCAAACAGAGTAGACCCTGATCAGACGGCTCCTAGAGGAGCCGTCTGATCTGGGTCTACTCTGTTTGCAAATGCATGAAAACACGCTTACATGAGGGAAAGGGTTAAGAAAGGTTCTACTGTATTCAAATACTCAAGGTTATTAAATGTCTAAATGTAGCCTCCATTGAATGAAAATGTCAAACCTGTCTATGAATAAGCTGATAATTACAAATGTCTACTTCTCTAACATTTTGCAGAAAAAAACAACAACAACAACTAAACTGAACTCATTCTCTCCTAGGCTATTTTTAGACCCTACCTTTTTTAATTAATCTACCAAAAAGGAGCATTAACTAGAGAAAAGGAAATTTTTAGAATTTTGTAGTTTGAAACCATTCAGATAAATAGAGCATTTACTCTTATAGGAGCAAATGCTCTATTTATACAATGGTTTCACAATGTGAATTTTATAGAGGTGCAAAAATGCGTCACTAGGGGGTAACGTGTTAACTTGATAGACAACAAGCATATTGTACTAAATCAGGTTTGACTACCCGTATATCATTTGACCCTTTATCTGATAAGCCTTTTCATATCTTTGCAAACAATGCAGACCCAGATTTGATCAGTTTGATCTTTATTCTTATGAAAAAATACAGATCTGAATCATCTATTTCTGCTATAGCCAAAACTTCTGTTTTTCACATTCATGGTGTCATTATTTCTTACATCAATATTCATGAAATAAAGGATTAAAATCAATTTTATCAACAAAGTTGACTGAAGTAAAAGCGATCAGTGAAACCTCCAGTATCATACTGAAAGAGAACCCTAATCCGGCTCACATCTTTTGTTGCAGTTACACAACACAGTTCTAAAACCTACCCTAATCACCTAGAGTATTCAGACACCCAGTATCCTCTCTCCAACCATTAGTAAAGCTAAATAATTTCGCACCATTCAGATAATATTAACTCTTTCCTTCATTATAAACACCTTTTTATGCCTTTCCAAACAGAGTAGACCCAGATCAGACGTATCCTGTAGGAGCTGTCAGATCTGGTTCCCCTGTGTTTGCTTACATGTATGTCTAAGATCCTAAAGTTTCTGCTAATACCAAACATTCATGTAAAAATGTCTGTCAGAATACATCATATGTAGCATTATTTAGGGTAAAATTACATTCTAGTTTTAAGCCCAGAATAAACATGTAACATTGATTCTGAAACATCCCAACACAAACCAACAGATTCTTCACTACCCATTATGAGCAAATGCCCTATTTTTCACAATGGTTTCAAGACTACACAATTCTAATATGTTCCTTTTCTCTAATAAAAGTTCCTTTTTGGTAGATTTAATCAAAGAGGTTGGATCTTAAAATAGCCTCTGCAGGAATGGGTTAACCTTTTCCCTATTCTATGTTAATTCCCTATCTTAATTCATAATTTCAATACCTACTGAATATTCATGGACAAAATAGTTATAATGAAATTTGGAAGGTGGAACACTGTAGGCAGTTTAGAATCTAAAAAACAGATCTATCAAATTTCATTAGCAAACAGAGCAGACCCTGAACAGATGGCTCCTTTTGGAGCCATCTGATCTGGGTCTCCTCTGTTTGCAAATGCATGAAAACACGTTTATAAATATGAAGGAATGGGTTAAAAAGTTGCAGCTTCATAAGTTGAGTATACATGTCGAGGATGAAATCTTAAATCAGTACAAGAGGGTCAAGATGGCTCTTAATCGCTCACCTGATAACCATAGATTTAAGAGTATAGTTAGGTAGCCCCAGGAAGGGGCCAATATTGATCTATGGGACAATATTTGAACAATGTTGATAGTGGATCATGAGCAGTGGTTCTGGAAAACAAGATTTTCAAAGATTTAGAATATTGATTTTATCAAGACAATCATTCTGACCAATGGAGATTGGGCTAAATATGTCATCTCTAAAGTGAATTTTCTAAGATTTGACCTAGTGACCTACTTTTAATCCCATCTCACCTATAATCAAACTAAACCTTGATATCACTAAGACAAACATTCTGAGCAAAATTGAGGAAGATTGGGCTAAAAATGTGGCTGCTGAAGTATAAACAATATTTTTTCTAAGATGTGACCTAGTGACCTACTTTTTGGCCCCACTGAACCCACTTTCAAACTCTTCCAAGATTTTATCAGGACAATCAGTTTCATGAAGATTGGGCTAAAAATGTGACCTCTAAGCAAGTTCACAAGGTTTTCCTACCATCTGACCTAGTGACCTAGTTTCTGAACCCACGTGACCCACTTTTAAACTCGTTTGAGATTTTATCAAGAGGATCATTCTAAGTTTCATGAAGATTGGACAAAAAATGTGACCTCTAGAGTGTTCACAAGGTTTTTCTACTATTTGACCTAATTATCTAGTTTTTGATCCCACATGACCCACTTTCACATTAGTCTGAGATTTTATCAAGACAATGATCATTCTGACTAAGTTTCATGAAGATTGGACAAAATATGTGACCAATAGAGTGTACACAAGGTTTTTCTACTATTTGACCTAATGATATAGTTTTTGACCCCACATAACCCACTTTCAAAACAATCATTCTGATAAAGTTTCATGAAGATTCGTCTAAAGATGTGACCTCTAGAGTGTTCACAATGTCTTTTTACTATTTGACATGGTGACCTAGTTTTTGACCCCACATGACCCACTTTCATAATCGCCCGGAATTTTATTAAGACAATCATTCTGACCAAGTTTCATGAAGATTGGACTGAAAATGTGACCTCTAGAGTGTTCATAAGGTTTTTCTACTATTTGACCTAGTGACATAGTTTTTGACCAAACATGACCCACTTTCAAACTCGTCCGAGATTTTATCAAGATAATCATTCTGACTAGGTTTAAGGAAGATTGGACCACTAGAGTGTCCACAAGCAAATTGTTGACATCGGACATTCAAGTCTGCCAATAAAAAGTTAAAAATTGATTGTCAAGGTCAGGATATAGGCTAAGACACAGAGAAACAGAAATACTGACAGGAAACAAACAATATGCTCCAATCATTGTTCATGGGGACTTAAAGTGGCTATTTAAGACAATTAACTCCAGCATGATTCATTCTTTTCTGAACTCAGCAGTTTTTATAAAAACATGACGGCATAATTCATATTTTGTTGAGCATGACAAAGGTTGTACTGCTGGTGGTTTCTGGAAAACAAAAGTCACGTTCTTCCTCTAAACTTGCAGCAATGTTGCACACCGCCCACAGAGACTAAGCTATGAAATGTCATGACAACAGATAAATGTTTTTGCAGTCTGTAGCCCCCTACACAAACTACACACCAGCGGCCTCAGACTTCTGGTATTTACTGTTACTTCCTAGTTCAGGCTGTCCAGCACTGTTAACTCTTTCGCTGCCAATGTCAAATCAGTGACCACTTTTGCAAACAGTTTAGGTCAAGATGAGATGCCAATTAACTAAATATCTCATCAGGATTTCAGTTGTTAATGTTTTTGTTTTTCCAGAAACTCAAAATTGATAATTAAAGCAAACAACATTTTTGCAGATCATCAATTTTCGGCAGCATAAGAGTTAAACATGATTTCCACATGAAGGCAATCAACTCTACACACAAGCCAAACAGTTCCACTAATTGGCTCAGCAATCAAGAAACAGATGACATTTACAGGCCGTGAATCAAAAGTGAAACATCTGTGGAAAATAGGAGCTTCCGTCTTTAAATTTGGTTGAGCTACGAGGCATCAAAGCCAGAGATTGCTCAAGTTCTTTGTTCTGTATGAACATTTATCATTGAAACAAACAATTTCTAACAGAAACAATTTGACTTTTAATCCATTCCCCGCATAAATACGCCTTTTGACGCCTCTGTAAAAGTCACTTTGTGAAACCATTGTGATAAACAGAGCATTTGCTCCACTGGAGCAAATGCTCTATTTATCACAATGGTTTCAAAACTACACAATTCTAAAAATGTTCCTTTTCCCTAGTAAATGCTCCTTTCCGGTAGAGTTATTCAAAGAGGCTGGATCTAAAAATAGCCTATGGGGGAATGGGTTAACCCAAGATTACTCTGTATACACACCTTTTCATGCCTTTGCAAAAAGAGTAGACCTAGATAAGACGGCTTCGCTTGCTTACCAAATAATACAGATCTGATTCTAAAGCTTCTCTGCCCTTGCACATTTCTGAGTTCATATGATATTATAAAGATTCATTTATTTAATATTAATAATGTAATTACTTCTTACATAAATATTCATGGAATGAAGGGTTAAGAATTTCACTTTATCATATTATGTCTTTATTGCCCCACCAGCGGATGAAACATCAATATGAATGATGGACAGTGGGGGAAGTTAGATAAATATAATCATGTCACCCAAACAATATCCTTTCTAGAGTATCTGATCAGGGTCTGCCTAGGCCTTTTTATGCCTTTGCAAACAGACTAGATCCAGATCAGATGGCTCATGTAGGAGTCGTCTGATCAGGGTTTGCTCTGTTTGCTTACAAGATAAGACAGGTCTGATTCTTCTGTTTCTGCCATGGCAAAAAAAAACCTTTGTTTATATGCCAGAATATTTATTTATATTCATGAATACTTGTAGAAGTTTTCATGAGGAAAAACATTAACCTTTCCCTCATACAAACATGTTTTCACGCATTTGCAAACAGAGTAGACCCAGATCAGATGGCTCCTAGAGGAGCCATCTGATCAGGGTCTACTCTGTTTGCTAATAGAATTTGATAGATCTGTTTCTTAGCTTTCTAAAATGTCTACAATGTTCCACTTTCCATATTTCAGTATAACTATTTTGCTAATGAATGTTTAGTAGGTATTGAAATTTACAATAAACATAGAAGAGGGAAAGGGTTAAACACTTTTTCACGGGTTTGCAAACAGAGTAGACTCAGGTCAAACAGCTCCTATAATAGACTGAACAGTTTGATTAAGCAATTATAATTACATGACTGTTTATAATAGATCTGACTCTACTGTTTCTACAAATACCAGAATTACGTACCATTATAATTCAGCTAATAAAGGGTTACCTGCAAAGTGGAGATTGCCATTCCTGCATTTCATTATGGAATCTGTTTATTTCATTTCTTTTTTCCCGAACAAAAATTCTCATTTATCTCTTTGCACACCTATAATGCAGCGGTGGATTTAGTTGACCAGTGAAAAATTGACCTATTCAAACAGTTTGCATCCAGATCAGGACACCACTAAGTGGATCCTGATCTGAGACCAGTCTAGTGTCTGTCACTCAGACTCTATATCTGCAATATTTGGTAAATTATTTTGTTCACAATGTTGCAGATGACATAAATTACTTAGCATGCAGAGTATTATAACAAGTGGTGTAGGTTGAAAATGTAATGATAACCCTTTCCCTGTTTAATATTCATATTGAAAATAAAATTACATCAAGAATATCTATTAGCTGATTTTTATAATGTACACAGGATGTTTCAAGCCTTCGCTTGCTATTCACGTCAATATACCTACCTGTACATAGTGAAGACCCTGATGAGACAGCTCCTGCAGGAGCTGTCTCATCTGGGTCTTCACTATTCACAAGTTGATTGTGCAACCAGTGCACTCCACAGCAGGGAATGCACAGCGAAGTACTTGTACACAGTGAAGAGATATGAAATTATACAACAGGGCATGGGTAAAGAAGGAGAAATGTATTTTAAAATTCAGCAAGCGAAGGGTTAATATTGGTAGAAACTGTGAAGTCAGATTTGTAATAATTTCATATGCAAACTAAACAGACCTTTATCAGACAGCTCCAACAGGAGCCCTCTAATCTGGGTCTACTCTGTTTGCAAAGGCATGAAATTGTGGTTAGGGAAAGGGGTAAATCACATTTCAATGAAAAGGTCTGAATACTTCAATCTTATCATCTGCAAACACAGTTGCAGCATTGATGTCATCAGGTGGATTTATATATCTTTTTTTTTCCTTTTTCGAGGAATGTATCAAATTATGTGAAATATTTAAAACTAAATATTTAACATGATTTTGACACTCAGTCAAAGCTGAATTTTTAGAGTGGAGTAGTCCATCATAGTTTATTGAAGAGTAAGTCCATACAGTGTATGAATGGTTAAAATAAATTGGGGGGATTTTCAATGACAAACAGTGCAGATAAAGATCAGAGGACACCTCTAGGAAACCTCTGATCTGGGTCTAAACTGAGTCTAAACTCTATCTATCTATAGGAGCCATCTGATCAAGGTCTGCTCTGTTTATGGCATTACCCTTTCCTCCAAAAATACGCCTTTGTACGCCTCTGTAATAACCACTTCTTGAAATCATTGTGATAAATAGAGCATTTGCTCCTGTAGGAGCAAAATGCTCTATTTATCACAATGGTTTCAAACTACAAAATTCTAAAATTTTACATTTCTCTAGTAAATGTTCCTTATGGGTAGAATTTCATTCAAAGAGGTTGGGTCTAAAAATAGCATATGGAGGGAAGGGGATAATATAGATCTGATTCTAGTTTTTGCAAGGGCAAAATTTACTCTTTCATACCACCATAAAATTACAAACATTTCAGGGGGCAAAATTATCATGAAGGCAACATGTTTACAGAAATGTTCTCAGCAGCCAAAAGGTTTAGAATGCAATTATTGCTGCATTGGTATGTATGGGATTTGGAACTATTACTCCTGAAGACTGCAAAATGAAACCATGCATTAACTATAGCCCCGAGCCATTATTTCTCTCTCTCAATCCATGTGCATCTAATTGGCTCAAAGCTCAGAAAAGCATAAAGGCTGTTTTCAAAGATTTTACCAATTAACGGATTCCAAATGGAAACAATTTGCACAGAAATTAGCATTTATCCTATCTTAAAAGTCATCCACATGTCAGTCCAGTCAGGTAAGTATTTAATGCTACAAACAGTATAACTTACCCCTTCTCATGCTGAATATTCGAATATGAATCCATTCAATGTGAAATATAAATAGCACAATTATTCTAAAGTTGAATCAATTGCAGTCACCGAATTACTATAGGAGCTGTCTTATATTGGTCTACACTATTTGCAAATGCAGATAGGTACTGTATGTTAAATTAAAATTGATAATAGCATGAAAAGGGTTAAAACACCAAATAATTATGTACAACCTCTAATAAGTGAGTCAAAACCAAATTCTTTGCAACTTGGGTTCGAAACCATTAACAACCTTATACCATGAAATGAAATGACAATTCTAACATTACTGATGCACTAACAATGAGGTTTTTGGCTCAATGCATTGAATAAGTAGAATTACTGTGCTGCTATATTCACCCTTAACAAGTTAAGCCCAACTTGACTTGCATTGGCAAACAGATAGCATCCACATAAGATGCCAAGTAACTTAGCAGTTCACCTGGGTCCAAGCTGTTTGACACTTGGTCAGTAGTATTTCAAAAGTTAACCTCTACTGTGCAGGACAAGAGTCACCATTCAATGTCCTTTGCAAACCTACAGGAGCCTCCTATAGGAGCCATCTGATCTTGGTCTACTCTGTTTGCAAAAGCGTAGAATGGTATATTTATGGAGTTAAAGATGGCACCTACAACACAAAATTTCATAAACATCTCTAAACATCTTAATTTTGTAAGCAATTTGAAACCCGACTTATAGCATTCAGGTGTAAATAAAGCAGTCACACCCAGTCCTTTGAGAAAACTAGACTCAAAAGCAGAACCATGATGGAATTTTGATAAATCTTCCAGATAACAGTTAAAATTCCTGTGAATTTGTTTCATGTTCCTATAATGGTTGTCATGACATTGAATTTAAGTAAGCTTTAGTATTATACATAATAATATTAGAACGCCAAATAGATTTACAGACCAAAAACTCATTTAAGTCTTTCCCCCATAGTCGCCTTTTCATGTCTTTGCAAACAGAGAAGACCAAGATCAGAAGGCTCTAGTAGGAAGAGTCTGATCAGGGTCTGTTCTGTTTGCTTATGGAATAACAGAACTATAGATACGGGTGCGTACCACAAGTAGTAAAACCGTCATTTCTCTTTGAGACGATTCTAAAGAGTGCAGTCACAGTATAGGGTTTGGTGGAAAAATAAAGGAGTTATTCTTGAAAATGTTTAAGTTTACGCATCTGATCTATAGCTCTGGAATGGTTTGCTCTGTTGCTAAAATGGAATAATATAGATCTGATTCTAATGTTACTGCAATGACAAAAAAGAGCCGTGTGCAGCGTCAACGCTCGTCTGATCTGGTGCTTGGCCACTGCATACACTTCTCCTCAAAGAGATCTACCAACTTATGAAGTTTCATGCTGATACCTCTTATATTTTTTTAATAATCAGCTACATTTAAGTTTTTTGTCTGCTAACGACGACAACGCCTACAACTACGCCTACAACAACACCTATGACCCAGTGATCTCATTATAGCTCGACATAATCTTCGAAACAGACGAGCTAAAAATGTCTGCCTTCATATGCTATTATATTTAATGATCAGCTAATTAATATTCATGATTCCTTTATTTCTTACATGAATATTCAACAGGTTTAGGGTAACAGTTATTTGTGATTGTTAAAGGTCATCAATTAGTGTGTTATAAAGTGTAAAAGGGGTGGGGGTCCCCAACAAACGTAAGTTTTTTTCTTGAATTTTGAATTTTCCTATTAACCCCACCCCTATGTCCCTCTTGTTTTATTTTGATTTACATTAAAACCCCTCCAAACTGGAATTCTAATCAGAATTATTTTTAGATACGTTTAGGTAGGTCACACTGCTTAATGCACTCCTGGGTGAAATCAAAGTCCAGCAGAAAGTTCCTCTAAGAGCTTTCTGCATGACTTTCACCCTGCATTAAGCTGCCACCTGTCCCCAAGGCCAGCATTGATACTAAATTCAACATCAGGTTTAGAGAGGATTTACTATACAAATATGCATACATATGTATAAAAGTTTTGCAGTGTTTTACTATTGAAACATCTCCCATTTCTGAGATACAAGAATTATGCTTTTTGCAAATTGTATGCATCAGTTTGATATTTTGGCACAGAATGTTTTGGCCATGGCAGAAACTGTGTAATTAGATCTATATTATACCATAGGTAAACTGGGTATACCCTGTTTGCAAAGGTGTATTTATGGAGTACAGGGTTACTATTATCATATATTGCTGTAAAATATAGATTATACACCTAGTGGTACTAAGTAATAAGTACATGTATAAGCAGTTATAGTTTAACCCTTTCTTTCATATAAATGCATTATCAAGCATTTGCAAGCAGAATAACACCAGATCAGACAGCTCTTATAGCAGCTGTTTAAAGGGTCTGCTCTGTTTGCTTTTGACATGATATACCGGTAGATCAGATTGACTACAGTTCTTGTCAAAGCAAAAATTCCCTTGAAAAGGAGATATTCTTGAAAAATATTTTGTTACCTTTACCTCATAGCAATATTATTAGTTATTGGGTTTATCACTGACCCACTACGGAAATATAGGGGGTCTGTAGGATGAATAGGGAGCGAGGCGATAGCCGAGTCCCCCTATTTATCTTACAGACCCCCTATATTTCCGTAGTGGGTCAGTGACAAACCCAATAACTGATTTATTTCATCAACCACTTTTCACCATTTATTTTGACAATGATATTGACATTAATTACTTGTTTGTTATAATTACGGAAATGATGTTAACATTAAAATGACGTCATTGTTAATATACAGAGTCGCGCATCACAATTTTACATAACCAAAAAACCACGGCCAAGCAAACAAAAAGTTTAATTAAAATGCGCCAATTGGTTATAATTAGTGAATATTTACTAAAATAGCTAATGTCGTGGATCAAAATAATGATTAAAAGACGAACTGTTTTGAATGACAGGCATTTTGCTGCAGTATGTCAATAGTGGGTCAGCTACTGACTCTCTATAGAAATATAGAGTGTCACCACGTAACTGCTCTTATCCAATGAAAAGGCCAGAAACTAGTGGGAGGTGAAATAAATACCTTTTAATGCCTTTGCAAACAGAGTAGAACCAGGTCAGACCATTCTTGTAAGGGCCATCCAATTACCAGCAGTGTCTATTCTGTTTGCTAACAGCATTACAGGTACAGAGATCTAATTCTAAAGTACCTGCCATAGCCAAAACATAATGTGTTCAAACTGTCCATTAACCATTATAAAAATTCAGCCAATAAATATTCAAAATCTGATTATTTCTTACAATATATATTCATCAGGTAAATTCAAATAAGGCTAATAAGTACATTTTCAATGCTTCTGATTTGGCATCTGCAGGTACTGGGTAACCAAAAAATTGTTTGACATTCTACGAAAGTGGAATTGTAGTAGGCTACATCGTCATGTATATAACCTTTCTGGGCTTTCATGATCACACATGACCAAATATTTTACAATGTAAAAGGACCATCTGAAATTCAGCATACACAGGCTGGCTTGTAAACACAGCCACCACAGGCATGTGTGTAACATGATCTTGTAGATCCCAAGAAATGCTTCTCCTGGAGGTTCGTTCCCTTTAACCCTTCAGATTACTTGAATTGCCACACCACAAATAAATTTTTACTTATTTTGGTAGCCAGAAGAACAACTCTACCCATACAACTCCTGTGTGATCTAAGAATTGTTTATTGTCAATATTGATTATCCTTTTCTAAACTTCATACATCTGCAATGTTTAATTTAAAATACATTTACATGGTGTGTACAGATGAAAGGTTTCTTAGGACATAAACTCCTGCTTATATTCTTTGCCCTAGATCTGGCAAGAAAATTTATACATAAAAAAGCAGAGTTTTATGAAACTAATTGAGTGGAAAGGCTGAGCAATAATTGGCAAAAATAAGCCTCATCACTGCTGGTTCAAGAGACAGACATGATCTGAACAGCTGCTTTCTTGACAGCATGATGTGGACAAAGCAATTTAAAATCTGGAAGCCACTAGATCAATCATATGGACATCAGATCTATTGTAACTTCATATGCAAACAGAATAGACCCTGTAATCAAACGGTTCCTACAGGACCTGTCTGACCTGGGTTAACTCTGTAATAACCCTTTCTTCCAGAACGAATGTATGCCTTCCTACACCTTTGCAAACAGAGTAGAACCAGACCGCCTGTAACATGTAAGAGCCGTCTGATCAGGGTCTGCTCCGTTTGCTTATGAAATAATACAGATATGACTCTCTAGTATCTGCCATCACCAACATTTCCTTTATTCATATGCCATTACAAATACGAATCTAATGTTCATGACGTCATTATAATTCTTACATGAACATCCATGAGGGGTTAAAAAGGCGTGAAAAAGCATTTATATGGAGGAAAGGGTTGTTATGTTATACAACAAACAACAGAACTAATGGTTCAATTTTGTGTTATTATCTTATGTAAAATAATAAAATAACATATAAACTGAATCGTTTCCGTTTTCTATCCCAATATTCTTCAGAAATATTAACCCTCTACTCATGAAGTTTTCATACAGTACTCCACCTTTTACGGAAATTAACCAGGCCTTTTGACCCCTTTGCAGGTTATATGCTTATGATCATTAGCCCTTCGCTTGCTATTCACGTCAATATACCTACTTGTAAACAGTGAAGACCCAGATGAGACAGCTCCTGCAGGAGCTGTCTCATCAGAGTCTGCACTATTTACAAGTTGATTGTGCAACCAATGCACTCCACAGCAGTGATTGCACAGCGAAATACTTGTACACGGTGAAGATATATGTAATTATACAACAGGGCATGGGTAAAGAAGGAGAAATGTATTTTAAAATTCAGCAAACGAAGGGTTAAGTTATGATTACAAATAACCGGTACATAGATCTGAATCTACAAATTTCAGCCATGACAAAACATTTGTGTTTACTCTTTCCCTGTTCAACATTTATTCCAAATTTTAAAAACTACTGAATATTCATGGAACAAAAGTTCAGCTAATTAATATTCATTGTGCCATTATTTCATATATGAATATTCATCTTGTAATGTGTTAATTAATTTTTGTTTTAAAAACATTAAATAAGAAAATTTATTAATTGCAATGGCAGAAGAGAAGAAGCAGACATGTAACATAAGCAAACAGAAGCTATAAGTATGAAACAAGAGTGTTCGAAGGGACACATGTGTCACCTTCTGGGAGAAGAGTCACTATAAAAAAAGAAAGTGTGAGAGACAGACGGACAACGGAAAAGTGATCCCTAAGTGACACACTGCCTCTTGGCAGGTGACACAAAAAGAGCCAATACCCTACTGAACAACAGCAAAAAATGTACAAACTGTTTATGACATGCAATCATACATGAATCCCAAACATAATCATGGTACTAATTAACCCTTTAACCATGAATATTCATGTAAAAACAAGAGTCGTCACGGGTGACAAATGCCCCCAAAGTGTTTGACACCGAAATGCATTTTGGCGGAAAAACAATACAATGTAATGCAGGTGTAACATGAAATTTTGATGCTGTTAAAAATGACACAGGAGTCAGTTCTTAACATTAGAAACAGAACGTTTGACGATTATGATAGCTAAGAAAAGAGCCAAGCATCAAAACTTAGTTAAAAAGGACCCTAAGTCATTCTCAACGTTAAAAAGGACCCTGGGTTGATTGTCAACGTTTAAGGTATAGGAGATATGCTCTGGACAAGCTTTTTATATCTGGTAAGATATAGGAGATATGCTCCGGACTGTAAAATTGAGGTCAAAGGTCAAGGTCAAGGTCAAGGTCAGTGATCTGAAAATGGTACACGACTCTCCGCCATCCCAAGATGAACTCACAAACCAAATTTGGAATCCGTAGCTGGTAAGGTATAGGAAAAATGCTCCGGACAAGCTTTGTGTAAAATCTAGGTCAAAGGTCAAGGTCACAGTGACCTGAAAATGGTACGCGACACACCGTCATCCCAAGATAAACTCACACATCAAATTTGGAATCCGTAGCTGGTAAGGTATAGGACAACCTTTTTTGTAAAATCGAGGTCGAAGGTCAAGGTCAAGGTCACCTGAAAATGGTACGAGACACTCCGCCATCTGAAGGTGATCTCACACACCAAATTTGGAATCCGTATCTGGTAAGGTATAGGAGATATGCTCTGGACAAGCTTTTTGTAAAATCGGTCAAGTTCAAGGTCAAGGTTAAGGTCATAGTGACCTGGAAATGGTACATGACAATCCGCCATCCCAAGATGAACTCACACAGCAAATTTGGAATCTGTAGCTGGTAAGGTAAAGGAGATATGCTCCGGACAAGCTTTTTGTAAAATCGGTCAAAGGTCATGGTCAAGGTCACAGTGATCTGAAAATGGTACGCGACACTCCTCCATCCCAAGATGAACTCACACACCAAATTTGGAATCCTTAGCTGGTAAGGAATAGGAGATATACTCCGAACAAGCTTTTTGTAGCTGGTAAAGTATAAGCGGTTTTTAAAATCGAGGTCAAAGGTCAAGGTCAAGGTCACAGTGACCTGGAAATGGTACGCGACACTCCGCCATCCCAAGATGAACTCACACACCAAATTTGGAATCTGTAGCTGGTAAGGTAAAGGAGATATGCTCCGGACAAGCTTTTTGTAAAATCGGTCAAAGGTCATGGTCAAGGTCACAGTGATCTGAAAATGGTACGCGACACTCCTCCATCCCAAGATGAACTCACACACCAAATTTGGAATCCTTAGCTGGTAAGGTATAGGAGATATACTCCGGACAAGCTTTTTGTAGCTGGTAAGGCATAAGCTTTTTTTAAAATTGAGGTCAAAGGTCAAGGTCAAGGTCACAGTGACCTGGAAATGGTACGCGACACTCTGCCATCCCAAGATGAACTCACACAGCAAATTTGGAATCTGTAGCTGGTAAGGTAAAGGAGATATGCTCTGGACAAGCTTTTTGTAAAATCAAGGTCAAAGGTCAAGGTCAAGGTCACAGTGACATGAAAATGGTACGCGACACTCCCCCATCCCAAGATGAACTCACACACCAAATTTGGTATCCGTAGCTGATGTGACAAAGGAAATATACTCCGGACAAAATGTACACACACCCACACACACACACACACACACCCACCCACCCCCACACACACACACACACACACACACACACACACCCACCCACACACGCACGGTGCGATCACTATATGCCGCCAAAGCCTAGCTTTGGGGGCATAAAAATCACATTAATATTAATTGGCAGAGTTTGTATAATGGCAAATGTCGGAAACTGTAGAATCAGATCAATATTATGTCATAATCAAACTGAGCAGACCCTGATCAGACGGCCCCTGTAGGAGCTGTCTGATATGGGTCTTCTGGCATATAGATATTATGGAGTAAAGCGTTAAATGTAATCACATAAATTAAACACTCACTTAGTCAGCACATATTGTTACACTGCAACCTATCCCAAATCCACCTTCAAACGGACCATTCTTCAGCATTACAGTGTTCATTCAGCAGTGACTTATTTCATGCAATGTTGAACAAGAAGCTTGTTGATAGTACCTGACAAGTTGACACAATTAACCGCTACTACAATGAACAACTTAACAAAAATTCATCTGTATTTTATTCCTATAATTAATTTTTCTGCCTTTTATTTTAAAGAAATACAATCAGAAAGTCAGAAACTTTGAATTCTGATAAGCTGCAAAGTTACTCAGCATATCATCTGGATCCAAACCGTTTTGAAAAGCTGTAGCAAATTTACCTGCATGCATGTTAAAAGTTAATGTAACACCCAGGGTCATAATACTAAGGACAAACATCCTTTCTTTCACTCAGACCCATATTTCTTTCACTTATTGTGACACCCACCCAGTCTTGTCATCAGTCATAGAATGATCCACCTTTAACCTGTTCTGTTGTCTACTTCATGTTCCACATTTGTTTTATCTTGTACAGTAAAACCTCTCTATAATGGCCACTAAATTACATTAAGTATGTTGTGATGAAGGTAGGTGGTTGCTTAAAGCAAGGTGAAAGTAAAACAGAATGCTCCTTTACTTTCACCTTGCTTTAAGCAGCCACCTGCTCTAAATACCAGCTAATTAACTCAATTTAGTGGTAGTTAAAGAGAGGTGTGACTGTGTTTCTTTTTCCAAAACATGATCAGAGCATAAAACAGTGAAGTTTTGATGACATACCAAGTCACTTGTTGTCTCATCTGGACCCATACTCAGAGCAACATGTAAAGGTGTGTATTCAAATATTAAAACCATCATCATTTCTCCACCAAACCCTTCTCTTTGGAGACAACACTGGGTTTGGTAGAGAAATCCAGGAGCTCTTTTTGACAATGTATCAATTTATGCACCTTATCAGGGCTACTGTATCACTGTTTGCAGATGACATGAGCCCTATTGTTATTTACTTCCAATCTCTCCTCTCCACTAGTATGTACAACTAATTTTAAATCAGTTTTTAAATCCTTTTAATAAATTTAAATTAAACCAATATGGTAGCAAATAGTGTAGATCCTGATCATTAACCACTCCTTCAGGAGCCTTTTGATCTGAGTCTACACTATTTGCCTATGACTGTCTGTCCAAATAATTAGGTAATTAGGGAACTCTAGTTTAGGATCAAACACACCCTTCTTATATCTCCCTGAGGCAAAACTCATGTGTCTTTTTTGTATCATGATGTACAATAGGCACAAGGTGGGGGTGGCCACACCCCCTACCTCTAACCAGTGATAGTATCTATATACCATACTTCCTGTGGTTTTGGCTCAGCCTTTTATTATTCCTTCGAACCCAAGGACACAAGTGCTCTGTCATTTGCAAACAGTGTAGAAACAGATCAGAGAGCTCCTAGAGGAGTCCCCTAATCTGGGTTTGCACTATTTGTAATTCAAAATGTCCTACCAACATAAGTCATTCATACTGAATGAACAGTATTATTATCGATGTATTACAGTCAACCAATGATGATCTATTCAACTTGACTATTCAGCACTCAAAAGGTTTGTCTGTTGACACAGGTTCTTTATAAGCTTATGGTCATGATTATCTCCTTATCCCTTTCCCTGTTCTGTATTTAGGCAAAATTTCAATACCTACTGAATATTCATTAACAAAATAATAATAATGAAATATGGAAGATGGAACATTGTGCCCATTTTAGAAAGTAAAGACACAGGTCTATCAAATTCTATTAGCAAACAGAGTAGACCCTGATCAGACGGCTCCTCTAGGAGCCGTCTGATCTGGGTCTACTCTGTTTGCAAATGCGTGAAAACACGTTTATATGAGGGAAAGGGTTATAGTACTCTTTATGATAATATGATAAATACTCTACGAGGTCTATGGATACGGTTTTGATCAAGATGAGAAATTGAGTAAATCAATATATCACCAGGACCCAAACTACTTAACCCTTTCCCTGTTCAATATTCATGTAAGCAATAGTGAATTCATGAATATTTACAGTAAAACCTCTCTATAATGGCAACTAAATTGTGTTAATTAGTTGGTATTTTGGGCAAGTGGCTGATTAAAGCAAGGTGAAAGTAAAACAGAATGCTCCTATAGGAGCGTTGTGTTTTACTTTCACATATTCATATTGCTTTAGGCAGACACAACATACTTGATGTAATTTAGTGGCCGTTATAGAGCGGTTTTACTGTATTTGTTGAATTTTTATAGTGGTTCATGTATACAGGATTGTTTTGGTATTGGTAGAAACTGTAGTCATATCTATTATAGTTTCAAAAGCATACTGAGCAAACCCGGATCAGATGGCTTTATAAAGGAAATGCATGAAAAATCATTTAAAAGAAGGAAAGGGTTAACCCATATTCTCATAGATAAGTTAACTCCTTTACAAATAGAGTAGATCCAGGTCAGACAGCTCCTGTATGAGCTGTCTGATCAGGATCAGCTCAGTTTGCTAACGAAATAATAAATTTTAGAGTTTTTGCCATTCTGCTAATACATATTCATGGTGTTATTTTTTCTTACATGGATATTCAAAGGGTAATGGCTAAATGCTGTGATCCTGCTTTGGAAAAGAAATATTAAAATCATATTTGCCAACTCAAAATGAAATTGCCATTTTTTTAATGAAAGTTGTCATGAGTAATGCTATACAAGAGTATGGTAGTCTGATAAAGCTGCTCTTTGCTACAATTCTCATAGGTAATTCAGTTTTTTAAACATTGTCCCCAAAGTTACAGTTGGGACCCTGATGAGACACAGAATTACAAAATGGATGCAAAGAGCTAAGAGACAGAAAAAGATTTGTAAAAAGGTAAGGTGTATAAACAATTTTAACCCTTTACCTGATAGAAATACCTCTTTACACCTTTGCAAACAGAGTAGGCCTGTACGAACAGGAGCTGCTCTGTTCGGTTTTAACAATATCCCGGAATACACAGGCATTAAAACTGATATAGGTTAGGTCGCAACGTTCCTCAGTACACACCTAATGATTCCTGTCGGTTGGATTTTCTTCCAAAATACGACAAAATTCTCTATAAATAAAGACTTGCAGTAGTATAAATATGTATCTTAATTTTAATGTATCATGTATGTACCTAACAAGAAAACTTCCGAAGTCAGTTATATTTTGGTTGCTTTTAATCCACTTTATCCATTTCCATAGCACTTAATACAGTAACCACTATATACTGCACTTGTGTGTATACACTTGTATCGTGTGACAACAACAGTTTGAGTTGCACAGGGTTGCCACAAACCAGAGGAAACAAAATTCCCTGACAATTTCCTGACATTTCCCTGACATAATTTCAAATTTCCCTGACACATTTCATCGTGAAATTTGGGTCTTTCTGTCATAATTTCTGGAATACGTAATAGATTTTTAAAATATATAACATTCGTTCTCATGTATTCAAAATTCCCTGACAATTCCCTGACATTTGCCTATATTTTCAAAATTCCCTGACAGTTCTCAAAATTCCCTGACAATTCCCTGACCTTGAAAAAATTTAAATTTCCCTGACTTTTCCCTGACGCGTGGCAACCCTGTTGCAGTGTGGATTTATGTGTGTATCTGAAGTCAGTTGTAGTTTGAATTATGTAATTACCATAAAGTGCAGATTTACATTAGGTCCAATATATGACCAGATTGTAAATAAGAAAATTAATGATTTCCACCCAGCCTTTGACATATTGTCATGAGACTGTAAGATGGCAACCATCACAAAATTAGCATGCTGTCTTACAGCTCGTTAATGAGACAAGGTATAATATAATTATAGATCTGTTTCTGCAGTCTGCCTGAACCAAAATGTCTCGTGGTCATATTATTAAAATCTAATTAATATTCATGATGTCATGTTTTTTACATAAATATGCAACTGTGGAAGGGTTAAACTTGCATGACTGAGACATCTTTTTACACATTTGCAAACAGAAAAGACCAATATCCGATGACAGTCTGATCAGGGTCTGCTCTGTTTGCTTATGCATGATAAATCACTGATTCCTCTCATGGACAAACACTCACTCATCCATATTGCCATTTTAACAAGACAGCTTATTAACTAAATATTCATGAGGTGTAATTTTTAAGCTTCAATGATAAGTGGAGATTTACGGAAAATTATTCAGTAGTAAACACAGTGACAGCCATTTTGATCAAAAATGAAATCTCTAATTAACAGCATACAGCGACAACAGGTTAACGAGCTTCATAGCAGACCCTCCGCTACGTGGTTTACTCAGCCTGAAAACTTCACAAACTTTTCCAGCAAACTTTATCACAGAACTCACCCGCGATAGGAGAAGGCTTCTTCATAACACACCATCTTGGCTTCCACTGAAATAAAAATAGGGCATTAATTTGTGCATAAAAGCATTTAAATAATTACAGAAAATGTCAGTCGAATAATGGAAATACTTACTTTTTTACCCTGTCTAAATTTTACTTTTCCTTCCACAACAGTACTCATCTCGGCCATGTTTATCCATGTTTTGATATTTTAGAACTCTAATACAACGAGGCATTTCATTGGTCAGAACTGTACGCAATCAACTTAGGTCTACTGTGGCAATCGCACAACCGTTCTAAATCAAATGACTGGTAAGTATCGGTGAATGGATCCGGCGTTTGTCTCCCCTGTATCAGAGTCCATTTTGCACAATATAGTCGAAGGGTTCAGAATTGATGTAGCGTGGATAAATATTTATTTCAACTGTTTAAATTCAATTTAATTTAATAGACTGGTAGATGGTTGAACGACTTATTTTATGAAACAAAACTGTATAATTATATGTCTCACAAACTGTGAAACACGCCCAAATGCACCAGAGGCATATACATAAATGCATGTCTCTGCTTTAATGTAGAAATATATAATTTGCTAATACAAGTTTTGCATGATTTTAAGAAAGTCACAAGTGATTTATCGATCGATTACCCCCCCCCCCCCCCCCCAAACACACACACCCTAACAGACACCCATACACGCACGTGAACGCTTACGCACGCACGCACGCACGCACGCATGCGCAAGCAAGCACGCACGCATTGCTTTGCTTTGAATCTGCACGGAATCCAAAAGGAACAATGTGTGCAATGACTACAATGAATGTCAATAAATAAAACTGAGATTATAATGATTATGACACAAACCAGAACTCTAGCCCATGATTATGTTAGGTATTTTCTTTGAAACCATTATCTCATCAATATTCATGTGAGAATTAATGACATAATATATATCTATTACCTGATTTTTTATACTGGCATTATGAACAAGGGAATTTTGATCATAGCAAAAACTGTAGAATCCATTCAGTCCATGAAAAAAGTGAGTCCGTAGTAAAAATGTGTATCAAACGACAGCGCTAAATTTTAACATAGAAATTGACAAAACGGGTGAAATATTTCAGGGTTTTTTTTGTTTTCCTTTGATTTGATTTTTTTGTATTTATCTATTTTTCTTTTCTTTTTTTATGTTTATGTTTGTCTTCTTTTTTGTTTGTTTTTTTATTTATTTGTTTTCAATTTGTTTTTTATGCACCCAACATGCGGGCATATAGTAATCGCATTGTCCGTCCTTCCGTCCGTCCTAAATTCCGTGTCCCTTCTATAACTTTTTTTTTATCTGTGAATGGATTTCAAAATAACATGACACAAGGACGATGTGTCGCGTTCAACTCCCTGGGTCAAAGGTCAAGGTCACATGGTACAATTCTTGGGGGCATTTGTCATGTGACTGTGACATCTCTTGTTTCTCTATTTGTTTGTTTGTTTGTCCGTTCATTCATTCTTCACCCATTTGTTTATTTGTGTGTTTTTGTTTGTGTGTATATTTATTTATTATTTATTTATTTAATTAATTGTTTGTTTGTTTGTCCATTCATTAATTCGTTCATTCATTCGCTTGTTCGGTCGTTCACTTGTTTGTTGATTCGTTCGTTCATTCATTCATTTGTTTGTTCGTCCATTCATTCGTTCATTTGTTCGTTCGCTCATTCATTTGCTCGCCCGTTTGTTTGTTTGTTTTGAGGGGTTGGGATCAGTTGCATAAATCGTCACCGTTCTATTCTAATATGCATGTACCTCGTTTTTCGATTCAATATGACACGATTTATTCCTGAAACACAGCCTGTGCAAATCATTTTTTTAGTAATTATACTGAAAAACGACACCGAACAGCGCGGCAAATTTGGTAAATTGACTAAATTCACAGGTCTTTGGGACGCAGTTATTGGTAAACTCACAGGCCTTTGAGACGCAGTTAATGATAAACTCACAGGTCTTTGGAACGCACTACTGTAACTATTTTGTATACTACATGTCTATACAGTAAAACCCACTTAAACCGGAATTCTAGTAAAGTAGAATTAAGATACTTTTAGGCAGGTGGCTGCTTAATGCGGGGTAAAAGTCACGCAGAAAGGTCCTAGAGGAGCTTTCTGCATGACTTTCACCCCGCATTAAGCTGCCACCTGTCTCCAAGACCGATATCTATACTAAATTTAACTCCGGTTTATAATGACCAACGCCCAAGTTAAGTGACTTGTTGCGGAAGACAAAATAATGTCTCGATTGAAGTTAGCGGGTGCGTAATTAAATGCTGATTTTAACTAGTTTAGCAGTGTTTCGAACTCATGTAAAGCAGTACAAATATTAACACGAAATTTACCTCCGAATATTGCATTTATTTTTCATTCATGTGTTTTATCAGAGACATACGTGTATGTATATACCTCTGGTTTTATATACATGCAGTACAGAGATATCGTCGATCACAAAAAAATGTAATTATACGTTTCGGACTTAAATTTATTGCTATTTGCCCTGTAAATAGCACAGGCGTTCGGCTCATGAAATGTGTCTAAAATAAGTTAATATGTCCCTAAATTGACGTTTTGTAACATTTGGAGCCGAAAAAATAAAGTTTGGTGCGTTTTGAGACAAAGCTGATATTTCGTTTCATGATGGATGATACTTTTTAGAATAATTATGCATTTGGTATGCTGAAAAGTTTGGTTCTCGTCTGAGAACCTACTCAACCTAGGACCTCTCATGGATATGCATGTAGAAAGGTTACGATCTTGGAATTACTGTACAAACGGCGTTCTATACATGTATCTTCTAAAAGAACTATACATGTATTTGCACTCACATGGAGATAAAGCTGGGACTGTGAGGTTTCATTTTAATTGCGTTTGAACGTGTCGTATTTGTCCTCTATTTATGACATGTACTTGTTGTAATGCATTTTAAATATGCGGGAACCAAGTACACAAGACCTTTGCAACTGTACACCAAAATCAAAGGGCCCCAAAGGGAATCATTTGATTAGGATCTGTACTGTTTGTCATGCAAATTATTCTCTTCAGTGATAAATTATGAAACACTTGTTTGTTTATTTGTTATTCAGTTTTAATTATTCAGTAGGTTAAAGGTTAATCTAGTTCACAGTCATAGTTTTTATACATGTTTGTATATTTTCTTTATTTTGTTCAGCTGTACAGTAAAACCCCTCTAAATCGGACGTTCAGTTTAGTATAAATATCGATCTTGGAGACAGGTGGAGACGGCTCAATGCAGGGTGAAAGTCGAGCAGAAAGCTTCTCTATGAGCTTTCTGCAGCCACTTGCCTAAAAGTATTTGGATTCTACTTGAATTCCGGTTTACTGTAAATAATTTTAATCTTTTGCCGCTTGATCTTGTCAACAATGTCAAGCCAAAATATTTCAGTATTCATTTACTAGATTCTTTAAAGTTTCGCGTTGTTTTTAAAAACGGTACTCATTTATATATATGAAATGTGTACTAGCTGTGTATATACATAGAGGACATTACACGAGTGTTCATTTACAATTGATTTTTATTTTTTTACCAAACGAGTTGACCAAATTAATATGAAGCGAAGTTTGTCAAGAAAAACATGCACGTTTCCCTACTATTTACATTTATACAACTGTCAACCATACCGACTTACCTGTGTCATAAGCGTGCTATATGAACTTGGATGCAAGCAGGGTCATGCGATGAAGTTATTATAAACCCCTGTACAAAATCATATTCCATTTACCATTCATAACCCGTTCATTAGTTCTGAATGAAAGCCAATGAACACGATTATGTCCATTTAGATATGTAGTATTTCAATCCGTACCCAACGGGCGTATTTTGAGTTGATATCGGAACGGTTATAAAATAAAACTGTAATATATCACGGGGGTTACCTCCCTTATACCATATAATTCGCATTTGGACAGCGAATAGGGTCTACATGGTTTATCGAATTTTTTGCACGATAACTGAATTCTCGATGATATTATACTCGTAATATTTATAAAATAATAGAAACAACATGTCCTTATGGGAGAGAAGGGACCTTTTTTCTCCTTCAAGATCAACGATTTCATTGCTCTATATACATGAACAAGGAGGCTACGATCGATTAAGAGAAAAAGCAAGACTGACGACATGGACAGACCTCAAAGACGATGGCATATACATCTATACTAGACATATTACAGACTTGTTACAGACAGGAGAATGCATCCCTAGTAATGTTATAAGAATCCCTTACGAATACAAAATGTAGCCTACCTTGGATGAGTTCACATAGATCTATCAAAACTAAAATAAGAAGGAAAAGAGCATATACATAGAGAAAAACAAAAATGACCAATACATATAACAAGAGTGTTTGGAGGAACACATGTGTCACCTGCTCGCAGCTGACACAAAAATCTGTTAATATGCTGGAGTGAAATCCGAACAAAGGGGAATAGTGATGGGTCTTAGTTACATCAATGGTACTCAATGAGAGGAAGACACATGTGAAATTTGAAAGCTCTATAATAATTATTTCAGAAATGACAGCCGAAAAAGAAAGTGTAAACAAAGCGGAATAACCCAAAAAGTATTGCATGCAGAGTAGTGGACCTTAGTTACATCAATGGTCCGCAATGAGAGGAAGACACATGTGAAATATGAACGCTCTATAATGAGTTTACAAATGACAGCCAAAAAAAGAAAGTGTGACGGACAGATAGACAGACAGACATACCGACAGACGAATAGACAGACAGACGGACAGACATGCGACGGAAAAGTGATCCGTGACACACTACCTCTCGGCAGGTGACAGAAAAACTGGGTCCGTTTTAAATATCTCCGAAACGAATTTGTCAATCTGATTCGGGAATCAAAGATATCATTCTATAATTATAATTCTCATCAGGATCCAAACTGTTTTCCACAAGGTTTATGGTTTTTAAAGAGCTTGGCCGAATGGCCAAACTTGCAAGTTTCAGATTTTAGCAGACATTAGTTATCACTTCACGGCAGAGTAAGGGTTAAACCAAGATTATAAATCTATTCACAATGGGCGGAGTCATGCATGGATATTCATCAGTTTAACCCTTCGCTTGCTATTCGCGTCAATATACCTACATGTAAACAGTGAAGACCCAGACGAGACAGCTCCTGCAGGAGCTGTCTCATCAGGGTCTGCACTATTTACAAGTTGATTGTGCAACCAGTGCACTCCACAGCAGTGATTGCACAGCGAAATACTTGTACACAGTGAAGATATATGTAACTATACAACAGGGCATGGGTAAAGAAGGAGACGTGTATTTTAAAATTCAGCAAGCGAAGGGTTAAGGCAGCGATCAATGTGCATTGTTTTGTAATTCTCTACAATGACTTTCCCTCATATATGCTATAAGCGCATTTTCACGCATACATTTGCAAATAGAGTAGACCCAGATCAGACGGATCCTGTAGGAGCCGTCTGATCAGGGCCTGCTCTGTTTGCTTTTGAAATTGTAATATATCTGACTCTATACTTTCTACCAATAGTGAGAAATAGAATTGAAGGTAAAATTTTGAGGACATTTCAATCTATGTACAGTAAACTAAAGGCTTGTGTAAAAACCGGAATGGGATTAACTGGGTCCATGCTTATAAAGCTGTTAGTTGAGTCTGAGTTTCGTTCTCAAGCTTTTGATTGGTCAGATTTGAGTTCTCAAGCATTTGATTGGTCAGATTTGAGCCAGAGGCTCAAATCTGACCAATCAAAAGCTTGAGAACGTACTCAGACTCAACGAAAAGTTTTATAGGCATGGACCCAGATCTCTTTGAATGGATAACTGGAACCAGGCAGGGTTGTATTAGTAGTCCTCTGATATTTTCGATTTTCGTAAACGACCTTGTTACCTATCTAAGACAAGAATGTAACTAGGGAGTATTTGTTTCTAATGGTATTCCAGATCTTTTAGCACTTTTGTATGTTGGTGATGTTTCTAGTTTTAGTGAGACCGCTGTTAGACTTCAAAGGCAAATAGACATAATTGGAAACTTTTGTAAACTTACAAATATGACACTAAATCTAATAAGACCAACATTATTGTCTTTCGAAATGGAGGTGCACTGCGAAACTATGAGAAATTGTTTATTGACAGGGAACAAATTGAAGTTGTTAATTATTATAAGTATTGTTTAGGTATGTATATGACACCAAAACTGATATGGACAAAGACACACGAATGTGCAGCGAAACAAGCTATGCAAGTTGCCTCCAATATCATCAAGTATCAACAATCCTTTGGACATTTTCATCCAGATGACGTATTTAAGTTATTTGACTCTATGATACGCCTATTTTGTGTTATGGTTCTCAAATATGGGGTTACCAGTATGTTGTCAGCTGTCAGAGTCGAGCAAAGTTGACACTTATCGAGGTTTTAAAACCATGCTTGATGTTGAAAGATATCTTTATACGGACACACAAGAACACTATAGACGTGCATTAGCTAATTTTAGATGTTCAACTCATAGTTTGATGCTTGAAAAGGGGCGACATAGAAATATTGCCAGACAATACAGATTTTGCCCATTGTATTTATTACGAAATGTATATGCCATAGAAACAGAATTTCACTTTTTCTTTGAGTGCCAGACTTTAGAAGACTTAAGACAAAACATATTTATTGATCGATGGATACAGTGTAGAAGAGTTGAAATGTTTAACCAAATTATGTCAAGTAGAGATGATCTGACTATTCGTAAAACATAGATTTACATATGTAAGACTCAAATCGAGGGCCGGTCCCAGATCGAGGGCCGATTTCAAAATCGTGGGCCGATCCAAAATCGTGGGCCGATCCTGGGCCAAAATCGTGGGCCGATCCATAACCATGGGCCGATCGTGGGCCAATCCAAAATCGTGGGCCGGTCGGAAAATTTTTGAGCGTCCATACACATTCTTGGGCCGTTCTAAAATATTGAGATCCGAAACTTTTGAGATTTAATATCCGACCTTGCAAACAAAACACATATCTAGGGCCGATTCCAAAATCGTGGGCCGATCCAGAATCGTGGGCTGATCGAGGGCCATTCCAAAATCTAGGACAGGTTTGAAGTTCTGAGCGTCAATACAAATAATGATGTCCAGGAATTGTGGCGTTATTTCCGATCTGTAATCGTGGGCCCTGATTTCCGAACCTGCAGTCATAACAAATAAGTATGCAAATTCGATAATCGTGGGCCTGTCTGATATCGATGTCGGAGGGTGCACATCTTAAATAATTCAATGATAAAAAAGGATGACGACAATATACACAAGAAACACACTTTAATACGGCGTAATTTTAAAACATGTATAGAACTAGTTGTAAACATTATTAAGAAGATAACAATTGTCCTGCATTAACTCAATCTCACCAGAAGCTTTAACCCTTTCCCTGTTATATGTTTATTGCATATTTTATTATGTAAAATTGTTATGGAACTAGATCTATCATATACAGTTAGCAAACATGACAGACCCTGATTAGCCGGCACCCCTTGGAGCAGTCTGATTTGGGTATGCTCTGTTTGCAGATGGGTGAATAAACACTTACATGAGGGATAGGGTTAAATACAGGATTAATCCTACGGCAATTTGAGGTTTGCGACGGTATATGAGGTTTATAACGGTCGCAAATTATTTTAATGGCGACGCCGAAGGCGGTGTCGTTAAATAATTTAAGACCGTTAAAAACCTCATATTTACAGTAGGATTAAACCTATTTTAGCGCAATCTTAACACGAAAAATGCCAAATCGCTGAATCCGATCTAAATGTCCTTTGTGCCCGGGTTTTCTCTATCCCATGCGGGCGGGTGCTAAAAATGAGTGATGAGACGAGAAATAGTGCAACAATTTCTCTCAGATTTCTTACAATACCTTGAAATTTTAACCCTGTTTCATACAAAGTCAAAACACCGAACCAGTTATAAGTTTAATATATCATTAGTCGTGAATAATTGTGCAGTAGCTATTTCACATTTTCAATTAATCAATACACATGTGGAGAAAAGTAACGTTATCTTAGTCATTGGCGCCAAAATAAATAAGGAAGAATCTGGATCACAGCGCTAAGAACATCTCAATAATTCTCCAATTGACACATGTGCATATAAGAGCCGGTCAAGTGGTGACACAGTAAACAATTGAAATAACATGAAATACCAGAATATGTGTCAATGTACACATACGGATTTATCATTGCTTACAAGGAATATCACAGTAGATCTAAGTGTTAGATAAACAACGCGCATTGATGTATTTACACACACTAAGTGCTATTCGGTCGTTTCCGATTGGTTGGATTAGCGACATATATAACCCTGATTTGTTATATGCCGCAAAATCGGTCATCTGAGCCAATAAGATTGCAATATATGCTTGAGTTTGTAACGATTTTATGCTAACATGCTTTGATTAAAATGACTGTTTCAGCTGGTACCTATTTACCGCGTGGCACATGTGTGTGCGACTGTCTCTGATTTTGTATGTGGTACCAGACTGTTTTTTAATTATTTCCATGCAAACGCCTGGTCTATAAAACCAGTTTGCAAGAATGCCGTTCCTGCAGACAGCGCCGGATTCAGTCTGTAGTAGACGGCCTCTCCAATATTTGGGTAGAAGATAACCTCGTCCTGCAAGTTTGTAGCAAACTGGTCCAACGGATGCATTTGCCTGTGGAGGTTTTGTCGCTGAATTAAATGACAGGCTGCTTTCTTGCGAGGCTGAAATTAATATAGGACTTATATTTATATTTTATAATGAAAAAATGGACATTCAAGTTGAGTTGTACGATGGAACTGGTATACACAAGCACGCACGCATGTACGCACACACGCACACGCGCACACACGCGCACCCACACTCACACACAATTCTTAACACACGCACTCTTAATATCCCGAACTCGAAATGTATGGGATGGATTAAAAACGTGTCACTCGCCCGTTAAATGTGTGCAATCATGTTTAGAAAGATAACGAAAAATATGTTGTTTTAGGCAAAGCTAGGTATTTCAACATACCGGCTCCTGGTTTTCATTGTCTGTAGTTTTTGTCACCGGGTCACTAAACCGACGCTTGTACATCCCGTGATAGTACTCACTCACTGATTGCTGCAATGTAGTGAAAAATCACATAATCAGCGTTACTGTCAAAGAAGATTCTTAAACTTTTTAAAAGATTTACCATTTTATTCACAAATAAGAACTGTAATAAAAAAAAGTTGAGTTGAAACATGTGGTGTGCGGTGGTCTAGTGGTAACGCGCTTGATTATCAGTCCGGAGTTCAAATCCCGGTCCCTCCGGAAATTTCAGAGACGCTTTTCCGTGTCTCCCACCCGCACCTCCTCTCCACCCAAGGGTTAAAATGGGTACCTGTGAGGGTCACTCGCCGGTAGTGCGGCTGCATGATTGCGTCATATGTTAGCAGTGCTCAATATTGTAGGACAATGACTCAATGACCAGGGGAGTAAATGTACAGTCGGCTGAGCGGTCATTCGGACTGAAAGTAGACTATAAATAGGTACTTTACTTTTTACTTAATGCCATACCGAAAACTCATGCTCTTCAGGCTCGGCTTCAGGGTCAAACACCGGTCCACTTGGCATCGGGGATTCTCCTTCGTTATCATGACAAATCTGTAAAACAACACATATTCATCATTTTGTAATAATATCGAGATATATACGAGATTATGTCGTCCGCTTTAATGAGATCGAAAAGCAAATGGAATATTTGCAGACCAAAAAGAAAAAAATCTCAAATAAAGGCAAATTTGTTGCATTGTGGTCGTTATAAAAATCCCCAATAATATTCAATGAATCTTAGAGCGTATATAGGCTAATCATTAAGGGGCATATGTTTTGAAAGTGGGAGATCATTCGAAAGCAAAAGTAACAATGCGAGTAGCAATGCGAAAAGAGAAAATTGCAGACTCGGTTTTATTAGGATATAACAAAACTCACCGGGTTACTTGATGGGTCATTCTGTTCCGACAGAGAGCACTGAAAAACAGCTGGCGACAGGGTCGGCATTGACATAGGTGACCGCATCTGCTCATTGTTCAGTGGATAGGCATCTGAAAATAAATCATTTCTATAGGTTTTGGTTTTTATTTAGTATTAAAATATATCGCACCGACACATACTGTAGGTGACATACAACTTTATATTTGCGTAAGAACAACTGCGACTGCGATGTAGGTCAGCCGGAAGACCTCCTAAAACAGGCTAACGGTAACTTAATTGAAGTTTTCGTTCTGACTCAGATTTGAACCCATTCGGGAAGTAACTGATGAGTTGTAGGTCGGTGGCTCTAAATACTCAGCCACGGGCACCCGTCTGTCCATTTAACGATGACAATAGTGGTGACAAGCTCAAAAAAGCCATGTCAAATGAAACTGTATATGCCATTTAGAACCCAAAACATTGTCTGTCTTGAAAACGACCATTCTACGATAACTGAATCTTATCGGCTGCCATTCTTTCCACGACTGTAGATCAATTGTCCCGTTCACATTGTAGGTCTAGATGTAGATCTAATGCCAAAAATAAAACTTCAAAATATTCGCTCTGAAAACAAAATTTACCCAGCTAGATATAGACCGATCTATCTAATTGATAATAAAATATTTTGTCAATAATTAGATTTACAAATTAATTACAGTATTTGAACAACGTGGCAACCTTATGAGTTTGTGTTGCATATGGACCACAGATACATTGCATGTTTAATATTTTCGTTGTTTTTGTTTTTCTATAGAAAAACTGTGACACATGGCTCGAGTAGGCGACTCTATTAAAGAGTTGATGTCGCTTGACACAGGTTTAACTGTAAATTACATATGAAAACCGGAACGTCAAAATACGTCATAAATAGTTAAATAACTCAACGTCGGTCTATAGTTTGTTTCAATGTTTGACTTATGTGTGCTCGGTTATTTGAATTCGCCTGATCGGCAACTATAGTCTTGACAAGTTAGGCTATAAACGTTAATTCCGGTTTCAAAGACATAAATGACTGTATAGGTAAGGATTACAGAATGCCCTTTGCCGGTAGGCCTATGGGTTCCGAATTTGTAGGCAACAAATGGAACCGTCGAAAATGTAATAATTGCATCGGAAGTGCTGAGTACGAATGCAAATAGATTCATTTATATCTGTAATCACAAATGAAAAAATGCATGTTAAGTAGTTCTTACCTCAGTCTTGAATAACGTGACAAGAGTGTCACGAACTATAGGAAAGTACGACTTCCTCAATGACTCATACACTTTCCTATGGTCCAGTCCGTGATTTTCGCGCAATTTGGAGATTATGTCGTCTTGGCCGAGACACCTTCTGTGGCCTTCTCCAACTTCTCGACTTCTTCTGAATAAAGAACATGTTTCAACTTCATATATGTAATTTTCCAGAAAGTTTTTGCATTTTTTCTCATTCACCCGTCACTCAACAGAAAGGCGTTTTGGTCTCCACTTTGGATTCTGAGCTTTTAATCCTGCCACTTCTGTGATCAGCTCCATCTCTGCCCAGAACCATTTGGGTTTTGGGTCTTTTGGTAATGGTTTTCTTCGTTTCTTAACAAGTTTTACACCGACGTCTGAGAGAGAGTCCATTGTGTCGACGTGTTCTATTCTATTCAACGGTTAGAAACATGACGTCATTTACGCATAGCGTCATCTGTTTTGACGTTGTGTCATTACGCGCCACCATTTTTTTTATACTTTATTTTCTTTAACTCCGTCAGTCACTATGTATACTTATAAATGTTAGATCTATTTGCAGTTTTTACATTAGCGCTTATATCAAATTTGTGGCATGTGTATTTTTGTTAGTTAGGATGAATGTTTTTTGTGGATTATAAATCGGCCCACGATTTGGGAGAACACGGCCCACGATTTTGGATCGGCCCACGATTTTGGAATCGGCCCTCGATCTGGGACCGGCCCTCGATTTGAGTCTTACACATATATAAAGCATTTGCAATGAGAAAGTCACTTACTGCAGGTCAAGAGGTCAACATCGTCAACCGCAATGTACGGAGAACTTTGACGTTATCCGCTTTTTTAAATCGTTATATAAGGATAATCAAATATTGGTTGAAACTAATTGATACTGATAATATTATTTTAAAACATATGTACGAATTGATGGTAAGTGACAGTGAAAAGGGTCGCAGAAATTGGGCAACAGGAGTCAAAAATCTGTTAGAGGAATATGGCTTTAATTATGTATGGTTAAATCCCCATGATGTTACAAGTAAACATTTTTGTAAAGAATTCAAAAGGAGAGTTATTGATTGTTTCATGCAGAAATGGTATGGAGATTTAAGTAAGTCTAGTGTTTTATATTCCTATAGGCATTTTAAGGGCATTTTTGTATTTGAGGATTATTTAGATTTATTATCGTGGAAATTAAGCGGTTTTATTACGAGGCTGCGGCTGTCGTCCCACCCACTGAAAATTGAATCTGGTCGATATGGTAGAGCACGAATAGATAGAAATGAGAGATATTGTGTGTTTTGTATAGTAAGTATGATTTGGAAGATGAGTACCACTTTGATTGTATTTGTACTTTATACAGCGACTGTAGAAAGAAATACGTAATACAAAAATATTATCTAAGACCAAGTTATGTTAAATTTTGTGAATTAATGAGTTCCTCAACTAAGACAGAATTAGTAAATTTGGCTATATTTATAAAGGAATCCTTAGAAATTAGAAAGAACGCGTTAAATGCTCAGTGAGTTCATCCTAAACATCGACTTTTGATAATCATATGTGTATCACTTTTAGGTTATATTTTGGTCCTATATATGACATTGATGTGTTAAGAAATTTTGATTATACGTATATAGGATATATAGTTAGCGTGTAAGTTGCGATATACTGCGGGAGAAGTTGCGTGTTTGTGTATGAGTGAGAAATTGTGTGGTTGGTGGATGAGAGGGCGCGAGGTTGGAATGAGTGATGAGTGGTATTGTGACCAAAATGACATTACTGAATTGTGTTGCAACAAGGTACTCATGTACACGTTGAAACGAATAAAGTATATCTGTCTGTCTGTCTTATTGAGCAAGATTGATCGGTGAAATGACGTACATATATTATATGCAATAATTATCTAATTTGGCGAGTTGACATTATGATATTGCATGTATACATGTGTATTTTCACTGTATCATTTAATTGGGGGTGCCATTTAAAATGTTATTACCATTGTGTGTATGATGGACCATGACCCTTATATACTTTGTATTATCGGTAAGGTTTGACCTGGCACTCATCACTTTCCGCCAACTTTCGTCGATGAAAATTCGTGAATTTCCGTTGACTGTATAAATGAAATCGCCACGTGCTTAGCACCATATACTACACACGTTATACAATATTAATAGTGTCGCACTAGCCAAGTGGATTGTGTCGCTGACTCTTAGAAAGAAGTCGTTGGTTCGAATCCAGGTAACAATTTTTTCGGAAATATATCTTTTCTTCTGAAATTGCTCTTTATTGTTCATTTGCTAGTTAAGGTACATGTACATACAGATTCCAATTCTGAAGTCAGTTCGAAACACAAAATTTGCGGAAATTTGCGCAGCATACATCTTTAAGTAACTTTCACAGAACTCGTTTTCTTAATAGAGACACCTTTTCCCATATTTTCAATCAGAGTAGACCTAGACCATACGGCGCCTATAGGGTAGGGTTGTTTTTATTTATTGAATAAAATCTACACACTGGTAGTAATCAGACCAAGTCTAGTGTGTTAATAGTCTGTTCAAGTAAAAAAAAATAATTCTGTAGCACTGACACTTTTTATTCTTTTTTCTTAATCACTTCCCTCATATAAACGCGTGTCATGCATCTGCAAACGGAGTAGACCCAGATCAGATGGCTCCTATAAGAGCCGTCGGATCAGGGTTTGCTCTGTAAACTTGGAAGATCTGTTTCTTTCTAAAATGGCAACACTGTTCTACCTTCCATGTTTCATCATTAATATTTTGTCCATGAATATTCAGTAGGTACTGAAATTTGCAATAAACATAGAACAGAAAGGGGGTTTAAGGTGGACACACGCGATATCGACTGTTTGTGACATTTCATTGGTGATCTCAATAATCTACCATACACAATTCCACACACAGCTACTGTGCTACATATTCAAAGGAATTATTGTTCAATGTACATTATTTATGTACATTAAATGACGTTAAAACGATCACTAACACGAGAAATTAAAACAGGTGTAGGTTAATGCAGGACAAACGCTATTAGAAAAACAAGTTATGTTTTTGAAACACTATGCCCCTGATTTGACCTTGATCTTGACCTTAATAAATCGCCCCTAAAATGTTCGCCTCTGTAAGTTGCACATGCATGCCAAGTTTGTATGTGCAATGGTTAAAATAATCACCGCCAACGTTAAAGTTGTCCACAAACCAACAAACGTACAGACAGGGAAAAACAATACCCCCTCCCTGATCGGGGGATCGGGGGGGGGGGGGGGAGTTAAAAAACTTATATAGGAGGGGTTTTGCATTACTTATTAATATCCTTAACTTTCTTGCTGAGTATACACTTATAGAAAAAACCAACAGCTAATAAAACAGCCATGATGTCATTATCTCTAACAATAATGTTCATTGGGTAAAGGGTTAAGACTCTGCACCAGCTTTCTGTTGAGTGGTTGTTATAGAGAGCATCTACTGTATGCACACACACTTCCAGCCATGATCCACGATTTCCACGTGCATCACGTGACTATACCGCGCCGTGTGTGTGCGACTTGCTGTGACTGTCCACTTGCCTGGGATAAGCTGTGTAGAGAAGACGTGCCTTATTTAAGACCCCAGTAAAGCTTGTGCAGCCGAAGTTCGAAACTTTTAATTGGTAAGATATAATTTATTCTGTATTTGAAACTTACACCCTACGAATTGACAATATTTCTACATGAATGTCCATTCCAAATCGTACATGTTTTAGTTTTAAAGCAGAACGTTTACATGTATATATGATCTTGCTACATAACTGTCGTCCTGTGTTTGAAGACGAACAACTGTGCGCTCTCTTTAGTCGTTGAAAGTTTTTTCTGCATCAACTATAATTACAATAGAATATGTGTTAAATAAGCATTGTTACACATTTTATCGGCAATTTTGTTGTACGATGAATGCCACATTGTCTTTTGGCGCCAAATACATTTCGTCTTCAAACATTGTCGTCTGCCTAAAGTTTCAGTATGGACTTTCCTTCACTTTCCTCTCTAAACGTAATTGGTGTGTAAACAGTTTGAATCCTGATGAGATGCGGAGTGATTCTGCGTCTCATCTGGATCCAAACGGTTTGCAAAGGCAATCACACATGTATTCGTTAATTGCAACAAGTCCTGTGTGAGAGCCGATTTTCCAGCGACAGTGTCGAATTCTATATGTCGAGTTCTATATTTTGTCTTAATTTCAATACCTGCTGACTATTCATGGACAAAATAGTTATACTGAAATATGGAATGTGGAACACTGTAGCCATTTTAGAATCTAAAGAAACCGAGATATCAAAATCCATTAGCAAATAGAGCAGACCCTGATCAGGTGGTTCCTACAGGACGCGTCTGATCTATCTTCTGTTTGCAAATGAGTGAAAATGCGTTTATATGAGGGAAAGGGTAAACAAACTGTAGGATTAGAGACACTGCTGATTAAAACAAAGATGGTTAAAATTGACTTCTAATCTGCACAATGAAACCACCCACGTGTAGAAATCTGACCGTACATCTGGCAAACGAGGAAAACTGTCCTCTTGACATACAGCAACGTCTCTCTAACACGGCCACGTACAATACTGATTCAGGCTTTTAACCCTTTCCCTCATATAAATGTATTCACAGATTTGCAAACAGAGTAGACCCAGATAAGACGGCACCTATAGGAGCCGTCTGATCAGGGTATGTTCTGTTTGCTTATGGAATTTCAGAGATCTGTTTTTTAGTTTCTAAAATGGCGACTTCCATATTTCATTGTAACTACATGTATTTTGTTCATGAATATTCAGAAGGTATTGAAATTGGGAATGAATTTAGAACAAGGAAAGGGTTAAAACAAGCGATAGTTTCATGCAAGACAACACTTATGCAGAAAACTTCTATAGGAGCTTTCTGCATGAAGTTATCACCTGCTTAAAGACTCATATATTCATAAAGTATGGTTGCTGTAACTACTCTATCATTTATTCATTATGTCGTACGAGGTTATTGAATCTTTCACATTGAACTCCGTGGCTATGTATATATATTTGTTTTGCATTAACCCCTTCCATGCTATGCTAAAATATGTCTGCCCAAACTCTGATCTGGGTCCATGCTTATAAAGCTTTTTAGTTGAGTCTGAGCTCGTTCTCAAGCTTTTGATTGGTCAGATTTGAGTTCTCAAGCTTTTGATTGGTCAGATTTGAGTTCTCAAGCTTTTGATTGGTCAGATTTGAGCCAAATCTGACCAATCAAAAACTTGAGAACGAACTCAGACTCAACTAAAAGTTTTATAAGCATGGATACAGAAGCAAAAGATCTGAGAAACAAGTGACAGGGTGTGAAACAGATTGGGTCCAAATGACACGTAGTTAGTTGGCATCTTATCTAAATATACAGTTCAACCTATCGTCATTAATTAAACACAGGCGTCTTAAAAAGGTGATCGCTTAATGAAGGGTAAAAGTAATGCATAAACCTATATTTGCAAATACATGTAGAGTTGACCCTGATCAGACGGCTCCTATATCAGGGTCTGCTCTGTTTGCTTATGATATGATGTAGATATGATTCCAGGTTTTGTTAAAGCGAAAACTTCCATTGAAAAGTTTCATAAAATCAGCTTAAGACTATATTAATATTCATAATGTCATTATTTCTTACGTGAATAGTGAACAGGGAAAGGAATAAACCACTGTGTAGACATGTTACTCCGTAAATACGCCTTTCTACGCCTTTGCAAACAGTAGACCGAGATCAGACGGCTCCTGTAGTGGCAGGGTCTGCGGTCTGTTTGATATAATATAGATATTCTAGTTTCTGCCATGTCTAAACATTCCTGTGTCCATGTGCTATTGTAACAATTAATCTAATTAATATTCATAATGTCATTATCTCCTGCATGAATATTCATGGAGTACAGGGTTAACCCATTGAGTGCTGATATTTTCAAAGTGGATCAGCCTGTTAGTGTTAGTGATTTTCGTTCGGAAGACAAACAGTGAAGACCTTAACCCTTTCGGTGCCAGCAATGTCGTCTGTTGGACACAGTCTCGTTTATTTTTAGTGTAAGTGTGTGCATTTCTTCCATTTTCTTTATAAAACAGTAAACAGTGTCAAACAGTTTTGGATCCTGATGAGACGCCGATTTACTCGGCGTCTCATCTGGATCCAAACTGTTTGCATGTGATATCATAAACCCGTCATTGTGGCACGGAAGGGGTTAACTCGCTTCCAACATCCAAAGGGTTTATTCTATGCAGCCCCTCGGTATTTGTCCATAAATCATACACAGTATAGCCCCTCTAAATCGGAATACTAGTAGATAATTCAGATACTTTTTGGCAGGTGGCTGCTTAATGCAGAAAGCTCATAGAGGAACTTTCTGCATGACTTTCACGCTGCATTAACCCATTACCTCATAGGCTATTTTTAGATCCCACCACTTTGAATAAATCTACCGAAAAGGAGCATTAACTAGAGAAAAGTAAACTTTTAGAATCTTGTAGTTTGAAACCATTGTGATTAATAGAGCATTTGCTCCTATAGGCAAACTCTTGTTTTTATTAAATATACATTTCAGTGAAATGTGTTAAGTTAAATTGTTATCGTAAGTTTTGCATTTACTGGCATTGCTGGACATTGGACTATACCCAGTGTGAACCTAGCCTGTTCTGTGAAATCTAGCCTAGGAATGTAGACTCATGTAATTATGCGTTCAACTGATTATCGATTAATAAGCTAAAGTTGTAAAAAGTCGCTACAAAGCTGAAACATACGAAAGACCGGCGGTGACATTTCCATTTCAAGATTTCACACAAAGCAATTCATGATTTCACGATTTCACAATTTCACAATTTCACGATTTCACGATTTCACTTCAAAATTTCACGATTTCACGATTTCACAATTTCACGATTTCACGATTTCAATTCAAAATTTCACGATTTCACAATTTCACGATTTCACAATTTCACGATTTCACTTCAAAATTTCACAATTTCACGATTTCACGATTTCACAATTTCACAATTTCACGATTTCACAATTTCACGATTTCACGATTTCTCTTCAAAATTTCACAATTTCACGATTTCACAATTTCACGATTTCACAATTTCACGATTTCACGATTTCACGATTTCACAATTTCCCGATTTCCCGATTTCACGATTTCACTTCAAAATTTCACGATTTCACAATTTCACGATTTCACAATTTCATGATTTCACAATTTCACGATTTCATGATTTCATGATTTCATTTAGTCCATTTGAATTGTTATGACGTCATCAAAACGCACATGTTGAAGTAAAAGCCACGATGAAAGAAACGGCGGAAAACTATGACAATCTTCCCTTCCTGAACTGTAGGGCCGAGGGCCTTCATATTTTGCATGTAGCTTGTCCTCAGGTCCACCATCAATATTGTTTAACCCTTTCCTGCATGAATATTCATGCATGAGAATTGCCAATCATGTGTTTATTGTGTTAAATCATTGTCTTATGTTTGTACGACACTGTACTGGAGGAGAAATTAATTAATAATAAACTGTAAGAAATAATGACATCATGGATTTTAAATAAGATTAAATCCTGTAGGAGTCGTCTGAGCTAGGTCTAGCCTGTTTGCAAAGGCGTAGAAAGTGTATTTATGGATTTCAAATTGCCATCCTGATTTCAAGGGCGAGAGCCATTCTGTTGCCTTAATTACGTCAGCGTGCCACGTGGCTAAAAGATTCTACATGAGGTTGAAATTGCGAAATCGAGAAATTGTGAAGTCGTGAAATCTTGAAATTGTGAAATCGTGAAATCGTGAAATTGTGAAATTTTGAAGTGAAATCGTGAAATCGTGAAATCGTGAAATCATGAAATTGTGAAATCGTGAAATCATGAATTCTATTGTGTGAAATCTTGAAGTGGAAATGTCACCGCCGGTCTTTCGTAGAAACAAGCTCAAATGAACTTACCAACCTCATTGCACGGCCCCCACAGCGGCCGTGCATACTGATATGGTTTGTCAAGCGTGCGTTTAAATGTATATCTTATACTAACCTGTTCTTAATTTGGGGACAATATAAGTGAAAAGGTTAATGGGCATTGAGTCGACCTATTCGAATAATTTCATGTAGACTGTAAGTATGGGAGTTTGTATGCATTGTGAACATCACTTAATGAGATAATGGTTTCTACGTCAGTGTGTTTCAGCAAATGAATAACATTGATCTGTGACGTAATGTGTATTATTGGTGTCATACACAGGTATTATGCATTATGGCTCATTAAATCATTCCCCCGTTTCTGCTATTAATTTATACATTACAGTCATGTTTCCCAATGTATATGTTATTTAAAAGTACTTAACAATATTGCTCCCTCTTTTTCTTCTATCCTGCTTAAACACATGTTACGCAGCCATTTTACGCTTGCGTAAAACCTTGCTTGTTTGTATTTGAATGTTTTGTTGCGAATGACTGTGGGTGTGTAACATTTTTAAAGTATTTTACACTTCTCATTATTGAAATCTAGGTCAGGATCAAATATTGGTCATGTCAGATATGAAACTTGGTCATTATGTCAAATCATCACAGAAAAAGGTTTCTAACACCCAAAAGACCACTTCTTTCCTTTTCATATGCCCTTACATTAATAGTTTCACATGGTCTACTCTAATCATCTTGTTAGAGCCATAGTGTCTCTTGTTTACATATGTAATGCTCCAGATAAAATGGTGTAAACCACTTAGTCAAAACTCGATATTACGAACTCGCTAAAGTCGAATTTACCCTTATTTCGAAGTTGAAACATAACATAGCCACGTTTTAATCCGAAATAAGAGTAAATATATTCTGAAAATTGGTAATCCCTCGAAAGCAAAAGTACAAATGCAAAATGAGAAAATTGCAGACTCTGTTTTATTGAGTCTGTTCATCTGTAGTAATTAAAAATGCAACACTACTCACGAAGTTTGACATAAACGAGTACGAATCATTGAAATTTAGCTGAAGAAATGCGGGTTAGTTCGACTTAAGCGATGTCGAAGTATCGACATTTCACTGAATTTCTTAGTTTTTTGCTTCCTGCTTCAACCAAACCACATGTTTTGACCACTCAATGGAATGCTTGCTTCAACATGATTTCATTAAGTAATCACATCACAGGGGTTTGCATATTTATAAAAAAAGTGTTCCTCAAATGTGCTCCTTTCATTTCATACCATACTATATGCATTAAACAAATATGTTCTTAATGGTTATATATCTGCACCTGTACACTTGATATAAGCATGTTACATGAATATGCATGTATTCAGACTCAGTTCTATTTGCACTACAATGCAAAACTCACTACATGTATATCCTATTTCAGTGACAAAGTAAATGCATAAACAGTTAAATCTTTCCATGAATAACTCCTAACTTTATCATCAGTCATGTTTCCTTCCTATAATTTTTTTTATCCCCCATAACAAATTCTGCTCCAAGTTTTATTCATGAGTCATGCTTATATACAATCACATGTTAATTGCCATGTTGTTAATCACTGGACTTGCCAAATATTGTGTTCCTTTATTATGATAGTTATGTTATGTTTGACGAAAATAGAACACAACTCCATATAATATATTTACAGATCATGTATCATATCTTATGTACGTACTACAAACAATTCTATAATCATTATAACTCCTAGTGCCGAATTTCAACTAGTCTAAGTAACATTCTAATTGTCACCACAGCTTTTGCATAGTCTTGAAACAATGTTTTTCAACATTATTCATTGTCTACTTGGTTAAAAACAGTATTTTGTATATCATCTCAAATTCAGATAATCAGTACCCCAAATACAAATTTGTAAGTCACTTATTTGCAAAAGTTATTGCCCCAAGCTTCAACCCACCCATATGTTTTCACCACCCAATAAAATCGCTGCTTTAACATGATTTCATTGACAAGTCGTGACCGAGTGGTTACGGCCACTGACTAACAATCACTCACATCCTCACCGTTGCGAGTTCGCACCCGGTCTGGGCCAGTCCGAACTTTTCAAGTGGGAAAGCCTTCCAGCTGGCTTGCGGACGGTCGGTGGTTCTACCCAAATGCTGATTTGTACATGGAAAAAGTGTATAAAGGGCATCTGGGGTCTTCCTCCACCAGTAATTAGCTGGATGTCGCGATAACTGAAATACTGTTAAAAGCGACGTTAAATCGAAATCAATCAATCAATCATTGACAAGTCACATCATGGAGTTTTCATACCTTTTGGTCCGGTCCATGACTCAAAAAGTACATTTTGTATATTACCTAGTAAATAGCTACCAGCATGAAACTTCTCATGTGTTTTAGGCCGTGCACAATTCCTTTGCTGCACTCTTGCAGCAATTGCGTACTTGTCATATATAGTGTTTGACCAGTAACTGAACTTTTGTTTACCGTGATCGTGCAGACTGATGCCCGTGATGGCCTCTGCTGCATGCTTACGTGTAAAATTCATGTGACTTTTGATTTCTAACCTTTGACCATTAGACTAAAGGTCCAATCAAGTTGAGCTGTTGTCACCCGATCACTTGACCAATCAGTCAATCACGTGACCATGTGAGCTTTGGGCGCTATATAATCTGAATCTGGGCAGTTTTGGTAATATTCCGACACAGCAACTATCATCTGCCAGTACATTTAGAATAATATAGGCAAACATGGGACATTATTGAGAAATTCCAAATTCTACATTATTCTCTAGGCTGGCTTAACATTAAGTTTCGTTTCGGGAAAGAAACAACGCGAATTAAATAAATAACTGAATAGTAACCAACATGTGTTTAGTTGCTGCTTACACCCTCCATATAATAATAATGAGTCGAACTTCATTATGTGGTAATAGGGCCTGGTGGAGAAATGATGATTTTAGTATTTGGGTACGCACCTTTATCTGTAGCTCTACAAACTGCTAATCACAGATTCGTCAGTAGCATACTGTTAAAATACAAGGAAGAGAGAACATCGGATGCAATTTATATATGATTATTGGCCATGGAAAATTAACTCGAAGTTCTACATATCGCAGCATGCTTAGTGCACGTGTATTTATAAGGAGCGCATGTTAAGAACAAGATGTAAGCGGGCTGAGCTCTTTCGGTGCCAAATAAATATAATCTAAGATTTTCGTTCGCGTCATTGTTAAAAGTGGTGTTCAGTTTCTTCACCAACAATATCAGTTTCAGACAGTTTGGATTTATTGAGACACCTAGTTGGTCGACTTCTTCTCTGGGTCCAAACGGTTTGCAAAGGGTATAACGGGTTCGTCTTCGGAGGCGAAAAAGTCAAGTTAAATAAATCGGATGGACATTTAAAATTGAGCCACAAAACACATTACAGTAAAGTTCCGCTAATGCGACCACCTAAAAGAGGTATACTTCTGGGTGCCAGATGCAGGTGGTAGCTTAATGCAGGACAAAAGTAATGCATAAAGCTCATAGAGGAGCTTTCTGCTTTACTTTTGTCCTGAATTAAGCAACCACCTGCTTATAAAGGCACCCATGTTTATTCATTAAGTGGTCGCATTAGCGGGGTTTTACTGTAGTTCAAAAAGCACGTGGACATTTTTTGTAGACTGGTACAGTGACAACCTGCTAATACGACCACTTTATGAATAAACATGTCTCTAAAAGCAGGTGCTTCCATAATGCGGAGCACCAGTAATAGGGACAGGTTATGTAGCTTTCTGCATAACATTGGTCCTGCATTAACTACCTCCTGCCTTAAAGACCTAGAATTTGACCTATGTTTGGTAGTCGCCTTAGAGGGGTTTACTGAACAGTAGGTTTTAGTCTTAAGCGATCATAAAAAAGGTCTAGTTATGGGTCTGTATGATAAGTGGTAGCTTAATGCAGGTCAGAAGTAATACAGAAAGATCCTATAGGAGCTTTGTGTATTACTTTTGCCCTGCATTAAACAACCACCTGCTTTATTAAGACGCCTATGTTCAATGAACAAATGAGCGCGCAAGACAAGCTCTACTGTATGTTATAATAGTCACTTCTTTCTGTTTTTATAGGTTCGTGTCTGGCCAGATTGGCATGCTCATCACTGGCAGCATGAGAGGCTACAGGATCGGGGTTTCCACCATGTTGTGCATGTTGGCATTATTTATGATTTTATCAGCATACGTCGATATGCTGGCGTACTTGGTCAGTGATTCGAGACCGCAGAATCGTCCACCGCGATCTGACCAAGTTAATCGTACGCTGAAATTCTCTGACCGTTTCAGTAGCAACAAAGTCAATACAAAAACATTTACAGATGATGACGTGGTAAAAAGGATCGTCCTTGGGGCATTCTCAAAGGAAAATCGGGAAAATTCATTTAGTGGCAAAGTCAAGAAACAAGATCAAAATAATACCTTTCGTGGAAAGATTTTAAGCGAAGATAACGGCATCGACACTCAACGAAACATAAAGAATCAACGACCTAGTGCGAATGCAGACACTGACAATACCTTGAATAAGGATATGAAGACTCTAGACCAAGATACGAAGGAAGACCCGAGCTATATCATACATAGAAAATTCACAGAATCGCAAAATTCCTCCATCTTTTTTCTCGGAGCAGTGGGTAAAAATTCGACCCCGTCCGCCAGGTGGGATGAGTTCGCCGTGTATGGTCAGTGGTACAATCACGATGACTTGAAAATATGGAGCCTGCGCTGCTGCTTTAAATACGCAGATGGAACTCTCATAGAGAGAAAGGTCGCTGCCTTTTTCGCCAAGGTCTACTACAAACCCGGTGGACAGAACGTTAATCGTGGGAAGCTGCGGCTGTGGCACTCGACCTGTGACAATCCCAAAAAGGGTCCGTTTCCAGTACCCCACTGGATCAGCATAGCTCGCAATCGCAGCTGCACGAGTCCCGATGTGAGCTACATCGAGCCATACTTAACTATGAAAAGGCCACCTGGCCACCTGACCATCACCACGAAAATGGCATACTCCAAAATCAGACCCGAAACGGTCGTGAGTTACATGGAAACAGCGCTGCATCTAGGGATCGATAAAGTTCTTACCTATGTTCTCGACAATATCGATTCAACGATTGACAAGATCCTCCGGCACTACGCGTCTATTGGTTTGGTCGATTACTACAAACTAGAGCTAGCCGATATAAAGAGACTTCCACGGAGTTATCCGCCCCTTGGACCACAGTATATGAACGACGAATGGCTTGTCATGAGAGACTCACTGGAGAGAAATATGGGTTCTGAATTCTTCGGAATCTTTGACATGGACGAGTATCTAATACCATCTGGGAACAGGACGTACAAGCAACTACTCCGCTCTCTGCGTCAAAAATTTCCCAATGCATCACATTTCTTTTTTACCAACAAACATTTTCTGAACGAGTACGAAGTCAGTGACCCGACATGTACGCCTAACTGTTCCCAGTTCAGGCGCCACATTAAAACTGCCCCTAGCAAGTTTGACTACAACAGCATACATGAGAAAATGATATTGATCACATCGAGAGTACAGACCAGCTCTATCCGCAATCATTACATCGCTTCTTTGAATGGATACCATGTACAGCCATGTCCCTCAGATGAAGCATTTGTCCGCCATTACGGGTCATGCCAAAGGAAGTTTACAAATAAAGTGTGTACACATCAACACAAATGGGTGGAGGATCGATCCATGGTACAGTGGGCCAAGGATACAATCGAGGACAAAGTATTAAGTTCTCTAAAGAGATTTGTAGACTGACCTCCAGTTAAATTTTATCCGAGTCTGTTATTCAGGGAAACTTTGTCTACAGCGACCATCCAAAATGTGTCTAGTTTTGGGAGTTTTGAAACCGGTAGTAGCTTAACCAATTACTCAATGAATATTCATAAAAGAAATAATGCATATTAGATTGTTATAATAGCACATGGACACGGGAATATTTGGCCATGGAAGAAAGTGTAAACTTTCATAAGTAAACAGAATAGACCCTGATCAGACGGTTCCTACAGGAGCCGTCTGATCTGGGTCTACTGTTTGCAAACGCGCAAAAAGGCATATTTATGGAGTAAATGGTTAACACATTATGGAAGTTATGCAAAAATTCCTCCAGGATGCATTGTTTCTCTTTTAATGTTTAAACCTTTGAACACTTAATATTCAAAGTGTGTTCTATCACTGTTTAACGATAGTCGATTCAGTACAAAAGAATATGAAATGCCATTAGATTTGGAATGAGTGCAGATCCTGATCAGAATGTCTGTTAAGGAACCCCTGATCTGGGTCTACACTGTTTGCAAATACGATACACTAGTTTCTTGCATTCAAAGGAGTTAAGAGGTAGTTAATGATTCTGTTAGATGATAGTTAGTGTATATTGTTTTGTGTATGGTAATTGTAATTTTAGATAAGGGCAGATGTCCTTACCCCATTCCTTTCCAGTGTCCCTTTAAAGGGCAAACGATGTAGACCCAGATCAGAGGGCTCCTGACCCTCTGATCAGGGTCTGCACGTTTTGCTGAACCCATCAATGTCAATGGCTTATTTCAGCAAAAATGTTTGCTTTGCATCCTCCGTATGAAAAATGGATTGGTTCCAAAGTAAAATCTGGACGGGTTGTCTTCAATAATATGGAAATAAATGGGTTAAGTAGTTTGCAGTTACAGTAAAACCCGTCTAAACCGGACGTTCAATTTAGCATACATATCGGTCTTTTAGACAGGTGACCGCTTAATGCAGGTTGAAAGTCAGGCAGAAAGCGTCACAAGCTTTCTGTATGACTTTCACCCTGCATTAAGCAACCACCTGCCTATTAGTATCTAAATTATTTTCTATAATTCCGGTTTAGATGGGGTTCGACTGTAATATACGGATTGATGCCGAATACGGATTCCGTGAATCCCCCATGTGTCTAGTGTATACGATATGTCAATATCCCTGTATGGATATTTAACACTTTGAAGGCTGAACAGTACATCGTTGTTTAACGATAGTCCATTCAGTATCACAGGATGTAATTTACGAGATTATTTAGAATGTCAGTGCAGATCCTGATCAGATAGCTTCTCTTGGATCTATCTGACCTGGGTCTCCAAAAATTAACTTTTCAGAGGTGTCAAAAGGAGTAAGGTTTGGGTTAACCTATGCTTTGAGCGCAAAACACAAAGCTCTGGGTCCGAGATTATAAAATGTGCTCAAGACTCGGCTTCTTCGCCTTTTGATAGCACTCTTTCTCCTGAAGAAAGAATGTCTGCTATTAATCCGATATGTCGCAAACTTCCGATGCATCCAGACCTTTGGGAAACTACTGACCTTGAGAATCAGATTGGATCCTGATGATACACCGACTTATTCGTCGCCTCATCTGGATCCAACCTGTTTGCAAAGATAAGACAAGTTGCGTTTAGTAATCTAAATTTGAATAGCATAAATATGTAGCAGTTTTGCACAGAGATGAAAATGCATACAAACATGTTCACTGGAGTCGGAATACGTAATTACATGAGCTATTCGGACACGCAAACCTCAGGCAAATAGTAGACGACACAGGTCAAACGGCATTTGACCAGTCTTCATTATTTGTTTCCGTCAATCTGAGTATTTGCTACTAAACGTTATCATCAGGATGACACATTGACTATTCAACTTTACAGACTGGTAGAGATGGGAGATTGGGTTGATGTCCGAATATTAATTAAGAGTTAATTAGGATACGTTTTTAATATACATTTAGATAAGTTAGAAGTCGCCAAAAGAAACTTCGTTTTGAGAACCGGGTTCAAACTAATAGCGAATAAATACATTTGAATATGAAACGTGATGCGTATGTGGATTTCTATCGGCGTGCTAAAGGTTTTTATACCATTCGGATCTCAAAACGCAACTACAGTAAAACCCTCTAAACTAGTTGTTTAATTTTGTATAATATCGATCCAAGATGTTGGTCAACCTTATAGCATTTTTAAAAAAAATAGGAATTGATTGATTTAACATTAATGATGATAATGACCTTGGTGCAAAGAGTTAACCCTTTCAAGCCTGTATTATCAGTGTGGACTAGTTCTGATCTGGGTCTCCACTGTTGGCAAATGACGGTGCACGCATGTCCGGGGTTGAAAGCGTTAATGCAGACAGTGCGGTGGGGAAAGTTCATACGAGTGCTTTCTACACAACTTGCGTTTGTAGTAAACTAAAACCAGCATGAGCTCTTTCGATACCAAAGACGAAGCTTTAACCCTTTCGCTGCCAAACTCTGTCGTCTGCTAACTTTCTCGTCTGCTACAAATTTTCATTCTTTTGATTTTCTTCATTTTTGTTTCAAAAACATAGTAACAGTAACAAACAGTTTGGATCCTGATGAGACGCCGAGTTACTCGGCGTCTCATCTGGATCCAAACTGTTTGCATAGGTAATCACAGATCCGGCATTGGCAGCGAAAGGGTTAATCGAATGTGTAAACACTTTGGGTCCAGGTAAGACGTCAAATAGCCCCGTCTCATCAGGATCCAAACTGATTAAGGGTTTCATACTTTAAAGTTAATAAACGGAAATTGAAGCAGACGGTAACCTTTTGTAAACTTTCATACATAGCGCTGAAAGATTTGAATACGTGACATTGTCCATTAAAAAGGGTTTACTTACATGAAAGTTGAAAATCTTACATCTGTATTATAGATTGTTTAACCCTTTCACCGCCGAAGTCGCATAAATGTACCACGACAAATAGTGCAGTTCCAGATCAGACGCCGCCTTTTCAAGGCTGCGTCTGATCAGGGACTTCACTTTTTGTCTCAATCAGTGCTTTATTCCTTTGAGATTTGCATTTATTTATCTCATATCCTTATTGTACCGAATGCTTTCACAAAAAATAGATTGCAGACAATTAGAAATTTGGCGCCGAAATGGTTAATAATTATATAGAATGAAAAATTACATAGAATAGTAATTACATAGAATAGTTATTACATAATTTCATATCATTATTACATAGGATGAAATTAATATATTGCAGAGTTTGTTATTTATATATTACACACATAGAATATAGTAAAATAGAGTATAGTATATTATAATTATTATACAGTAAGTTATTGCTAAAATAAAGTATAGTATAATTATTATAGAGTAAATTATTGCTAAAATAGAGTATAGTATATTATAAAAAGTATTGCTAAAATATAGTATAGTATATTATAAATATTATAGAGTAAATTATTGCTAAAATAGAGTATAGTATATTATAATTATATTATAGAGTAAATTATTGCTAAAATAGAGTATAGTATAATTACTGTGGAGTAAATTATTGCCAAAATAAAGTATATTATGAAAATTATAGAGTAAAATATTGCATAAATTGAATATAGTAAAATAGAGTATATATTATATTATAGAATAAATTATTGCTAAAACAGAAAGTATATTATAAATATTATAGAGTAAAATATTACACAAATAGAGTATAGTATATAGAATCGTTATTACAGAATAAATTTTATTTGAATGCAGACAATTGTGATTTATCTGTCTTTGTTAACTTGAAATGTTTGAACCAGAAGCATAGATATGGGCGTACAGTAACCAAGAACATTCTGCAAGCCCCATGCATGGGACATAGGTAAACAGTGTAGACACAGATCAGAGGGCTTCCAAAGTAACCCTCCGATCTGGGTCTGCCGTGTTTACTATACCAATGTTAAAGTTTTAACCAGCATGTATTAGAGGAACCATCGTGGTTACCCTTTTTATCAAGAATAGTTCCAATTACATCTCGACCAAACCCTATGTTGTGACCATTCTTCAGAATAGTCTCGTGTGGTCACAGCATAGTTTGTTGTTGGTATGTTGATCAGAGCTACAAATAAAAGTGCGTACCCAAATACTAAATTCGCCATTTTTCCACCAAACCCTATACTGTGACCACTCTTTAGATTCGTCTCTTCGAGACGATTCTAAAGGGTGGCCGCAGTATAGAGTTTGATGGATATTTTCTCGGCGTCTTATCAGAATATAAAACTGTTTGCCACAGACACCACGCATTGGCCGTTAGTTGGAGTGCAGTTCCAAGATCTTTGCTCTAGGTGTGTCGATCACCAATAGGTTAGCGATGCACAGACTCGGTGAAAATAGTAAGATTGAACACTCAAGAGTAAAGGGTCAATGTCGTTAGTTGAAATTGCCCCAAGCCGTCTATATGTGCATCAAGAGAACCAGTGGCGACAATGATGACTATAGATGAGATACAGTAAAATCCCTCTAATGCGACCACTTAAAAACAAACATGGCTGTCTTCATAAGCAGGTGGTTGCTTAATGCAGGACGAAAATTAAGCAGAAAGCTCCTATAGGAGCTTTCTGCATAACTTTCGTCCTGCATTAAGCTACCACGTGCCTTTGCCACTGTGAAATATGCCCCTTTTTTGGTGGTCGCATTAGAGGTATTTTACTGTATATCGATACATGTACATTAGAATCTATATGAAGTGACCATCTAAAGAGGTCGCATTATGGGTCTGTAAAGAAGGTCTTAGCTTAATGTAAGTCAAAAGTAAAATAGAAATCTCCAATGGGAGCTTTCTGCATTTGTTTTGCCCTACATTAAACAACCTGCTTTAAGATCCCTGTCCAATTAATTTAAGGCCTTTTAAGACGGGTTCTGCTGTATTTGAATATATCTGTTATTTCCCAGTCTAACCCGATCTTGTTATAAGACTCGCCCCAGGGAGGCGATCTAATGACAGCAACTGGGGAAATATGTATCGGGTAGATTAGAATACAGTAAACCCCTTCTAAACCAGATGTTAAATTTAGTATGAATACCGGCCTTGGAGAAAGACGGCAGCTTAAATCAGAGTGAAAGTCACACAGAGAGAGCTCCTCTCTGCATGACTTTCACTCTGCATTAAGCAGCCATCTACTTTTGCAGCTATCTGCCTAAAAGTATCTTAATTCTTCTCTACTATATTTCGATTTCGAGTGCTGAGCCGTGACACCACTTTTCAATTTATAGAAGTTGCAACCATTTTAATTCATGGGTAAGTGGACAATGGTTGTCACAAGAAGCTCAGAGTAATCGTGCAGTATTAGTATTTACACAGTAAAACCCCTCTATAACGGCCACTGAATTACATCAAGTAGTTTGTGTTAAAGGCAGGTGGCTTCTTAAAGCAAGGTGAAAGTAAAACATAACGCTCCTATAGGAGCGTTCTGTTTTACTTTCACCTTGCTTTAAGCAGCCGCCTGTCCTAAATACCAACTAATTAACACAATTTAGTGACCGTTATAGAGGTGTTTTACTGTATATGCTTATTACTTGTCTGTATTACCACAGGTAACTCCGGAACAAATATATGGTTTGTGACGCGTTTTACCTCTACGGATGGACTGGTCCTAAAGGTCACAGCTCACGGGTCAAAATCAAACTATAGAATTCCTGTTTAGAGGGGGTTTACTTATTTATGTACTTCTAAATAATCTTTGGCCCATGCCGTGTCAGATTTAGGTATTGTCCTGTTTTATTGACCTGTCAAAATGTGAATATTCCTACGTCACTGAAAGGATATATTTAGCTTGGGTAAACCTGTGTTTCAAACGTTTTTCACGAGATTCACAATAAATGTACAAGTACTCGAATAGGCCAAGTAGGACAGCTTTTATTAGCGGAAACAATCGATATCAACCGAAGCTATTCATGGTGTGTTCAGCAAGCGTATAATTATTTAAATTTTGACAGGTTAATAAAACAGGACAATATTTCGTTTTCAGATGAGATGTCCATTGAGTATTACTCTGTGGTGATTGACCTGAATCTACACTGCTTGCTGGCAAGCGAATGGCCTGTCCACGTGAGCAGTCTGATCTGGGTCTACTCTGTTTGAAAATGTGTTAAATGGTGTAACAGTGGAGTAATTGGTCCAAACAGCTATATTTGGAAACGTATGCAAAATGTTTCAGGCTATAAACGTATAGTTTAATTTCTTCTTACCTGATTGTGAATATATTCCATTGACAAAGAATAAACGGTTTTATCATTGTGTATATTTAATGACATACTCGTATGTGAATGAGACATTGCACCATACGGCTATAATAGGTGATTAACTACAATTCTTGAATCATGTGTGCGCAAGTACGCAAGCGACATGTGGGGAAATTCTGATATCTCGTCTTGTCGTCCCAATGCTTGTCGTGCCATTTTGTCAACACCCCGACCATACGATAAACATCGGGCGAAATAGCGAACACACGATGCTGGTGTGGCAGGCCGGGCACACGATATTCACGGGTCGAGAGAACATTGTCGCCCGCTGTTGTCATCTTTAGGTTCTTTATTATATGATAATGAAGCTGTAGCTAATAAATAAATAAAATTTCAGAATCTAGCAAAATACGGGAGCATGATGTTCATTCAGTGTTTATCGGTTCAAAACCATCCGTCGTCCCTCAATGGCACTGTATGCGTACATTGATATCAACAATATGAACAGTGCGCTCGCAATCATCAGACAAACGCGATCAAATACATTACCAACATATCGCCATGTTGGATACCCAGTACCACAGGGGCTTCTTCTGATGTTTGAGTGAATGTCTTCTGTCTTCCGGGATGGCTCATCGCTACTGTACCAGGTCTGCAGCAGCAGGATAAACAACATAGGGACGATGACTTATTGTGAAACATTTGCAAACCGATGATTGCACAAAAACACGATATCGAACTATTTAGAAGCATTGCCAGCAGGAGGTAGCAAAAGGAGGCCATCTTGACAGAGTTAGCAGGCAAATGGTTACCAATTAGATTAATCATTCTCTTGCTTAATTTTAAAACACATTTCTCCTTCTTTACCCATGCCCTGTTGTATAATACATATATCTTCACTGTGTACACGTATTTCCGCTGTGCAATCACTGCTGTGGAGTGCACTGGTTGCACAATCAACTTGTAAATAGTGCAGACCCTGATGAGACAGCTCCTGCAGGAGCCGTCTCATCTGGGTCTTCACTATTTACAGGTAGGTATATTGACTAGGTAGGTATATTCACTATTTACAGGTAGGTATATTGAAGTGAATAGCAAGCGAAGGGTTAAGAAAGACGGCGGTGGAAAGCAGAACTGTGGTGGGGTATGATATTCTTTCGCCACATTCGTGTGGAACAAGAAATACAAGTAAACTGAGAATTCCTAGCAGAATTCCAGGGATGATAGCATTGACCAAGAAGAGCGTGGCTTTCCGTTCAATATCAAAGACAAACTCTAGATACTGGAAGTCCTCTTTAGGTTGACTGGTTACACTGGTTCCAAGCAATGTCCATAGTCCGTTACCCATGTAGTGGTCTATAAAAATCGAGTCCGTTGCATGGATAAGTGTTACCTCCGCTGGTACAAAGCCCCAAACATTAAATTGCAGCCCACCTCTTTGAATATTGAATGGAAAGGAGTGAGTGAGCGAGTTGGGTTTTACGTCCGACCAACAGTATTTCAGTTATTTGCAGACGGCACCCGCATGAGACAAGTTACAGTGCTGCCTCACTGGAATACCCCTGCCGCAGGCACATGGCAAGGGCATCCCACCCAGTCACATAAGCCTGACACCGACCAGTCCTAGAACTACCCCTTTAATGTCGAGAGTAGACAAGGGAATGGAAAGGATGTTAGATCGGCAGAACGTTTCACTTGGAAAACATCAGCTGCAAAAAGCAAATGATTCTGACATTGATCCTTTCTAATGCTGCTGAAAAAATAAAGTCTGCTCAAACTGTGCAAGTTTTACTTTCTTCCCGTGCAATGATTAACCCATTCCCACATAGGCTATTTTAGACCCAACCGCTTTGAATAAACCTACTGAAAAGGAGAATTTACTATAAAAATGGAAACAATTAGAATTGTGTAGTTTTGAAACCATTGTGATAAATAGAGCATTTGCTCCTATGGAGCAAATGCTCTTTTTACCACAATCGTTTCAAAAAGTGACTTTTACAAAGGCACCAAAAGGCGTCAATATGATGGAATGGGTTAAAGTGTTTGAGAAAATATTGACTAAGTGGTGAGCAGCTGCTTCGAGTTACTCAGCGTCTCATTCTCTGTTTGCACATACGAGTCTGGTCGCCAATACCATAATAATTAATATTACATGGTAGGAGTTAACCAGTGCCTTCATATAAACGTGCTGTCACTCATTTGCAAACAGCGAAGATCCAGATCAGGGTCTGCGCTGTTTGCTAATGGAATTTGATAGCTTTTTCTTTGGTTTCTAAAATGGCAACAATGCTCCACCTTCCATAGTTCATTATAACTATTTCGTCCATGTATATTTAGTAGATATTGAAATTTGTAATAAACATAGAACAGGGAAAGGGTTAATATTGGGAGATTACATATATATCTGCATGATAATATCAACAATATTTTCCATCAAATCATATACTCTACTCTTAATTAGTTCCTTTTATCAGAGAAAACACTCAAGTTAATGATAGTATGACTCATCTAAAATATGATTTTAGCTTTCGCTCATATGGGCATTTAATCGACATATTATCAAGATCCAAACTGCTTGACACTACAGTAAAACATCTCTATAACGACCACTAAATTACACCAAGTATTTTGTTTTTAAGGCAGGTGGATGCATAAAGCAAGGTGAAAGTAAAACAGAACGCTCCTATAGGAGCGTTCTGAATTACTTTCACACTGCTTTAAGCAAACACCTGTCCAAAATACCAACTAATTAACACGATTTCTTACGTATATACTCATGAAGTAAAGGTTTACTTTACGCAAACTTACAAATACGGTAAAGTAAAACATCCTGTTAATAATTTTCTAATCAAGTCACTTCGTTAGCATATACAGTACAACTTGTCTTAAGCGACCATAAAAAGGGTCTAAATAAGGGCTTGTAAGTCAGGTGGTAGCTTAATGCAGGTCAGAAGTAATACAGAAAGCTCATACAGGAGCTTTCTGCATTACTTTTTCCTGCATTAAGCAACCACCTGATTTTTTAAGATTCCTGTGTCCAATCAATATAAGGTCGCTTAAGACTGGTTCTAATGTATAAGGTATATCAAATATGTCTTGAATGTTCAAAATAGATCAAAATAGATTTAGATTTATAACAGAAATAGATTAATTCATGAACGTATCATTGAAAAGCAATAGGTCGATCCCTTTCCTCATGCAATATTCGTGTTAGGCGTACTGGCATCATCGATGGTTTTTTACTTTGACAAATGAGAACAGGATTGTTTGGTCATGACAGAAACTGTATTTAACCCTTACAATGCTGAATTTTCAAATGGACTGTTCCATAATTCAAGCAGGTCAATCTTATGGTGAATATTTAGGGATGTTTCTAAAGAAAAGTGTAACACAACAAACAGTGCAGACCCTGATGAGAGGGCTCCTCTAGGAGCCCTCTCATCTGGGTCTACACTGTTTGCAAATGACATTAGTGACTCGTGTCCCGCACTGTAAGGGTTAAAATAGATCTATATATTGTTACATTTGCAAAAAGAGAAAACCCTGATCATACGGCTCCTACAGGTTCGCATTGTCGTGAACATGCGCGTGTATCAGGTAAAGGGGTTAAGTTACCGGTCCACCAGAAACAAACATCTAGTGAGAATATTGTCAAATCCTGGAACGCGGATGCTTTTTGAAAAATTAGCAAGAACAAACCGTGGTCTCCAGGCTTTTTCCTGGAAAACAACAACCTGAAACAGCGATAAGTTATACACTCATAATTTGATGACTATTCATGTAAGAAAATATGACGTTATGAATATCAGACTGTTTTAGAATGGTTCATGTATATGAATATGGGAATCTTTCGTCAAGCCAGAAGCTAGAAGCATAATAGAATCAGACATATAGTAAAACCTCTCTATAACAACCACTACATTACATCAAGTATTTTCTGTTTAAGGCAGGTGGGTGCTTAAAGCAAGGTGAAAGTAAAACAGAATGCTCCTATAGGAGCGTTCTGTTTTACTTTCACATTGCTTTAAGCAACCACCTGCCCAAAATACCACCTAATTAACACAATTAAGTGGTCGTTATAGAGTGGTTGTACTGTATAATATTCTAGAGCAGCAGATAAATGTGCATACTCAGATACTAAAATCGTCAGTTGCAAAGGCGCCGTCTTTAGATAGAGGATTAATTCATAATCAGCATTGTTTTTGTATCAGGCCATTGATAATCTTAAGTTTAATTAAAACGTCATTGAATGTAACCTGAACGAATCCATTCACAAGTGTTTTATGATGTCAACATGACAACCCTGCTCTATGTCATTATATTTTAACCATTTGTCTTAAACGCAAAACCAAATGAATCGTTGCTGTTCAGATCACGTTATCACTAGTCACCATGATTTCAGCGTTTCTCTTAAACGACCTCAGGGTTGGAACATTTTCGTAAAATGGCGCGAATTTGGGAGATTAATCTTTCACACAGAGATATGCAGTAACACCACTTATCTGTGTCTCGTCAGTATTCAAGGTTGTGCATCGTGTACTTGCGTCTTGTGTTAACGTCTTTACAGTGTGATTTCATCAGGTCGAGGGGCGAAGTAATATTGGCACGAGCACTTTAATATGACCATTAATATGCACACGGTAGATATTCTGTGTCTTATATTTATTTAATAAATGAAAGAAAGAATCTATTCGTGGCTGCTTTTCATGTGTTACATTCAGATTTCAACAACAGTTCAGATCGAAATTTATGATAAAATTTTAATATTTAACAAGCAAGTATTGTCAAGCAGTCTATTGTGTCCCCCAATGGCGACTGTTCTTAGCATTTCTACAGTTATTGGATGTAGACTTACAGGGAATATTTATTGATATCAAAAGTATATAAGGGTGTTGCTGTTTATGTTTTTACATTTTAATGGTCCATATACAGTGTAGTTACATCAGTTCATTCATTTTCAAGTTTACAGTTGATCTGAGTGAACACACGTTTCAACATTTTAAAGTTAGGAACATGAGATAAATGTCAAGAGGAGGTGTTCTGAGAAATCCACATTAACCCATTAGCTCCCACGATCCCATATATGGGACGTAGGCAAACAGCGTAGACTCTGATCAGACGCCGCATAATGCGGCGTTTTACCAGCGCCTATACTGTTTGCTGATAGGAATTTCAATATATAACAAAACGAAATTGAAAATTTAGGCCAGGCACCCCTTAAATAAAAAATGGACTAATCCAATATATAAATATGGAATAATCCACTGGGTGCAAATGGGTTAAATTGGTGCCATAATCCATCCATGATGGGCGGATTGGTCAATGTCACAGAGACATTGTAGTATACACTTTGCCTTCCAAAGATGCGTCTACACAAGAAATTTGGAAACCTTAATGCAAGCGTATGAGGAGGTATAATCCAAACAAAATATGTAGACACACTGTTATCTAAACTGAGGTCAATGTCAGGGTAAAGGTCAAACAGACCCAAAAGTAGTACGGGACACTTCGCGAATTTGGGAGATTAATCTTTCACACAGAGATATGCAGTAACACCACTTATCTGTGTCTCGTCAGTATTCAAGGTTGTGCATCGTGTACTTGCGTCTTGTGTTAACGTCTTTACAGTATGATTTCATCAGGTCGAGGGGCGAAGTAATATTGGCACGATCACTTTAATATGACCATTAATATGCACACGGTAGATATTCTGTGTCTTATATTTATTTAATAAATGAAAGAAAGAATCTATTCGTGGCTGCTTTTCATGTGTTACATTCAGATTTCAACAACAGTTCAGATCGAAATTTATGATCAGATTTTAATATTTAACAAGCAAGTATTGTCAAGCAGTCTATTGTGTCCCCAATGGCGACTGTTCTTAGCATTTCTACAGTTATTGGATGTAGACTTACAGGGAATTTATTGATATCAAAAGTATATAAGGGTGTTGCTGTTTATGTTTTTACATTTTAATGGTCCATATACAGTGTAGTCACATCAGTTCATTCATTTTCAAGTTTACAGTTGATCTGAGTGAACACACGTTTCAACATTTTAAAGTTAGGAACATGAGATAAATGTCAAGAGGAGGTGTTCTGAGAAATCCACATTAACCCATTAGCTCCCACGATCCCATATATGGGACGTAGGCAAACAGCGTAGACTCTGATCAGACGCCGCATAATGCGGCGTTTTACCAGCGCCTATACTGTTTGCTGATAGGAATTTCAATATATAACAAAACGAAATTGAAAATTTAGGCCAGGCACCCCTTAAATAAAAAATGGACTAATCCAATATATAAATATGGAATAATCCACTGGGTGCAAATGGGTTAAATTGGTGCCATAATTCATCCATGATGGGTGGATTGGTCAATGTCACAAAGACGTTGTAGTATACACTTTGCCTTCCTAAGATGCGTCTACACAAGAAATTTGGAAACCTTAATGCAAGCGTATGAGGAGGTATAATCTAAACAAAATATGTAGACACACTGTTATCTAAACTGAGGTCAATGTCAGGGTAAAGGTCAAACAGACCCAAAAGTAGTACGGGACACTTCGTCACCCGGGCATGCATTTAAAAAGCAAATTGGAAACCATAACCTAAGTGGTTGAGGCGGTATACTCCATGCAAGTTTCTTAAAAACGTTTAATAAACTTGAAGTTAAGGTTAAGGCCAGGATCATGTAGAATGTGACATGCTGTCTTCCCAAGCAAGAAATTTGGAACTTCTAACTGAAGGATTGAGGACTTATCATCCGGAAAATGCTGCAGACATTTGTTTTACTAAAAGCACGTTACAGAGAAACCAAATTATTTTGAAACCTTTCGCCTTCCTTAGACACACCCACCCACACACCCACAGAAGAAATTTGGAAATCCTGATCCAGCGATAGAGGACATGTCATCTTTTCAGAAAACTAGTTACTAAACTGATGTCCGTGTCAAGGTAAAGGTAAACAAAAGTGCCAAAATGTCACGCTATATACGCCCGTCAAATGTCTGTTGAAAGTTGAAAGACCATTACTCCATATCAGGTGGCATAAAGTAAGGGGAGATAATTGTGGAGTGTCAAAGGCATTATTGCTAATTATCGAACCTGACTGAGACATTATGGTAATATACATGCTGACCAATTGTTTGAGTTAGAGGACGGACAAGCAAAGGTTCACTGAAATGCATACAATAAGGAGAGATAATTCATGAGTGTCAGAGACAATCTTGCTGACTATTGAACTTGACTGAGATATGGTAATATTCATGCTGACCAAATCTGAAAAGGACTGGATTACATTTGTTTGAGTTTGGGAAAGGATAAGCAAAAATTCACGGAAATTCATTCAAGTAAGGAGAGATAATTCTGGAGTGTCAGGGGCAATCTTGCTTGTTATCGAACATGATTGAGACATTATGGTTATATACTTGCTGACAAAATTTGAAACGGATTGGATTACATTTGTTTGAGGTAGAGAGCGGACAAGCTAAAATTCAAGGAACTTCATAAAGTAAGGGGAGATAATTCTGGACTGCTAGGCCAATCTTGCTGGTTATCGAACTTGACCGAGACATTATGATAATATACATGCTGACAAAATTTGAAAAGGATTGGATTGCATTTGTTTGAGTTAGAGAGCGGACAAGAAAGACAGCAGACGGACGGACAGCGCCACGGCATAATACGTCCCATCTGAAGACGGGCGTATATAAAGACTTCAAAGCCATTTACGACACTTCTCCTTCCCAAGATGCGCCCACATAAGAAATTTGGAAAATACTAACGCACAAAATGCAGTATGGACGTACGGATGGACGGAAGAAAGTACAAAACTATAGACCCGCTACCCTCTCTGACCGGTATAATGAAATAAATTGACCCCCGTAATACATCGGTCCCGGTCATAATATTACGTCCGATGTCATAATATTATGACAGGGGTCCATATATTACGGAAAAAGTGACTCCCTTGCCGTAATATAATGACCCCTTTGAAATAGTTGGACCCCCTGGTACGTGAAGTTAAAATGTTCATTCCATCGAAGTTCTACGATGCTTCACTTGAATGTATCACCAACTAATGTGATATCTGTACTCTGTTCCTGATTAAATGGCAAGTTTTGGATAATCCGGATCTTAAATATACATTGTCTAGACGTCAAGTTCAATATGCGAATGCTGGTAAGTTGCAAGGAAGAAATGCATCAAAAGTCATGTTTTGTTAAATACCGGACATGTTAAATTTATTGAAATATTCCATTCAGATGATAATACCACGATCAAACAATATTAAAGGCTGTATTTACTTTGCGCTGTACATTTATCTATATAATGATCTTTCTCTTAAAGACTACATTCATAAGTGACCAGCGTTGCAGGAGTGACGCTCGAATGGACGATGAAGTGCTAAACCGGATTAACTGCAGCAACGCGGAACGCGTTGGAGGGTCGGGGTTTACATGTTCATAAAATGTTTTATAAGCTAGCAATTATGGCAACACTTTCGACATCGATCAGGTTCCATTCTCTGGCGCGGTTGATCAACTATATTAAAAACAAGAGTCTTTCACATGAAATCATAATTAGATAGATTTACCATTTTAGCGCAATTTCTATTGTCGTTCGCAATCATTTGGGTTTTTTTGTAAATATATAATGAGTAAAGTATATAGAATATTTCAGAAATAATCGTTTACCTTTCATCAACAGAGCAGGACAAACAGCGAAGTCCCTGACTAGATGCCGCCTTGCACTATTTGTAATTGTGCCAAAAGGCGAGGTTGGCCGCGGAAGAATTAAAATTTTATTCAGATTAAATATTATGTTTGTGTGTACATGTATCAATGTATGAACTGTGTGTTCTAGATTCACTTGGCAACATACTAAACGGAGAATTATCTGCATGTTTGGATTAATAAGCTCAGAACTTCATAACAACTGTTGAAGGAATTAATGAAACACATACTCGGTGCAAAAAACTATGACGGTGATAAAATGAAGCACTGTCTCGACACAAATCAAGGGCTTGGTGGAAAACTATTCGAACTCCTTCACAAAGTGAAGAAGTTAGAACAGTTTTGCACCAAGCCCTCGAAATGCTCAGGAAATAAGTGTCTGCTATCACTTTGTCACTCAAATATAAATCGAAATAATACAAACATTTGCTTTAATCGTCAATGTTTTATGGGGTCAATGTTTATGGGAATCATTTTATTCTATGTGGGCTCGGGTTATAATATGTTAGGGGGTCGTAATATATTGACTCCCTAGTCGTAATATTATGTCATGGGAGTTGAAATATGATGACCCCCGGTCGTAATATTATGACCGGGGAGTTAATTTTGAGGGCCTCATGGTAGATTGACCTGGTTAAATGAGTTCTCTGGCTAAATAAAGCCGTTATTATTATTATTCACCCGCGGTGGAGTTAAAATGGACAGTGTTTTCATTTTGTAAAGGATCAAAATAAATGTTCCACCACCGCATGCCCTGTAAATGCGAAAAGCTTTTCTTTATCTATATTTAAACGATCCGTCCCACAACCGCATGCCCTTTAAATACGAAAAGCTTTACTTTATCTATCTATAAACGACCCGTCCCATTTACTATAATGGTGTAAACTACTTCCAATAATCGAGATGGAGTGACTGGGCTGCATTTTATTTTTACTGGTTTGACTAATTCATCTCAATAGCTGGTCAAGATGGAAATTTGATTTAATCTCTATGTCAGAGCGACAGTTAAATAAAAGGTGCGTACTCAAGTATTAACCATTCGCTTGCTGAAGTTTAAAATACATTTCTCCTTCTTTACCCATGCCCTGTTGTCTAATTACATACATGTATACTATCTTCACTGTGTACAAGTATATCGATGTGCAATCACTACTGTGGAGTGCACTGGTTGCACCATCAACTTGTAATTAGTGCAGACCCTAATGAGACAGCTCCTGCAGGAACTGTCTCATCTGGGTCTTCACTATCTACAGGTAGGTATATTGACGTGAATAGCAAGCGAAGGGTAAAATAAAAGGTTCGTACTCAAATATTAAAATCATCATTTCTCAAACAATCCCTCGAAGAGACGATTCTAAAGAGTGGTCACACTATAGGGTTTGGTGGAGAAATAAAGCAGTTTTAATGTTTTAAAATGATTTTTTTTAATCTACGCATGACTAAGTGGTGGTAGAAATATGCCATCATAATTTCGAAAATCGTTGGCTGAATTCCATTAGGGTATTATGAGTTTTCCTCGATATTTATGTGACATATCCGTCACTATTGGCGCAAACTATCGAAAGGGAAGTGTTATGTGGTTTTAGCGCAGTATGTGGGGGTGCGTGCGACCATGCGCGGGTACGTGCGTACATGCGTGTGTGTGCACGCATATTCGTATGTCCACGCACTTCGCCTGTGTTTCTGGGGTTGTTGTGTTGTTGTCCTGTCCAATTTCTGAATACGAATAGAATGGATGTTTTATTTCTGGTAAAATATAACGTAACCATCACATAGCTATGTTAGTAGAATGATAAGCTAATAAAGGCGATGCAATGAAGTACCAGGAGTAGTCTGAATCAAGCAGCAAATGGAAAGCTTAAATGTCGTCATATTATCTGAATTTCATGAAATCAATTTGTTTTCTAATGTTTGCTATTTCTGTGATATGTCCGCATCTATTAGCGTAAAATAGATAGCGAAACGCAAGTGGTTACGTTATGTCACACACATGCCTTTGTATCATGCAAATTCAAGGTCTTAATGTATACTGCGATAGTAAAATAATTTGCAGCCTCTTATAAATTCTATACGTGAATTGCCAGTCATGTGCGGTATGGTTTTTGTTAAATCACTGCTTTATAGTTGTATAACACTGTATAGACTATAATAAACCAATAACTAATAAACTGGTTCTGGTGTAGTTGATAATATAATACTGTTACCATCATACATCTATTGCAATAGCATTGATTAGTCAATAAAGGCGGTGCAGTGACAGAAGAAACGCTTTTAATGGAGTACCAGGCCAGGGGTAATTTCCATCAACGGATCTATGGAAAACCAAAGGATCGTCATAAAACAATAGTACCATTGAGAATTTTTACCTTTTATTATATGTGTCTGATTCATACTATAGAATCATAAATAGCCATCGTGTGACTAACATTAGATGATTGAAGCGATTGAAGGAATGTGGAAGACTTGACATTCCAGTGTTTTGAATCAGACGACATATGTTACAGACGACGATATTTGGTAAAGTTGAATTTATAAATGATTATGTCTGCGAAAATTGAACGAATCATGAGTTTTACGATACCACATTGACATAGTTTAATATTTTCAGCTGAATTTCAAAGTGGGTGGCCCATCAGTATAGAATTACAAAGTCCATTCGATATGAAGGTATAAAAGACTGGACTTTGTAAGAGGACTTTGAATGACAAACAATGCAGATCTTGATCAGGGGACTCCTCTAGGAGCCATCTTATATATGTATATATATACAGTGCTCCCTCCCTACAACGACCCTCCCAATAACGATTCCCTCCTTACAACAACGCATGTCACTGTTTCCGAAACAACATGGCTCCAGAAACAACCTTTTTTCATCGTATTTTCTTTATGCCTCCATCAAACCCTATGTTGTGACCACTCTTTAGAATCGTCACTTTGTGACGATTCTAAAGAGTGGTCACAACATAGGGTTTGATAGAGGCATAACGGTTTTAGTTCTCGAAATAACCTTATCTGGGGATCTGCAAACAGGCTAATTGTGAATTTTCCCTCCCTATAACAACTCCCTCTGAACAACACATACAATCTTCGTATCCCAAAGGGTGTCGTTGTAGAGAGGGAGCACTGTATACTGTTTGCAAATGTCAGTGCACGTGTGTCTTGCATTCAAATGGTTAGCGTCGCAATGGAGTAATCACGCTACAATAAGTAAAAACGGTCAGTAAAATCACTACACTAAACCAAGCAAACAAAAACACAACAGAACATCCAATGCCAAGGTAAGGAAATAATCCAATAAAACGTAAAGAACGTCATATGTTCTTAGCCCTAACCCCGCTGTAAAAACAATATCCGCTCAGAATTGAATCAGGTGCAATTTTGACTACTCCCAATGCAATCAAGCTTTTGAGTAACTATTGTCCAAGTGTCACGACACATTGGATCCTGATGGGTTAACCCTTTCCCTGTTCTATGTTTATTACAAAGTTCAATACCTACCGAATATTCATGGACAGATTTGTTATAATGACGCATGGAGAGTGGAACAATGTAGCTATTTTAGCTATAGAAAAAGATCTATCAAATTTTATTAGCAAACAGAGCAGACCCTGATCGGACGGTTCCTCTAGGAGTCGTCTGATCCGGGTCTACTCTGTTTGCAAACGCGTGAAAACACGTTTGTATGATGGAAAGGGTTAACAGGCATCTCATCTGGACCCAAGCAATTTGCAAATTCGACTCGGGTCGTGGACAGCGGGATTAGGATTAATATTTACCAATTCTTGTATATGTATCTTTATTTTTGTCCCTCAATGACATTATAAGTGTACATACAAACCGACAAGATGAAAAGTCCAGTCAACAACAGCAGACAAAAACGATCAAATAGTTTACTGACATACTGCCACGTAAGATTATCCTCGTCGGAAGTGCATTTCCCTTTATTCATTTGCAATTCTTCCTTCTGCAATGATAAGATGATATCACCTTTGGTTGTACACTGTCCACCAGCGGCGTCCTTCATCATTGGTGGTTTTATATCAGGACTACAGCAGCGTGACAAAAATGTGATGAACCTGGGGACCGGTGACGATGGTTTGCGATGAAACATTTGCAAACTGATAATTGCACAAAAACACGATATCGAACTAAGTAGCAGAAGTACAATCAAGAGGTAGCAGAAAGCGGCCATCTTACCAGAATTAGCGGGTAAATGGTCACTAACCATACTCAGAAAGACGGCGGTGGATAGCAGAACTGTGATGGAGTAGGAGATTCTCTCGCCACACTCTAGTGGAACAAGAAATACAAGTAAACTGAGAATTCCTAGCAGAATTCCAGGGATGATGGCAATGACCAAGAAGTACGTGGCTTTCCGTTCAATAACCAAGACAAACTCTAAAACCTGGAAGTCATCATATGTTTTGCTGTTTACGCTGGTTTCCTTCAACGTCCATATCCCATTCCTCGCATAATAGTCCGTTATCATCGAGTCCATTGAGTTTACTAGAATCGCTTCTTTTTCTGTGTAACCCCAAACGTTAAAACCTAGCCCACAAGTCTGTCGGTCAAATGGAAAAGATGTAAGATCTGCGGAACATTTAACTTGAAAGACATCACCTGCAATAAATCAGATTATGTATTTAAAAAATGCTGAACAAAAAAGAGAATAACAAAGTTTTCATTTTATTATTGTTAAGGCGAAATATATTGACTCGGTGTTTAATTGTTGTCCGTTCCCGAGTATGCTCAGGTTAACTTTTGTGATCGCTCACCGTCCGGCCGTTCGTCCGTCCTTCTGTCTGTCCGTCCATCCATCAACAATTGCTTTAAACGACATCTCCTCTAAAAACACAAGGCAAAATGTAATCAAACTTTACAGATATGATATTTGTATTCTGCTCTATAAGATTTGTGAAAACAATCGGGATCCATATAGAACTGGTTGGGCAACTAAAAGAAATATCTTTAAACTTCTTAAAAAAGTGGTCAGAATTAAATAATATTTGATATGAACAGTCTTCCTGTGACCCTCTACCAAAAATCGTTTTTATGTAAAAAAAAAAAAAGCATGACCGCGAGAGGCGTGGTTAGATTTCCCTATACAGAAAACCTTTAAAAGCTTTAAAAATCTTCTTCTCCAAAACCGTTGGTCCAATTTGAAAAGCTATTGGTAGGAATAGTTTCCTGGTGTCCCTTTATCAAACTTCGTGTTAAAATCTAGTTGATAGCTAAACAACACATAGCCGTCATGAGCAAGCTAGATTTCCTTATACATGTATAACTATATAGAAAACCTTTAAACCATTGTTCTCCAAACCCTTCGGTCCAATTTGAATAGCAGGAATAATCTTCTGGTGACCTATTATCAAAATTGTTAAAATCGTGTAAATATTTCAACAAACATGGCTGTCATGGGCGTGGCTATATTTCCTTATACATGTATAACTATATACATATTCTTTAATCATCCTCTCCAAAACCAATGGTCTAATTTGAGTGGTATTCAGTAGGAATAGTGGCCTGGTGACCCTTTATCAAAATTGTTAAAATTATGTTAATTTCTCAAAAAAACATGGCCGCCATGGGCGGGACTTGACTTCTTTATAAAACTATACAGAATATGGAAAAATAGTCAAACAGGGAGAGCCACACACGAAATGACACCGCACCAAACACCGTCTAACAAGAAACGGTAAGGCCACAAGACAAAACATAACAGGACGCATATCAAGACGAAACACATTAAACATTAAGCATATTAAACAACAAAACTGACCGTAGGCTGAAAGCAGGAGTGCCGCCTTTGAACGGCCAGCAACCAAAATAAGCTACTGGGGGACTTAAACCTGGTTTATGGGTACCCAACCTCGTCCTTATCCCACTTTCACCAAAGTCAAAATGTAAATAAAATTCCCCCTCCAGACAAATCCACAACATGCATAACGATATCTGCCAAAATGAAAATGATTTGAAAATAAACGTTAGAGGTAAACAAGTGACGTATTGTTAAAGGCATTGATGACATCCGCCTGTGAATCGCTGTTAAGGTTAAGCATAAAATCCCGTTCATAACAAAACAAAAACAAGTCTGCAATTAAAGGAGCACAATTGGTTCCCATGGGAATACCAATGACCTGGCGATAAACAGAATTACCAAAACGAACAAATATATTGTCTAACAGAAACGTAATAGCGTCACAAAGATCTAAACATGTCCACGAGGTATATTTATTTGTAATGTCATTGGTAAAGAACACATGTCTAGAATTACAGGCAATAAATGATACCTTTTTTCTGGCAAATGTTTTATTTAAAAGATTAGTAAGTTTGATCTTTATTAAATAGTGTGGTAATGTGGTATAAAGTGAAGAAAAATCATAAGTGCTCATAGTGTTAGCTTGGTGTTGCTTGATTTTTAATTTAGTTAAAACCTCATTGGAGTTTTTTATAGACCAAAAAAGGTTAATTCCTGAATTCTCATAAGCTTTATCGCAGTAACGCTTGACATGTTCTTTGACCGCTGTTAGACACGATGTAATTAGTTTGGATAGTGCGGTTGTTGTGCATGAGACAGAATTTGCTATGAAGCGTGATTTATATGGCGTTTTATGGAGTTTAGGTATCCAGTACATCGTCGGAAACATTCTCCTCAGTAACTGGTGGTCCAATTTGAATAGTTATTTGTAGTCTTCTGAAACACTATATTGAGAGTTAATTTTGACTACCATGCATTTTGAACAAAATGTATAGTCTTCAGTTGAAAAAATTAAAACTACTATGACCCTCCTATCTTCACTTTCCGGAGATGTTTGTGACTAGTTCATCTCTATCAAGTGCTACAGATAACAGGTGAGCGATAAAGGGTCACCATGGCCTTCTTGTTATACTTTTAGTTTACGTAAGCTAAACTGTGCCGGCAATGCAGCATTTCATTTTAATATAGTTTATATTGATTTTAATTTTGATTTGACTTTAATATTTTCATTACATTTTAAGCATTAGTCACACACATGTTTTTATTGTGTAAAACAGATTAAACGTATTGACTCTAATGCAGTAAGATATTCGATTCTGTAGGTTGGAAGACATCACCTGCAATAAACCAGATTGTGTTTGATAGATATGTATTCCAAAAAGGCTTAACAACAAAGGGAAGAACAAAGTTTTCATTTTATTATTGTTCCATTCAAAAGCGGTACTTCCATATTCCCCTATTTTTTGTTTGATATGTCTTTGGTGTCTCTTGTTGTGCTTTGATAGATACGTACATTTACTGTACTTTATTTTTTGTCATGGTGCTGTTCGTGAGGTTGTGTGTTTTGTATGTGCTGTTTCCTGCATGACTCATACATGTACTTTTAATACATTTTCTATTGATATTCCTAAAATGTTTTAATTACATTTTATGCATTAGTCATACACATGGGTGTATATTAAATTATTTTATTGTGTAAAACATTAAACGTATTGATTCTAATCAAGTTAGATATTCTAATCTATAGGTTGTGATATGCTTGCATGTTACCGGTCCACCAGAAGACTCTGCCATCGTGAAAGCATCTTGCAAGGGTGTTCACGAAGCCTGGAAGGTTGAAGCCTTGGGAAGGATTAGTAAGTACAACCTTTGGTCTCCAGACTCGTTCTTGGTACACAAGAACCTGAAAATACACGGGGTAAGGAAAAATGCGTTACTGTGGAATAAACTAACACTCAGACTAGAAAAGATTAATGATGTTTGATATCTTTTAATAAAATTTAAATGATGCAACTTGAAATGATATGTTAAATAGATAACGTATATGTACAGCGATGCATCTGAAGTAAATGTAGGGTTTCTTATTTTCAGAAGATTTGGAAAGCAAAAAAAGGGTTTGAAAAAATGGCATTCACGAAAACCCACTTGGAACAAAACATCCACGCAGTCATCATACAATAGTACGTGTATTTCATGCGGGAAACGGAGATTTCGACATGCAGAAAATAATGTCTTCACTAAATTCTGAAAAAAAGAGATAAAAGCAATGCGAAGAGAAAATTGCAGAATCAGTTTTTTCCTTGTGATTTTTGTAAAGATGGATTTTTGTCAAAAGATGTTTTAAAATACTAGCAAACAAGTTGCGGTGATAGAGACTGTTTCATTTCGAAAGTAATTAACGGAGTTTCCATGTTAATATCAAGTTGACCAGAACATCCATTTAATGCAAATGAGCTACTGTAACGCCATCGTCATGTGGCGTCTGGTCTCAAAGAAAGTAAACAAAAATTGGCTACTAACGGCGGTTAAGAAATAGAAAATAAACCAAGGAACGTGGGGAATATAGAACCAGATCTAGTCTCATTTTATTTGTTTGGTCGTGCATATCGATATGTTAAAAATATAACAGAATTTATATATAATTTCTGTCAATGACCACGTGAATCATTGGCATCATATGGAATCATACTCGCTAAATTAAAAAAATCTGATATTTTTGTCATTTTTAGCAAAGAAAAAATGTAGAACCGTGTTATTTTCTATATAAAACCTCATTAATAGCCATTTGAGAGCGCAGAAATTAATTCAAGTAAAAAATAAAATGGGGACTTTAAGCCGTATTAATTTTTCATAAATGAAAGCATTGAAATTGATGATCCCGAAGTGCCAGAAAATATAACATCACTGAGAATGACTTACAAGTGAATTCTTACGGTGACATACAGGCACTAAACTGCTGTTTTGAAATACAAATGTACATAAATTTTGAAAAAAGAGGTCCTTTGAAAGCCAATGCAGCAGTGCGAAAAGAGAAAGTCGCAGACCCGGTTTAACCCTTCTCTTGCTGAATTTTAAAATACATTTCTCCTTCTTTACCCATGCCCTGTTGTATAATTATATATATCTTCACTGTGTACAAGTATTTCGCTGTGCAATCACTGCTGTGGAGTGCACTGGTTGCACAATCAACTTGTAAATAGTGCAAACCCTGAGTCTTCACTATTTACAGGTAGGTATATTGACGTGAATAGCAAACTTTACAGGCAGGTATATTGACGTGAATAGCAAGCGAAGGTTTAACTGAGTCTAATCATGGGCAGTTGTGAAAAGTACAACACTACTGACACCCGCTACTCCATGACGATTTAGGAAAGAAATTATGACATCCTGAATATTAATTCACTGAATTTTGATAGTGGCAGTATGAACAAAATAATTTTCATCATGACATGTATAATCATACCTTTATATATAAAAAGCAAAACGACCAGACCCGGATTGTTTTATAATTATTGAAATAGACTATACCATGCAAATGTGTACTGGAAGTTGGAGAGGCTGGGTCCTATACAAACAGTCGTGAATTCAACGTCATCAATACAACACGCTTGTATTTTTATACGCCGGTTTGAAAAAACGGGACGTATTATGGAATGGCACTGTCTGTGTGTCTGTCCGTCTGTCCGTCTGTAACATCTCTAACTCAGATTCCGCTTGGTGGATCCTTCTCAAATTTTAACACAATGCCATTCTACAGTAGCTTGCCAAGTCCCGGTTTGTTTATCCAAGGTAAAGGTCACACAAATGGACAAAATGTTAACCGGTCTGACTGTCTGTAACATCTCTAATTCAAGTTCCGCTTGGTGGGTCCTTCCCAAATTTAACTAGACATTATCTAGACATGCTACAGTAGCCTGCCAAGTCCCGACTCGTTTATCCAAGGTCAAGGTCGCTTAATTGGACTTAGAATTTGCGTTTAGCATTTGCGTTAAGCAAAAATGTTAACCTCAATTTATGTGGAACAAGTCCACTTATTTACATAACATTTTGTGATAAAGCTTTGAAGCTTGGAACACTTGTTCACCGTCACAACCTTCACCTGTAGGCAAGAGTAAATAACTCTGTCAAGCATTTTGACCGAATTATGCCCCTTTTTAACTTATAATTTTTGGTTAAGGCTTTGTTAAAGTCCATTTATTTACATAACCCTTTGAGATAAAGCTTTTAAACTTGGAACACTTGTTCACCGTCACAACCTTCACCTATAGGCAAGAGAAAATAACCCTGTCAAACATTTTGACCGAATTATGCCCCTTTTTAACTTAGAATTTTCACTTGTTCACCGTCACAACCTTCACATGTAGGCAAGAGGAAATAACTCTGTCAAGCATTTTGACCGAATTATGCCCCTTTTTAACGTAGAATTTTTGGTTAAGGCTTTGTTAAAGTCCATTTATGAACATAACCCTTTGCGGTAAAGCTTTTAATCCTGGAATACTTGTTTATCTTCACAACTTGCACCTGTAGGCAAGAGTACATAACTCTGTCAAGCATTTTGACCGAATTATGCCCCTTTTTAACTTAGAATGTTTGGTTAAGGTTTTGTTTAAAGTCCACTTATTTACATAACCCTTTGAGATAAAGCTTTTAAACTTGGAGCACTTGTTCACCATCACAAGGTTCACCTGTAGGCAAGAGTACATAACTCTGTCTAACATTTTGACATAATTATTATTTTTAGCTTGGATGTTTTGGTTAAGGTTTTGGTTAAAGTCCACTTATTTATATAACCCTTTCAGATAAAGCTTTTAAACTTGAAACATGTGTTCACCATCAGAAGCTTCACCTGTAGGCAAGATTTAATACAATGTAACTCTGTCAAGCATTTAGACACACTTATGGCACTTTTTAATTTAGAATTTTTGATTAAGGTTTTATGTTAAAGTATGCCTATTTACAACCTTGAAACTTGGTCGCAAAATTGGGCTTGAGTTCAGCAAATACGTTAACCCCAGTTTATGTTGAACAAGACCCCGACGGGCGTATATTGTGCCCACTGGCACTCTTGTTTATACATATTCCTCATTTGAGATATTTATTTTATGGTTTTTAGCAGTACATGTACTAATTTATAACGCCGATCCAAGCACATAAACAAAATACTGACCCGACGGCTTCAATAAGAACCGTCTAATCTGGGTCTAATCTGTTTGCAAAGGCATAGAAAGGCGTATTTATGCAGTAAAGGGTTAAACGGTATTTAATTTTCATAACTCAAACCATTGCAATTGATTATACTGATGGACCAGAATATATAACATTGAGAATAAAAGTACAAAAATGAGTCATGCAGGAAACACCACATACAGAACAAACACTCGCCCGAACAGCAACACAAGGAAACAGCAAATGTAGCATAACTAGAAAAAACAACAAGAGACGCACAAAGACAAAACAAACATACAATAGGAGGAAGATGGAAGTACCGCCTTGAAACGGTCAGTGACAAAAGTCACTGGGGGGTTAAACCGGTTTATGGGCGCCCAACCTCACTCTTATTCCATCCCCACCCTAAAAGACAAACAGTGTAAATAAACGTATCCCTTCTCCGACTAATCTACAACAACCGCGACGGCAAATACAATGGTAAAGTGCATGTATAACGAAAAAACATTTAATTGAACATACTGTATCCACCTATCGCTAGTGTACTCAATGATTGAGCTGCAAACAGAGTAACTGTAGAAAAGTAATAAAGGGTACGACAAAAATGAAATAGTACAGATATCCGACGTTCTCCTTCCATTTCTGGATTTAAGAGGTCGCCTTCATAGAGTACTAAACCTTTCTTGTCGGGTGAGATTCCTACTTTCGAAACGAATAAATACATTCCATTTTCTGAGAACTAAAGACAGAAAGTATGACAAGTAGTACCGACTGCGTGCCGTTATACATAGCCGGGTCCCATTTCAGCCGCTCATCTGTCCATGATAACTCCATCACTCCCACCAACTCCATCGTATCTTTTACTTCATCAAAGGTGTCGATGCTAATAAGCGAAAAGTTCATGTATACTACTGTCGTTCTTGTAAGATCAATTTTGCCACGGACCATACTGTTGTAGATGTTATTGGAGAAATACTTCGTCAAAATGGCCTCGACATCACCGGGGGATTCTGCCACAACTGAGATCACTTGCAGAAAGAATAATATCCACTTCATTGCAAACACTTTTGAACAAGTTACACTAGTCGATTTAGCATTGCTTATTTTTACCAGGCCAGGAGCGCTTGTAAATGCAATTTAGTTTTGTTTGTTGGTCTCTTATATATTGCCTTATCAAGCAGACTAATAGTATCTGGTGACGAACCGTTCAATCGTTTGTTCCTAAATGAATGACTATTTACGTAATGAATCGTGTTCCCCCTAGACAATACACCTTTGATCAAGCTCATACTGTTCGATATTATTCATTAATTTTCATCGACTTCATTGTCCCGGGATATTGTTTACTCTCGTGGGCAGTAAATTCAATACATTTTTAGAATACTCATGGGTTTTGGAATACATATTTCTGAATTTATTCAAACAAAATGTTAGCATTGAGTCGCTATATACATTTGCAATGAGTTTGTATCCAGCTGAGACACGACGTTTCATCAATATTTATGTTTGTTTTGTTGTAGACATCCAACAAAACTTTGCTGGAAATCATATACGACAATTTTGACAGACGAAAAAATGACCGATGGCCAACTGTGTATGAATTACATATGAAATATAAAGAACGACTTACGCACGCATACGTGCCCTATTGAGTTTAAAATAAAAAAAAAACGTTTTAAACTATGGACCTAGAATAATAGAGTTGGTACTCATCTCCTAAATTGCAAAATGGAATTTGACCAAACTTCAAAGGAATTATCCTTTGGCAGTCTACTATCGAAGTTGTACAATTGGTTGTGGTCCGTGTCATGACCACTAGATGATCCCGATTGTTTTTCAACTCACCGTGTCGAAGGTCAATTTCACTATGACCTGAACTGGTGAAATGGTTTCCGATCAATAACTGCTCAAGGGGTTGGCATAGGATCTTCAAACTTTCTGTGGTGATTAGTCATGACCAGTAGAATACCCCTATTGTTTTAGGTCACTAGGTCAAGGTCATTATGACATTAACTTGCGAAATGGTGTCCGATCAATAATTGCTCAAGGGTTTGTCTTAAGATATTTAAATTTGCTGTGGTGATTAGTCATGACCACTAGATGATCCCTATTGTTTTTTAGATCACTAGGTCAAAGGTCAGGGGATCAAGGGGTATACATGTTTTACAAACATCTTAGCGCTTGTTTATTTACGTTTCATAGCTTCAAAGAAACCTACCGTCAAGAGATCAGCCAATCAGATAACATCTTCTCGGGGTTAGACGAGGTCAATGGAAATCAACACGGGATTAAAGAAGGGTCAAACGTCCGATTTCTGCGAGAAATGTTTGCTTCTGGTCAAAATGTCACTTTTACGACCGAATTAGATATGTTATCTATTGAATAAAACTGTATTATTGTAATATTTTTGTTTCTTGATGTTTGTAGATCTCTTACCTTTCTTTTAGATAATATATTTGTGCGTTATGGGGGTACCATATATCGTCAAGTTGTTGGTATACCCATGGGTACAAATTGTGCCCCTCTTGTTGCAGATTTGTTTTTGTATTGCTATGAGATGAATTTTATGCTTAGCTTAAAACCTGATACACAGACCGATATTGTTAATGCTTTTAATAAAACTTCAAGGTATTTAGACGATATTTTGAAATTAGATAATCCTTATTTTGAAACTATGATTTCTTCAATTTACCCAAAAGAAATGTCTTTAAACAAAGCAAATCAATGTGACATTATAGCTTCATTTTTAGATTTGAATCTTTCAATTACAAATGATAAAGTTTCGTCCAAAATATACGATAAAAGAGAAGATTTTAATTTGAAAATTGTCAATTATCCTTTTCTAGATGGAGATGTGCCCCGTTCTACATCTTATGGGGTTTATATTTCTCAACTAATTCGGTTTGCCCGATACTGTTCTTTGCTTGAAGATTTTAATAGTCGTAATTTAGTTATAACCGATAAACTTCTTAAACAAGTTTACAGATATCACAAACTTCGGAAAACGTTTTCTAAATTTTATTATCGAAATTTACCACTCATTAGTAAATATAATGGCAATCTACGGACGTTGCTGCAACAAGGCATTTCTCAACCAGACTTTTATGGGGATGTTATCTACAAACTTAGGAAAATTTCGGGGTCATGTCCATTTTCATGATTTGTTATAAAACGCATTAAAACATTTAAGAAGAAAGGTTATGATCCCATTATATTGCAACGCACTGCATGTTTGGTTATCGACCCTTTTACAGTCGGTAGCTACGCTTCCCTCTTTGCTTGCGCGATGACAGGCCGAGGGTAGTACTCTATGACGGTATACTCTTAAACTCGGATACGGGATGAACTTACCACTCATGTATGACTTTTTCCCTGTCGTGCCCTTAACGGTTTACCTGCAGGTGCTCTGACTTCAGCAAAGTCATTGAGTACATATTTGACGGATTGTCACAGTTATTATGCTATGTTTTACATGTTGTCCTGTGTTCACCGTCGTCTATGTTGTGGGTAAGTCCGGCGGGGATACCTTTATTTACACTATTTGTAAAGCTAGGGTGACTTTGAGAGAAGTGTGAGGTTAGGACGTCCGTAACCCGGTTTAAACCCCCAGTGGTGTTTTTGCTACTGACCGTGCCAAGGCGGTACTCTCTTTATCACCCTTCCTTTTGTTTGCCTTGCGTCTTTGTGCTTGTGATTTTGTTCATGTGTGGAACGTTTGTCTCTGGTTCTTGTGTGTCTTTTGGTGTTTTCTGTGTTCATCTCGTGTGTGAGTGTGCGTTTGGGTGTGTGGTTGTGTGTGTATGTGTGTGTCATGCTGTCTATCGGTGTTTTGGTGGTGGTTGCGTCTTGTATGTGGCTTTGCTTGCTTGACTTTACTACTTTTGCATATAAACTATGATCGTTCAAATTGAGTAGGCATTGGCAGCCTTGTCTACCATGGTGTATCAATGTACTAGGTGTTATAAATAAACTAACGTCTTTTTCGATCTAGTGCCAGTTTTATCTATCAAACTTATTTAAATCGATGTGGTTGAGTAGGTCACATGGAATTAATATAGATTTCAAAGAACAATTTGTTTAACACCATTAGACCAGACGTAATCGAATGATTCTTAGACGGTCTTCTATCAATATATATAGTTCTATTTCGGTCGATAGTTTCGGATGATGACTAACCTTCACAAGATATTACCTATAGGTGAGTCTCTGTCATAGCTATATAATCCCCGCCTGCTACATTATAACATCATTGGATCGTAAAAATACTTCTTTAAACTATATCCTGTCCTAAACAACTGACTAGAATTCGACGAAACATTAGTTGTGTATCATTAATCGAAAGTAAATTAATTTACTCAACACATTGTGTAGAAAAGTCACATGACCTAAAATTGATTTAATAAATGAAAATGTTCTTTTGCCAAGCATGCAGCCTGTGATTTCAGTGTAATACAGCAGCGCGGACAATTTTGGTTGGTGTACATAGCAGCTAGCTGTGTGAATGGTGTAAAAGTACAAAAATGTGTCATGCAGGAAACACCACATACAGAACAAACAGTCCCCCGAACAGCAACACAAGGAAACAACAAATGTACATGACTATAAAAAACATCAAGAGACGCACAAAGACAAAACAAACATACAATAGGGGGAAGATGGAACTACCGCCTTGGAACGGTCAGTGACAAAAGCCACTGGGGGTTAAACCGGTTTATGGGCGCCCAACCTCACACTTATTCCATCCCCACCCTAAAAGACAAACAGTGTAAATAAACGTATCCTCTCTCCGACTAATCTACAACCGCGACGGCAAATACAGTGGTAAAGTGCATGTATAACGAAAATATTTAAGTGAACAAACTGCATCCACCTATCGCTAGTGTACTTAATGATTGAGCTGCAAACAGAGTAACTGTAGAAAAGTAATAAAGGGTACGACAAAAACGAAATAGTACAGATATCCGACGTTCTCCTTCCATTTCTGGATTTAAGAGGTCGCCTTCATAGAGTACTAAACCTTTCTTGTCGGCGTACATGCAAAGAGGCTAGCGTGATTGCCAACTGTAAAAGGGTTCACAACCAAACATGCAGTATGTTGTAGTACTACAGGATCATATCCCTTTTTAATGAATTTTTTTAACATATTTGATGAACAAAGTGAGAAAATGCGTATGTCCAATAATTTTACGAACTTTATAAATCACATCACCATAAAATTCAGGATGTGAAATACCGTGCCGCAGAAGCGCCTTGAGATTACATTGGATTACAAATTGGACTTGCTCAGAAGTTTGCGAAGCACTAACCTTTCTTTTGGATAACCTATTTGTACGTTATGGGAATGCTATATACCGTCAGGTAATTGGTATTCCTATGGGTACGAATTGTGCACCACTTGTCGCAGATTTGTTTTTGTACTGCTATGAGAGAGATTTCATGTTGCGTTTGAATCCTCAATCACAAGAAGATGTTATAAAAGCCTTCAATGAAACTTGTCGATATTTGGATGATATTTTTAACTTAGATAACCCTTTCTTTGATGCTCTGATTCCTACAATTTATCCTAAAGAACTCAAATTGAATAAAGCTAACCCGTCCGACAATTATGCAGCGTTTCTTGATCTAGACCTTAAAATTAATAATGGAATGATTTCTTCTAAAATATATGACAAATGAGATGATTTTGATTTTAATATTGTAAATTTTCCTCATCTTGACGGAGATGTTCCCCGTGCTCCATCTTACGGGGTTTATATATCTCAACTTATTCGTTTTGCTAGAGCTTGTTAATCTATTGACGATTTTAACTGTCGAAATCTCATTTTAACTGAAAAACTGCTTAAGCAAGGATATAGATACCATAAACTAAGAAAAACTTTCTCTAAATTTTACTATCGAAATCTCTCGCTTATTGGCAAGTACAAATGTAATCTCAAGGAGCTTCTGCGACGGTATTTCATATCCTGAATTTTATGGTGATGTGATTTACAAACTTCGTAAAATTATTGGACATACCCATTTTCTCACTTTGTTCATCAAATATATAAAACAATTCATTAAAAAGGGATATGATCCTGTAGTACTGCAACATACTGCATGTTTGGTTGTGTACCCTTGTGCAGTTGGCAATCACGCTGGCCTCTTTGCATGTACGCCGACAAGAAAGGTTTAGTACTCTATGAAGGCGACCTCTTAAATCCAGAAATGGAAGGAGAACGTCGGATATCTGTACTATTTCATTTTGTCGTACCCTTTATTACTTTTCTACAGTTACTCTGTTTGCAGCTCAATCATTGAGTACACTAGCGATAGGTGGATACAGTATGTTCACTTAAATGTTTTTTCGTTATACATGCATTTTACCACTGTATTTGCTGTCGCGGTTGTTGTAGATTAGTCGGAGAGGGGATACGTTTATTTACACTGTTTGTCTTTTAGGGTGGGGATGGAATAAGTGTGAGGTTGGGCGCCCATAAACCGGTTTAACCCCCCAGTGACTTTTGTCACTGACCGTTCCAAGGCGGTACTTCTATCTTCCTCCTATTGTATATTTGTTTTGTCTTTGTGCGTCTCTTGTTGTTTTTTCTACTTATGTACATTTGCTGTTCCTTGGGTTGCTGTTCGGGCGAGTGTTTGTTCTGTATGTGGTGTTTCCTGCATGACTCATTTTTGTACTTTTGGTACTTGCCAATAATCGAGAGATTTCGATAGTAAAATTTAGAGAAAGTTTTTCTTAGTTTATGGTATATATATCCTTGCTTAAGAAGTTTTTCAGTTAAAATGAGATTTCGACTGTTAAAATCGTCAATAGATGAACAAGCTCTAGCAAAACGAATAAATTCTGAAGGGTGGTGATCCCCCGAAAGCAAAAATTGCAACACAAAAAGAGAAAATTGCAGACTCGGTTTTATTGAGTCTGTTCATGAGCAGTAATTGAAAGTGCAACACTGCTCACGCCCCCTAGCACCGGCTTAAGCGGTATTCAATTTTCAGAACAAGAAGTACTGAAAATCATGATCTCGAAGGATCAGAAAGTATAACAACACTGAGAATGAAGTACGGGGCGACGTTTTACGGCCACCACACAAGCACTTAACACCTGCTGTTGTGAAGATGATAAATTCTTAAGGGTGGTGATCCCCCGAAAGCAAAAATTGCAACACAAAAAGAGAAACTTGCAGACTCGGTTTTATTGAGTCTGTTCATGAGCAGTAATTGAAAGTGCAACACTGCTCACGCCCCCTAGCACCGGCTTAAGCGGTATTCAATTTTCAGAACAAGAAGTACTGAAATTCATGATCTCGAAGGATCAGAAGGTATAACAACACTGAGAATGAAGTACGGGGCGACGTTTTACGGCCGCCACACAAGCACTTAACACCTGCTGTTGTGTAGATGATAAATTCTGAAGGGTGGTGATCCCCCGAAAGCAAAAATTGTAACACAAAAAGAGAAAATTGCAGACTCGGTTTTATTGAGTCTGTTCATGAGCAGTAATTGAAAGTGCAACACTGCTCACACCCCCTAGCACCGGCTTAAGCGGTATTCAATTTTCAGAACAAGAAGTACTGAAATTCATGATCTCGAAGGATCAGAAGGTATAACAACACTGAGAATGAAGTACGGGGCGACGTTTTACGGCCGCCACACAAGCACTTAACACCTGCTGTTGTGTTAATGATAAATTCTGAAGGGTGGTGATCCCCCGAAAGCAAAAATTGCAACACAAAAAGAGAAAATTGCAGACTCGGTTTTATTGAGTCTGTTCATGAGCAGTAATTGAAAGTGCAACACTGCTCACGCCCCCTAGCACCGGCTTAAGCGGTATTCAATTTTCAGAACAAGAAGTACTGAAATTCATGATCTCGAAGGATCTGAAGTTGAGATATATAAACCCCGTAAGATGGAGCACGGGGAACATCCCCGTCAAGATGAGGAAAATTTACAATATTAAAATCAAAATAATCTCCTTTGTCATATATTTTAGACGAAATCATTCCATTATCAATTTTAAGGTCTAGATCAAGAAACGCTGCATAATTGTCGGACGGGTTAGCTTTATTCAAGTTGAGTTCTTTGGGATAAATTGTAGGAATCAGAGCATCAAAGAAAGGGTTATCTAAGTTAAAAATATCATCCAAATATCGACAAGTTTCATTGAAGGCTTTTATAACATCTTCTTGTGATTGAGGATTCAAACGCAACATGAAATCTCTCTCATAGCAGTACAAAATCAAATCTGCGATCAGTGGTGCACAATTCGTACCCATAGGAATACCAATTACCTGACGGTATATAGCATTCCCATAACGTACAAATGTGTCAAATGCGTCTTGTATGTGGCTTTGCTTGCTTGACTTTACTACTTTTGCATATAAACTATGATCGTTCAAATTGAGTAGGTATTGGCAGCCTTGTCTACCATGGTGTATCAATGTACTAGGTGTTATACATAAACTAACGTCTTTTTCGATCTAGTGCCAGTTTTATCTATCAAACTTATTTAAATCGATGTGGTTGAGTAGGTCACATGGAATTAATATAGATTTCAAAGAACAATTTGTTTAACACCATTAGACCAGACGTAATCGAATGATTCTTAGACGGTCTTCTATCAATATATATAGTTCTATTTCGGTCGATAGTTTCGGATGATGACTAACCTTCACAAGATATTACCTATAGGTGAGTCTCTGTCATAGCTATATAATCCCCGCCTGCTACATTATAACATCATTGGATCGTAAAAATACTTCTTTAAACTATATCCTGTCCTAAACAACTGACTAGAATTCGACGAAACATTAGTTATGTATCATTAATCGAAAGTAAATTAATTTACTCAACACATTGTGTAGAAAAGTCACATGACCTAAAATTGATTTAATAAATGAAAATGTTCTTTTGCCAAGCATGCAGCCTGTGATTTCAGTGTAATACAGCAGCGCGGACAATTTTGGTTGGTGTACATAGCAGCTAACTGTGTGAATGGTGTAAAAGTACAAAAATGTGTCATGCAGGAAACACCACATACAGAACAAACAGTCCCCCGAACAGCAACACAAGGAAACAACAAATGTACATGACTATAAAAAACATCAAGAGACGCACAAAGACAAAACAAACATACATAAGTCCAGCGGGGATACCTTTATTTACAATATTTGTAAAGCTAGGGTGACTTTGAGAGAAGTGTGAGGTTAGGACGTCCGTAAACCGGTTTAAACCCCCAGTGGTGTTTTTGCTGCTGACCGTGCCAAGGCGGTACTCTCTTTGTCACCCTTCCTTTTGTTTGCTTTGTGCTTGTGGTTTGTTCATGTTGTGGAACGTTTGTCCCTGTTTCTTGTGTGTCTTTTGGTGTTTTCTGTGTTCATTTCGTGCGTGCGTGTGCGTTTGGGTGTGTGGTTGTGTGTGTGTGTGTGTCATGCTGTCTATCTGTGTTTTGGTGGTGGTTGCGTCTTGCATGTGGCTTTGCCTGCTTGACTTTACTACTTTTCCATACAATAGGGGGAAGATGGAACTACCGCCTTGGAACGGTCAGTGACAAAAGTCACTGGGGGTTAAACCGGTTTATGGGCGCCCAACCTCACACTTATTCCATCCCCACCCTAAAAGACAAACAGTGTAAATAAACGTATCCTCTCTCCGACTAATCTACAACCGCGACGGCAAATACAGTGGTAAAGTGCATGTATAACGAAAACATTTAAGTGAACAAACTGCATCCACCTATCGCTAGTGTACTTAATCATTGAGCTGCAAACAGAGTAACTGTAGAAAAGTAATAAAGGGTACGACAAAAACGAAATAGTACAGATATCCGACGTTCTCCTTCCATTTCTGGATTTAAGAGGTCGCCTTCATAGAGTACTAAACATTTCTTGTCGGCGTACATGCAAAGAGGCTAGCGTGATTGCCAACTGTAAAAGGGTTCACAACCAAACATGCAGTATGTTGTAGTACTACAGGATCATATCCCTTTTTAATGAATTTTTTTAACATATTTGATGAACAAAGTGAGAAAATGCGTATGTCCAATAATTTTACGAACTTTATAAATCACATCACCATAAAATTCAGGATGTGAAATACCGTGCCGCAGAAGCGCCTTGAGATTACATTGGATTACAAATTGGACTTGCTCAGAAGTTTGCGAAGCACTAACCTTTCTTTTGGATAACCTATTTGTACGTTATGGGAATGCTATATACCGTCAGGTAATTGGTATTCCTATGGGTACGAATTGTGCACCACTTGTCGCAGATTTGTTTTTGTACTGCTATGAGAGAGATTTCATGTTGCGTTTGAATCCTCAATCACAAGAAGATGTTATAAAAGCCTTCAATGAAACTTGTCGATATTTGGATGATATTTTTAACTTAGATAACCCTTTCTTTGATGCTCTGATTCCTACAATTTATCCTAAAGAACTCAAATTGAATAAAGCTAACCCGTCCGACAATTATGCAGCGTTTCTTGATCTAGACCTTAAAATTAATAATGGAATGATTTCTTCTAAAATATATGACAAATGAGATGATTTTGATTTTAATATTGTAAATTTTCCTCATCTTGACGGAGATGTTCCCCGTGCTCCATCTTACGGGGTTTATATATCTCAACTTATTCGTTTTGCTAGAGCTTGTTAATCTATTGACGATTTTAACTGTCGAAATCTCATTTTAACTGAAAAACTGCTTAAGCAAGGATATAGATACCATAAACTAAGAAAAACTTTCTCTAAATTTTACTATCGAAATCTCTCGCTTATTGGCAAGTACAAATGTAATCTCAAGGAGCTTCTGCGACGGTATTTCATATCCTGAATTTTATGGTGATGTGATTTACAAACTTCGTAAAATTATTGGACATACCCATTTTCTCACTTTGTTCATCAAATATATAAAACAATTCATTAAAAAGGGATATGATCCTGTAGTACTGCAACATACTGCATGTTTGGTTGTGTACCCTTGTGCAGTTGGCAATCACGCTAGCCTCTTTGCATGTACGCCGACAAGAAAGGTCTAGTACTCTATGAAGGCGACCTCTTAAATCCAGAAATGGAAGGAGAACGTCGGATATCTGTACTATTTCATTTTGTCGTACCCTTTATTACTTTTCTACAGTTACTCTGTTTGCAGCTCAATCATTGAGTACACTAGCGATAGGTGGATACAGTATGTTCACTTAAATGTTTTTTCGTTATACATGCATTTTACCACTGTATTTGCTGTCGCGGTTGTTGTAGATTAGTCGGAGAGGGGATACGTTTATTTACACTGTTTGTCTTTTAGGGTGGGGATGGAATAAGTGTGAGGTTGGGCGCCCATAAACCGGTTTAACCCCCCAGTGACTTTTGTCACTGACCGTTCCAAGGCGGTACTTCTATCTTCCTCCTATTGTATATTTGTTTTGTCTTTGTGCGTCTCTTGTTGTTTTTTCTACTTATGTACATTTGCTGTTCCTTGGGTTGCTGTTCGGGCGAGTGTTTGTTCTGTATGTGGTGTTTCCTGCATGACTCATTTTTGTACTTTTGGTACTTGCCAATAATCGAGAGATTTCGATAGTAAAATTTAGAGAAAGTTTTTCTTAGTTTATGGTATATATATCCTTGCTTAAGAAGTTTTTCAGTTAAAATGAGATTTCGACTGTTAAAATCGTCAATAGATGAACAAGCTCTAGCAAAACGAATAAATTCTGAAGGGTGGTGATCCCCCGAAAGCAAAAATTGCAACACAAAAAGAGAAAATTGCAGACTCGGTTTTATTGAGTCTGTTCATGAGCAGTAATTGAAAGTGCAACACTGCTCACGCCCCCTAGCACCGGCTTAAGCGGTATTCAATTTTCAGAACAAGAAGTACTGAAATTCATGATCTCGAAGGATCAGAAAGTATAACAACACTGAGAATGAAGTACGGGGCGACGTTTTACGGCCACCACACAAGCACTTAACACCTGCTGTTGTGAAGATGATAAATTCTTAAGGGTGGTGATCCCCCGAAAGCAAAAATTGCAACACAAAAAGAGAAACTTGCAGACTCGGTTTTATTGAGTCTGTTCATGAGCAGTAATTGAAAGTGCAACACTGCTCACGCCCCCTAGCACCGGCTTAAGCGGTATTCAATTTTCAGAACAAGAAGTACTGAAATTCATGATCTCGAAGGATCAGAAGGTATAACAACACTGAGAATGAAGTACGGGGCGACGTTTTACGGCCGCCACACAAGCACTTAACACCTGCTGTTGTGTAGATGATAAATTCTGAAGGGTGGTGATCCCCCGAAAGCAAAAATTGTAACACAAAAAGAGAAAATTGCAGACTCGGTTTTATTGAGTCTGTTCATGAGCAGTAATTGAAAGTGCAACACTGCTCACACCCCCTAGCACCGGCTTAAGCGGTATTCAATTTTCAGAACAAGAAGTACTGAAATTCATGATCTCGAAGGATCAGAAGGTATAACAACACTGAGAATGAAGTACGGGGCGACGTTTTACGGCCGCCACACAAGCACTTAACACCTGCTGTTGTGAAGATGATAAATTCTGAAGGGTGGTGATCCCCCGAAAGCAAAAATTGCAACACAAAAAGAGAAAATTGCAGACTCGGTTTTATTGAGTCTGTTCATGAGCAGTAATTGAAAGTGCAACACTGCTCACGCCCCCTAGCACCGGCTTAAGCGGTATTCAATTTTCAGAACAAGAAGTACTGAAATTCATGATCTCGAAGGATCAGAAGTTGAGATATATAAACCCCGTAAGATGGAGCACGGGGAACATCCCCGTCAAGATGAGGAAAATTTACAATATTAAAATCAAAATAATCTCCTTTGTCATATATTTTAGACGAAATCATTCCATTATCAATTTTAAGGTCTAGATCAAGAAACGCTGCATAATTGTCGGACGGGTTAGCTTTATTCAATTTGAGTTATTTAGGATAAATTGTAGGAATCAGAGCATCAAAGAAAGGGTTATCTAAGTTAAAAATATCATCCAAATATCGACAAGTTTCATTGAAGGCTTTTATAACATCTTCTTGTGATTGAGGATTCAAACGCAACATGAAATCTCTCTCATAGCAGTACAAAATCAAATCTGCGATAAGTGGTGCACAATTCGTACCTATAGGAATACCAATTACCTGACGGTATATAGCATTCCCATAACGTACAAATGTGTTATCCAAAAGAAAGTTTAGTGATTCGCAAACTTCTGAGTAAGTTCAATTGGTGTAATATTTCATTTGCTCGTCAGTAAAGAAAGCTTTTTCAGCATTACATGCCAAGAATGATGTTTTTTCCCGAGCAAATACTTTCTGGATTAAGTTAGTAAGCTTATCCTTAATTAAAATATGAGGAAGAGTTGTGTACAGAGTAGTAAAAATCTACGTGCTTACAGTGGATGCAATATACCTTTTGTTCTTAAGTTTGTTTAAGACTTCTGAAGAGTTCTTAATAGACCAGAAGAGATTTATTCCATAATTTTCATAAGTCTTATCACAGTAGAATTTAACATGTTCCTTTATCTTCGTTAAACAAGAAGTCAAAAGTATAGACAATTTAGTAGTTGTACATGAACTAGAATTTGCAACGAAACGTGCCTTATATGTAGTTTTGGTAACCAATACATTGTAGGAAGTTTATGTTGTGTAATTGTAATATCGGTTCCAAGTTGTTAACACTTTTTGACATGGTCTGAAACGATGGTCTTTTCGTCAGTAGTAACTGAAATGTATGACTTGGTATTAATAATTTCCTGCTTCAAGACATCGATATAATGTAATCGTCAAATAATAATCACATTATTCGATGCCTTATCAGCAGGAACAAAAACGTATTTTGAATGGAAATCCTGTAAACCCTTTTTAAGATGTCCAAAAGAAATTCCAGGTTTCGGTGGAAGAAGGTGTTTATTAGAGCTATAAAAGGAAATGCGTTTATCAATTATATCAAAAAAAAAATTCCAACTAGAAAGAGCATTAGACTCAACATGTTCTCTTCGACACCATTTAATACTAAAATTTTGTAAAGCCTCCGCAATCTGAACTCGACAAGAGTTAAAATCTATCATGGATAGTATTCTATATTTGGGACCTTTATTCAAGAGATCGTAGACGTTTATCTTTAATTATCTCAAAATTACCAGTAATCACATGACCAGCCGGAGAATAGCAAAATTTTGAGGTGGCGCAATCTCAATTATCAGGAATATTATCATTAATCTTAAGGTCGGCCACAATTTTATTATAGTTGAAAATTGTATTTCTGATGGGTTTGTTATATTTGTAGCAGATGATAGGTGGTTCTGTATTTTTAAAGTATTTAGGAATGGTGTCAATTACATTTTGTCTCTAAAAATACTTTGGAGGTCAATAAAATCAATACCTTTATCAATAAAAGGAATTTTCAAGAAGAATCTTTGGTGTTCAGATAATTTGTCAATGTGCGGTCTGAGAACATGTAGAGTAAAGCTTTGTATCAAACTAGCAGTTCCTATGAGAGGATCTGATCTAAAAATAATTTTATCGGCTTGCTCGTCAATTTCTTTTAATGAAGATACATGTATAGATAAGGAGGAAAGTCTAGAAAGCATGGCATAAATTCTGAAGGGTTGTGATCCCTCGAAAGCAAAAATTGCAACACAAAAAGAGAAAATTGCAGACTCGGTTTTATTGAGTCTGTTCATGAGCAGTAATTGAAAGTGCAACACTGCTCACGCAGAAGTACTGAAATTCATGATCTCGAAGGATCAGAAGGTATAACAACACTGAGAATAAGAATGTTTACCAGAAGTAAAGTATGTAGATCAAGAATAGTCATTTTCAAACGAGATTTTCGTTTAATATTACCATTTTTGCGAATGCCATGTGATCGAGATTTGCGTTTTCTTATAGAAAAAAAAGAAGAAAAATATCTATATCTGGTTCTTTTGAAATATTTCCAGTCTGGTAAATATTATCGTTCAGTCCTAAAGGAAAAGGTGTTTGTAATTTTTTGATCCAATTTAATTCAGATATAAATCTAGCTTTCGATTTAAAGCTACTAGTAGCATCCTTATCATATGTTATATGCTCAACAATTTGTACTAATGGAAAAGTAGTAAAGTCAAGCAGGAAAAGCCACATTCAAAACGCCACCATCACCAAAACACCTATAGAAAGCATAGCAATTTATACTCATACGCACATACAGTAGAAAGTCACATACAAGACGCTATCACCACCAACACATCAATAGACAGCATGCCACACACACACACAACCAAACACACGCAAACACACGAGAAGAACACAGGAAACACCAACAAATACACGAGCACCAGAGACAAACATGAACAAAACACAAGCACAAAGACACAAGACAAACAAAAGTAAGGGTGACAAAGAGAGAACCGCCTTGGCACGGTCAGTAGCAAAATCACCAATGGGGGTTTAAACCGGTTTACGGACGTCCTAACCTCACACTTATCTCAAAGTCACCCTAGCTAAACAAACATTGTAAATAAAGGTATCCCCGCCGGACTTCCCCACAACATAGAAGACAGTAATCACAATACAAAATGTAAAACATAGCATAACAACTGCGAAAGTCCGTCAAATATGTACTCAATGACTTTGCTGAAGACAGAGCAACTGCAGGGAAGCCGTTAAGGGCACGACAGAGAAAAGGTAATACATGAGTCTGGTAAGCTCATCCCATTTCTGGGTTAAAGAGTATACCATCATAGAGTACTACCCTCGGCCTGTCATCGTGCAAGCAAAGAGGAAAGCGTAGCGACCGACTATAAAGGGGTCGATAACCAACATGCAGTGTGTTGCAATATAATAGGGTCATAAGCTTTCTTCCTAAAAGTTTAATTCGTTTAATAAACACATCGTGAAAAAGTTTGTAGATAACATCACTATAGAAATCTGGATGAGAAATACCTTGTTGCATTAACGTCCGTAAATTGCAGTTATATTTACTAATGAGGGGTAAATTTCGATAGTAGAATTTTGAAAAAGCTTTCCGAATTTTAGGATATCTGTAGCCTTGCTTAAGAAGTTTATGAGTTATAATTAAATTACGACTATTAAAATCTACTAGCAAAGAACAGGCTCGGGCAAAGAATGGCCAGATTTCCGAAAGTGTTGGTATAAAAAATTGTTTAGTTTACGATTTGTGCACTGATATGCATATTCACGACGTCCTGTTTGTCCTACGTACTGTATACCGCAACTAGGTGCGTTGCAAGTTAAAACATAAATAACGTTAGTAGTAGTACAATCAACGTCTGAGTTTATCTTGACATTAAATGTTCTACCATTAACTGTAGATTTTATAGTGGAATTACAAGAAATGTTACTACAACATATGCACCTCTTAGCAAAGCACTTTTGGATAATCGGATACACTCTGTGTCGCTTGTATAAGGACCGTTTACGAATAGAAGAAACATTTTGGATAACCGATTTTAAAGGTGAAAGTACAACTCTTGGTCCATTGAAAAAAACTTTTATTAATAGAAAGAGACGGTATGTGAAAAGATGATGCCGACTGAAGATTAAGTTGTTTTAAACGAACAAAAGGTTGAAGGGAAGAGAAATTAGAAATATTTCAGGGTACTTGTACAGACGACACAAATCGCATATTTATAGCTTTCAGTTCTATCAGAGGTATTCTAACTTTATTCATATTGGAAAGTGATAGAGGGGCACCTGTATTGTGTTCAACACGTCAATAACATTAGTGTAGCTACCAAGTGCATCAAATTGTTGGTGAACACAACACCTACCACGAGGTGCATGGCATACTTATAATGATGTAAGAGGCGAATGAGAGTTGTGCATGTTACTTGCATATCCTGCAAGAGAATGATAACAACATCGATTACGTGTACGGGGAGACTTTTTACGGTCACCACACGGCACAAGCAACACTGTTGTGATAATAAAAGTACATGTAAGAGGCGAATTAGAGTTGTGTATGTTACTTGCATATCCTGCAAGAGAATGATAACAACATCGATTACGTGTACGGGGAGACTTTTTACGGCCACAACACGGCACAAGCAACACTGTTAGTTCATCTTGGCCTTCGATTATTTTGCAATATTATTTTCGAAATGGCATCTGTCTTAAATATGAATAATGTTTGGTCCCAAATCATTGTCTGTCTGATCGTAATTGTGCAGATAAACATGCGAAAAATAACTTTGAATACTGTAGCAGGCTTTTAAGCAAACGGCAATTATACATCGTCCAAAGAGTTAATTGCACTGTTAGTTTTTATTGATGGCGAGCGCTATATGATGACAATTATAGTATAACAATAGGTTTACATTCTCATATTTTATCATTTCCATGGTGGTACGGAAGGTCGTGGGTTCGATCCCCGGCCGCGACAGACCAAAAGTCGTTAAAAGTTGGTACTAGTAGCTCCCTTGTCTGCGCTCGACATTAAATGGTGTAGTTCTAGGACTGGTCGGCCCGGTGTCAGGATAATGTGACTGGGTGGGATACCCTTGCCATGTGCCCGCGGCAGGGGTATTTCAGTGAGGCAGCACTATAACTTGTCTCATGCGGGTGCCGTCTGCATATAACTGAAATACTGTTGGTCGGACGTTAAACCCAACTCACTCACTCACTCACTCATTTCCATGGGTAAATTAACTATGGCAATAAAATGTCTCCATGTTTATCGAAGAACCACTGGATACTACCAAGCTATAATTATACGAATGACAGGCTCCATTAGCGATGTTTGTTTTATCAACAGGTCGAGTGTTTTCACAGAGTAGTCATTCAATAAGTAAATTGATAATTCGTTATCGTTGGTACAATCACCAGTCCTTTCAATAGATCTATCAGTAATTAGTACATGTATTGGCAAAACTAAGTTTTCCATTGCAATATGATAATCCAGCTCAAATCCAGTTCAAAGCTGGTAATCGGGTGATTTAACAAAGAAGTGGCCCCATGTTACTCCGACGATATATTTCTACAGCATACATCCCCAATCTCAAGCTCGGTATCTCATCAGGATTCAGCTGTTTGCAAAGGTAGCCAGTAACATGTCAAATAAGCATGTTTTGCAAATAAATGTAGATATTTCTATTCAGTTTCCATGCCAAATTGTATTGATATACAGTAAATAAACCCCTCTAAACCGGGTGTTAAACTCAGTGTAAATATCGGTCTTGGAGATAGGTGGCAGCTTAATGCAGGGTGAAAGGCATACAGAAAGTTCCTCTACTAGCTTTCTGCATGACTTTTACACTGCATTAAACCGCCACCTGCCTGAATGTATGTAAAATCTTCTTTACTAGAATTCCGGTTTACAGGTTTTACTGTATTGTATTCATGTACATTTTAAACAATGGTGTAGAATGGCTTAACCCTTTCAGCACTGACTATGCAAACGGACTGTTCGTTATTTCAAACAGTTCAAGCTTACCGTGAATATTCAACTCTGTAAAAGTCATTTTAAACCATTGTGATAAATAGAGCGTTTGCTAAATATGAGCAAATGCTCTATTTATCACAATGAGTTCCAAACTACCTATTTCTAAAAGTTTCCCTTTCCCTAGTAAATGATCCTTTTCGGTAGATTTACTCAATGAGGTTGGGTCTAAAAATAGCCTCCCAGATAGCAAGCTTATATTGGCCCAACGTTGGTCCAACAATGTCCACTTTGTAGGGCCAATGTTGGAAAGTGATGTTGGCCCAGTGTATTTTTGCTCGTTGCAGATTGGTTGGGCCAACTGTTAACACACCGTTGGGCCAACATCACCCAAATATTCACTTATCATTGGGCCAATGTTGGGTCAACATCGGCAAATGTGTATTATCATTGAGCCAATGTTAGGCCGAGTACCAACCATTACCCAGCTATTACTTTTGTTGGCATCAGTCTCCAATAAGGTTCGAAACCCGGTAGGAGTGAAGTCATGATGGCATTTAGCTGGGATGCAGAAGGTTGGTGGACTGTTTAATAGCCACATAAAACACTACTAGATCTAGATACAAACACACCAGTTTTTTATTCTTTAGTTATCACGAATTTGAAAATTTAATCGGATATGTGGCAATAAAATGCGATGTCACCGGTATGTAAGATTCCCTTTGAAAATATTTCATCATTTCTCATTAGTATCTACCAGAAAGAAGCATCAGCTTCGCTTCCGAATAGGAGTGAAATCGAGCACTTGTTCGCCAACTATATCGTTTCCGAGTAAATAAAACACGGTTTTCTGAAGGTATTTTCCCCTTGTACTCGCTAAAACGGAGACAAAGTATGGGGTATTTGGTACCAGCGTGTAGATAAAACATTTTTTCTTTCTATATAAATTCTGAAGGGAGGTGATCCCCCGAAAGCAAAAATTGCAACACAAAAAGAGAAAATTGCAGACTCGGTTTTATTTAGTCTGTTAATGAGCATTAATTGAAAGTGCAACACTGCTCACGCCCCCTAGCAACGGCTTAAGCGGATATATCTTTGTTTTGTGGGAAAATTCCCCTCCGGTCGAAAATAATTGCAGTTGAAGCGGAACACCCGTGACTCGGATGGTCCGAGAGCTATTTGCCTTTCTCTTATATAGAATATACGAAATTTCAGCTTTGTCTCAAAACGCCCCAAGCGTTATTTTTTCGGCCCCAAATGTTACAAAACGTCAATTTAGGGACATTTTAACTTATTTTAGACATATTTCATGAGCCCAACATTTCACGGCCGTATGGTACGGTCTAATAAAATGATCGTCTCGCCTTGCACAATAGATCTAGAAAATCTAAAAATAAGTTAGATCTTTTGTAATACGCAAATTAAGTATTCTATAAGTTCATAAATGGGAAAATTTAAATATAGACTATAGGTTAAATTTTATTATCTATGTTCAATCGGGGTGTCTAGCATTTTTTATTACTCGTAACGCACAACATATTCGATATTTAAATTTTAAGTGTTTTCTTTTTAAATTAAATGAGACAAAATATTTGTTGAAAACAATTTTACAACTTCTATCGAAACACTGTTGGGACATCTTTGACATGACGTATCGTGTTTTATAGTTGGCTATGCAATGTTGGCCCAACGTTGTCCCAACGAACACCAGCCAACGCCGTCAACGAGAGAAAGATAATTGGGTGGATGACGTTGGTCCACTATTGGGCCAATATGCACCAGCCAACGCCAACGCTATGCCAATATACCAACCATTATATGACGTTGGGCCAACATCAGTCGGCTGTCTAGGCTAGGGGGTAATGGGTTAAAGAAAAGTGTAACAAATTGTTCAGACCTTGGTAAAAGGGTTCCTTTTCAGACTCCACTCGTTTGGATCTACCGTGTTTACAAAGGACAATAGCGATTGGTTTTCCTCTCTGAAAGCCACCTAAATTGTCGTGTACAAATATGTCGTCTGCTTCAATTTTGTTAGACGAATTGCATGCCCTTTTTGTTTGTTGTTGGGGTTGTTTGTATAAAAAATATCACAACTTATCACACTGTGTGAATTCCGACAGAAAAATCAGCATCTGGTCTGGAATCAAACTATTTGTAATTGTAGTCACAGACACGTGGCTGTTAACAGTTTCAACCCTTTCCTTCACATAATCGTGTTTTCACGCATCTGCAAACAGAGTACACCCAGATCAGATGACTCCTGATCAAGGTCTGCTCTGATTGCTAATGGAATTGTAAAGATCTGTTTCTTTAGCTTCTAGAATGGAAACAATGTCCAGCCTTCCATATTTCATTATAACTATTTTGTGCATGAATATTCAGTAGGTATTGAAATTTGGAATAACGATAGAACAGGGAAAGCGTTTTCAGACATGGACCGACACCTCTGCTACGGTGCACGTGATGTTCTACATCTGGAAAACACCTAAAAAAATTAGTACTTTCGAGTTTTTTCAAACATAATAGACACATACCTGGAAGATACTATGAATTTGTGTGTTTACTACTCTGTTTGTTAAGGCTATATGTATGTATTTTATGTGGAATAAACGATATGTAAGTAAACATATACAACGTCAGAGACATGGCGTCGAGTCTGGGTTTACAGTTAGACACTGACCGTCCGTAACATTCACCAACCGCGTTGACATAACAGGGGCCTATTTTACTACTGAAATTATCATAGGTTCTAATATACCACGATTGCACCTGAAGATTGCTTACGATATTTTTGTCCTATAAACATAGCTTTAACCCTTTCCCTCATATAAACACATTTTCATGCATTTACAAACAGAGAAAACTCAAATCAGATGGCTCCAAATAGGAGTCATCTGATCAGGGTCTGTTCTGTTTGCTAATGAACTTTGACAGATCTGTTTCTTTACCTTCTAAAATGGAAATAATGTTCCACCTTCCATATTTCATTATAACTAGTTTGTGCATGGATATTCAGTTGGTATTGAAATGTGTGCTAAATGTAGAACAGGGAAAGGTTTAATTGCCGTACACTAGAATGTGTGGTCATTTGGGCTATAGGGGTAGTTGCGATTGTCGTAAATAGGGCGATAATGTTGGTCATACAATCTTTAATAAAACGGGCGCAGATCTATTGGACAACAATAATATTCCTAAACCGGTGACTGAATGTATGGTGGAAACAATTAAGTGGCGTGCTAACACTTTCCTTTGCCTTAGAAGGACACTAACTATGTGGATGCGCTGAATGGGAGGTGGTACACGGGTAGGTGGAAGCCGTTCAAATGTTGCAATTTAGAGTGCATGACACGATAGGAGATAAATCTCCGTTCAAAATTTCTTCGTTGCACATAATTATACATTATATACACCGAAAACCTGAGTGATGGCCGATACTATTTGAAACAGTACGACTATACTAATACGTACTACGACTAATTGTACGACTTTATACTACAGTTTATTTTAACTTGTCCTGTTGTTGTGGTATTGAAAGTAAAATCTCAATAAATAATGGTCACGTACATTATATACAGCGAAAACCTGAGAGATGGCCGATACTATTTGAGTAAGACATGGTGAAGTAAAACCGGTCTTAACCAACCATTCTTAAGAGGTTCGTTAGTCAGTCTATAAGACAGGTGGTAGCGTAATGCAACACGATAGTAATAAAAACAAACTCGTATAGGAGTTTTCTGCACCAGTTTCGTTTTGCATGAGGCAGCGATCTGTTTTTAAAGACCTCCATATGTATGCATTTGATTGGTGACATTAACCCTTCTCTTGCTGAATTTTAAAACACATTTCTCTTTCTTTACCCATGCTCTGTTGTATAATTACATATATCTTCACACAATCAACTTGTAAATAGTGCAGACCCTGATGAGACAGCTCCTGCAGGACTTTGTCGTCTGCTACCATTTCTTTTTACTTTCTTCATTTTTGTTTCAAAAACATAGTAACAGTAACAAACAGTTTGGATCCTGATGATTACTCGGCGTCTCATCTGGATCCAAACTGTTTGCATAGGTAATCACAGATCCGGCTTTGGCAGCGAAAGGGTTAATATCATTCATAGCTGAGGAATGTCGATATATGAGTAAATTTACAGCCTACATAACTTAAACAATGTCATTTATTCGTAGACGTATTTGGGGTTTCTCATGTTTTGGACAAAACAGAGAAATGTGTAATCTAGCTAAGTCTTTATTATTCCGGATTATTATATAACATTACAAACAGTGTATGTATTCAAAACTTAAATTATCGACACATTTGTAAACAGAATAGTCCCATCTAGTAGGGTCCGTTTTATCAGGATCTGTTCTAAAAAATGTTCTTGAAAGTCTATAAAAAGTTCTTAAAATGTTCTTGAAAGTCCCCCTCTCGGGGGATCACCTCCCTTCAGAATTTATAATCTTCACAACAGCAGGTGTTAAGTGCTTGTGTGGCGGTCGTAAAACGTCGCCCCGTACTTCATTCTCAGTGTTGTTATACCTTCTGATCCTTCGAGATCATGAATTTCAGTACTATTTGTTCTGAAAATTGAATACCGCTTAAGCCGGTGCTAGGGGGCGTGAGCAGTGTTGCAATTTCAATTACTGTTCATGAACAGACTCAATAAAACCGAGTCTGCATTTTCTCGTTTTGTGTTGCAATTTTTGCTTTCGGGGGATCACCTCCCTTCAGAATGTATGCAGTTCCTGCCATGGCAAAAAATCCTGTGTTCATATGCCATTTATAAAAAAAATATCAAATTAATATTTGCGATGTAATTATTTCTTAAAATATTCATGATGTATATTATTACCTACTCCTAATTTGTAAAATATAAATAACATATAGTTGGTAAAGAAAACTGTTGCCTCGTGTAATTGGAAAGAGCATCCCGGCAGAGTACACAGGCATTGAAACTGATTTAGGTTAGGACGTTCCTCAGTATTAAGTAGAAGGATTAAGTGGATTAAAAACAACCTAAATATAACTGACTTCGGAAGTTTTTTGTCAGGTACATACATTTAATACAAATTTATACTACTGAGTGTGTTTGTTTAAGAATTATGGAAAAGTAGTAAAGTCAAGCAGGCAAAGCCACATACAATATTCTGAAAATGGGTGATCCTTCGAAAGCAAAAGCAGAAATGCAAAAGGAGACAATTGCAGATTCGGTTTTATAGAGTCTGTTCATGAGTAGTAATTAAAAGTGCAACACTACTCACGCCCCCCCCCCCTCCCAGCACCGGCTTAAGCAGTATTCAATTTTCAAAACTATTAACATGAAAACTAATGATCCCGAAGGACCAGAAAATATAACAAGACGCAACCACCACCAAAACACCGATAGACAGCATGACACACACATACACGCACACATACACACACCCAAACGCACTCACACACGAGATAACACAGAAATCATCAACAGACACACAAAAACTAGACAAACACTCCGCACATGAACAATCCGCACATGAACAATATCACAGGCACAAAGACGTAAGGCAAACAAAAAGAAGGGTGACAAAGAGAGTACCGCCTTGGCACGGTCAGTAGGGATTGTCGTATTTTGGAAGAAAATCCAACCTGACAGGAATCATTGGTGTGTACTGAGGAAATATTATATCCAAGAAAGTGTATAACTATAGAGTCCATTTGGAAGACTGACCTTTATGAGAGGACTTTGAACGTCAAATAATGCAGATCTTGATCAGAGGACTCCTCTAGGAGCCATCTGGTATAGGTCTATACTGTTTGCAAATGTCAGTGTATGCGTGTCCCGTATTCAAATGGTTAACATGGCAATGGCGTAACCACGCTACAATAAGTAATCCCGTATTCAAATGGTTAGCATGACAATGGCATAACCACACTACAATAAGTAGCCCCGTATTTAAATGGTTAGCATGGCAATGGCCGAACCACGCTACAATAATTGTACACGATAAAAACGGTCAATTAAATCACTGTACTAAGGTAAGCAAACAACAGAACATTGCAAAGGTAAGGAAATAATTCAAGAAAACGTAAAGAACATTGTATAGTATTAGCCATAACCCCGCTGTAAAATTTTCCGCTCAGATTTGAATCTGGTGCAATTTTGACTATTTCCAATCTTGAGCTTTTGAGTAAATATTATCAAAGTGTCACGAGACAAGCTTTTGACAAACTATGAACTTATTAACAACTATCTTGGATCCTGATAAGACGTCGAGTTAATCGGCGACTCATCTGGATCCGTGCAAATTGCAAATTCGACTCGTTGATAGCAGTATAAGCTTAGATTCATATTTACCATTTTTGTATATAAACATGTATATTTATTTTTGTCCCTCAATGACATTATAAGTGTACATACAAATCGACCAGATGAAAATACCAGTCAACAACACCAGACAAACACGATCAAATAATTTACTGACATACTGCCACGTTAGTTTAGCCTTGTCGGATGTGCATTTCCCTCTATTCATTTGCAATTCTTCTTTCTGCAATGATAAGATATCCACACAATTGGTTGTACACATTTCACCACCGGCGTCCTTCATCGTTGGTGATTTTATATCAGGACTACATCGGCGTGACAAAATTGTGATGAACCTGGGGACCGGTGACGATGGTTTGCGATGAAATATTTGCAAACTAATAATTGCACAAAAACACGATATCGAACTGAGTAACAGAAGTGCCAGCAAGAGGTAGCAGAAAGCGGCCATCTTGACAGAATTATTGGGCAAATGGTCACTAACCATACTCAGAAAGACGGCGATAGAGAGCAGAATTGTGATGGAGTAGGAGATTCTCTCACCACACTCGTGTGGAACAAGAAATACGAATAAACTAAGAATTCCTAGCAGAATTCCAGGGATGATAGCATTGACCAAGAAGTATGTGGCTTTCCGTTCAATAACCAAGACAAACTCTAACATCTGCAAATCGCCATATGTTTTGCTGTTTACGCTGGTTTCCTTCAACGTCCATATCCCATTCCTCACATAATAGTCCGTTATCATCGAGTCCATTGAGTTTACTAGAATCGCTTCTTTTTCTGTGTAACCCCAAACGTTAAAGCTTAGCCCACAAGTCTGTCGGTCAAATGGAAAAGATGTAAGATCTGCGGAACATCTAACTTGAAAGACATCACCTGCAATAAACCAAATTATATTTGATTGATACGTATTATTATTAGTTATTATTATACTATATTTATATAGCATTCTTTTCATATCTAAATACGTTCAAAAGTGCTTTACAATTAAAACATTACAAAAAGGCTGAACAAAAAGAGAAGAACAAAGTTTTCAAATCTCACATATGTGTGGCAGTGTCCATCATAAATGAATTTCTGAACTTTTAAAGCTCACACATAAATTAAATTTGAAAGCATATCTGGAGATGTATATTACAGCGTCTGTTCCAAACCCCAAAACATATTAAGGCATCTCCTAGTTCATCCCAAGGACAAATCTAAGAAAAATGACATCTGTGGACCCATTTATCACATAAAATGTAAGGGATATAAACATATTGCATGTGGTAAAGACAGGCGGAAAGAAACTTGCATGCTCTTTTATGGAACACCGCATACCTAGCACAAGTCAGAGAGTGAGGTATCACGTCACAAACTAATACTACCCAGGACATTCAGTGACATTAGATTATGTGCACATATTGGGCCGTGAGCCTGCCTGGTTTGAACGGGGTCAAAGAGGTTATTTACATCAGAGCGCACCAGCAGGCGCCGAACAGGGATGGGGCCGTTTCAATCTGCCGCACGTGTACTACACGGTGTTAACTTTGCTCAGGACTCCCTTGAGATATGTTAGTTCCTAATAACATAAGTGCGCTGACGATAGACGAAGCACTCTGTCGAAAGCTCCAGGTATGTTTTCAAATTTAATTTGTGTGTGAGATTTTAAAGTTTATGATGGATTACCACGCCGATGAAGTTTCATAAAAATTAAAGTTTTTATTTTATTATTGTTAAAGCGAGATCTATTTTATCGGTATTTAGTTGTTGTCCGTTCCCCTTTTCTTAGCTCAGCCTGAGTATGCTTAGGTGAGTTTTTGTGATTGTTCAACGTCCGGTCGTTCGTCCGCCTGCTCATATGGATTTGTGGTTATGTTACACTGAGAACAAAAGATCTTTTGCGTTTTTCTTTTTATGTGATTAATTTTCATTTTATGTGACTAGTTTGAACAAAAGAATAGTCACATAACATTCAATCCATGAGAAAGTATATCTGTCAGTCCGTCCGTCCATCAACAATTGCTTTAAACGGCATCTCATCTAAAACCACAAGGCAAAACGTAACAAAACTTTACATTTATGATATTTGTATCCTGCTCTTTAAGATTTATGAAAATAATCTGGTTGTCATGGCAACCAAAAGAAAAACCTGTAAACATCCTCTCAAAAAAGTGGTCAGAATTGAATATATGATAGGAGCAGTCTTCCTATGACCCTCTACCAAAATTTTTAAAATCATTTTTATGTAAAAAAAACATGACCACTAGGGGCATGGTTAGCTTTCCCTCTACAGAAAACCTTTAAAAATATTCCCCAAAACCGTTGGTCCAATTGTGTAGCATTTGGTAGGAATAGTTTCCTGGTGATCCTGGTGATCAGGCGATCCTGTTTCAGGCGATCACAAAAGCTCACCCTTTGCATTTTGTGCTCTGGTGAACTAAAAAGAGAAGAACAACGTTTCCATTTTATTATTGGTCCATTCAAAAGCAGTATTTCCATCTCCCCCTATTTTTTGTGTGTTATGTCTTAGGGTGTCTCTTTATGCTTTGAAGATACATGTATGTACATTTGCTGCACTTTATTGTCATGGTGCAGTTCGGGAGGCTGTGTGTTTTGTATGTGCTTTTTTCCTGCATGACTCATATATGTACTTTTTAATACATTTTATATTGATATTCCTAAAATGTTTTAATTACATTTAGGCATTAGTCATACACATGGATATTTAAATTAAACGTAAACGTATTGACTCTAATCAAGTTAGATCATGAATTTCAGTACTTCTTGTTCTGAAAATTGAATACCGCTTAAGCCGGTGCTAGGGGGCGTGAGCAGTGTTGCACTTTCAATTACTGTTCATGATGAACAGACTCAATAAAACCGAGTCTGCAATTTTCTCTTTTTGTGTTGCAATTTTTGCTCTCGAGGGATCACCTCCCTTCAGAATTTAGATATTATAATCTATAGAGTGTGATATGCATGCATGTTACCGGTCCACCAGGAGATTCTGCCATCGTGAAAGCATCTTGCAAGGGTGTTGACAAAGCCTGGAATGTTGACGCCCTTTGAAGGGTTAGTAAGTACAACCTTCGGTCTCCAGACTCGTTCTTGGTAAACAAGAACCTGAAAATATACGGGGTAAGGAACAACGCGTCACTGACAAATAAACTAACACCCAGACTTAAAAAGATGAATACTGTTTGATATCATTTAATAAAATTTAATGAATATTTAGGAAAGAAATTATGACATCCTGAATACTAATTCACTGAATTTGATAGTGGCACTATGAACAAAATAATTTTATCATGACACATATAATCATATCTTCATTATATAAAAAAGCAAACAAAGCAGACCCTGATTATTTTATAATTACTGAAATAGCTAGACTATAACATGCAAATGTGTACTGGGGTTGGAGCGGCTAGGTCCTATACGGACAGTCGTGAATTAAACGTCATAAAATACAATACATAATTCCTCATTTGAGATATTTTTCATTTGATAGTTTATCAGCAGCAGCATTTTAACCCTTTCGCTGCTGATTACCTATGCAAACAGTTTGGATCCAGATGAGACGCCGTGTAACTGGGCGTCTCATCGGGATCCAAACTGTTTGTTACTGTTACTATATTTTTGAAACAAAAATGAAGAATATTAAAGAATGAAAATTTGTAGCAGACGACAAAGTTAGCAGACGACAGAGTTTGGCAGCGAAAGGGTGAAAACGCCGATCCAAGAACATAAACAAAATACCGATCCGACGGCTTAAATAATAACCGTCTTATCTGGGTCCATTCTAATTATGCAGTAAAGGGTTAAACCGTATTTAATTTTCATAACTCAACCCATTACAATTGATTTTACCGAAGGACCAGAAAATATAAGGCTGAGAATAAAGTACGGGAACGAATAAATACATTCAATTTTCTGAGAACTGAAGACAGAAAGCATGACAAGTAGTACCGACTGCGTGTCGTTATACATAGCCGGGTCCCATTTCAGCCGCTCATCTGTCCATGATAACTCCATCACTCCCATCAACTCCATCGTATCTTTTACTTCATCAAAGGTGTCGATGCTAATAAGCGAAAAGTTCATGTCAACTACTGTCGTTCTTGTAAGATCGATTTTGCCACGGACCATACTATTGTAGATGTCATTGGAGAAATACTTTCTCAAAATGGCCTCGACATCACCGGGGGATTCTGCCACAACTGAGATCACTTGCAGAAAGAATACTATCCACTTCATTGCAAACACTTTTGAACAAGTTACACTCGTCGATTTATCACTGCTGATTTTCCCAGGCCAGGAGCGTGTGTAAATGCAATTTAGTTTAGTTTGTTGGTCTCGTGTACATTGCCTTATCAAGCATACTGACAGTATCTGATGACGAACCGTTCAATCGTTTGTCCCGAAATGAATGGCTATTTCCGAAATGAATCATGTTCCCCCGAGACAATACACCTTTGGTCAAGCTCATACTGTTCGATATCATTCATTAACTTCCATCGACTTCATTACCCCGGGGTATTGTTTACTCTCGTGGACAGTAAATTCAATACACTTTCAGCTTACCCATGGGTTTTGGAATATATATCTCGGAATTTATTCAAACAAAATGTTAGCACTGAATCGTTATGCAATGAGTGTATCCAGCTGAGACACGGCGTTTCATCAATATTTAATGTTTGTTTTGTTGTAGACATCCAACAAAACTTTGCTTGAAATCATACCGACACTTTTGCCAGACGATAAAATGACCGATGGTCCAAGTGTGCTATGTACAAATTACATATTAAATATAAAGAACGACTTACGCACGCATGCGTGCCCTGTTTGAGCTTAAAATAAAAAACGTTTTAAACTGTGGACCTAGAATAACAGAGCTGGTACTTATCTCCTAAACTGCCCAATGGAATTTGACCAAACTTCACAGGAATTATCCTTTGGCAGTCTTCTATCGAAGTTGTACAATTAGATGATGTCGAAGGTCAAGGTCACCATGACCTTAACTGGTGAAATGGTTTCCGATCGATTTGCTATAAATAAACTAGTCGTTTTCGATCTACTTCCAGTGTTCTCTATCAAACTTATGAAAATCGATGCGGTCCGCTGCATGCGTAGGTCATATGGACTTAATATAGATTAAAGAACAATTTGCTTAACACCATTAGACAAAACGCAATCGAATGATTCTCAGCAGGTTTTCTATCAATATATACATGTAGTTCTATTTCGGTCGATGGTTTAGGTCCGCTGCATAAGAAGAATTTAGATGAATTCTAAAAATCAATTATTTTTACAACATCACTTTAACAGTTGAATGGATGATGGCTAAACTTCACAGGAAGTTACCTATAGGTGGGTCTCTGTCATAGCTATCTAATCCACCCGTCTGCTACATTATTAGGCCATTGGATCGTAAAAATACTTCTTTAAACAATATCCTGCCCTAAACAACTGACTAGAATTTGACGAAACTTTACAGTTATGTATCATCAATGAACAGTAAAGGAATTTACTCAACCCATTGCGTAGATAGGTCACATGACCTAACATAGATATTTAACAAATGAAAATAAAAATGTGGTGACCTGCAGCCTGTTGTTTCAGAGAAAAACAGCTGTGTGGACAACTGGTTTGTGTAAATAGCGGATAGATTGACCTATTAACTGTGTGATTGGTGCAGGATCATCTTGGCCTTCGATTATTTTGCAATCATTTATTCGAAATTATATCTGTCTTAAATATAAATGTTTGGTCCAAGCGAAGTCGTGTTAACATGTGCAAACCATTTGTGTCCAGATACTGTATTTCTAATCAGGACTAAATCAGTGTCAGTCTGGTTTTAATTGTGCAGATAAACATGAAAAAAGTACTTTGAATACTGTAGCAGACTTTTATGCAGACGACAATTATACAGCGTGCATAGAGTTAATTGCACTGTGTTAGTTTTTATTGATGGCGAGCGCTTTGTTTAATTGCTTATACAGCCTGCTTTTTTTGTTTTGGCGCTTTAGTATTTACTATCCAGTATCTGTCATAATAATATACAAACTTTGCACTAGTCTACACCATTAGTTTTATGTTGTTTTTGTGTTTTACTGAAGCAGATATCAATTCCATACCCATGATCAACTACATGATGTCAATTGCAGTATAGCAATGGGTTTACATTCTAATATTTTAACATTTCAATGGGTAAATTACTATCGGAAGAACCACTGGAAACTGCCCAGCTATAACTATACGAATGCCAGGTTCCATTAGCGATGTTTGTTTTATTAACAGCTCGAGGGCTTTCATTTTTTTCACAGAGTATTCCATCAATAAGCAAATGGATGATTCGTTATCATTGGTACAATGGAATATCCTTTCAATAGATTTATCAGTAATTAGTTTTCCGTTGCATTATTATTATCGTACAACTAAACTAGATTCAGTATAGTTTAATTCCGTTCAAAGCTGGAAACCCTGGGTGGTTTAACTAGGAAATGACGCCATGTTGCTCCGACGATATATTTGCACAACATACAATCCCAATATCAAGCTCGGTATCTCATTAGGAGTGAAACTGTTTACAAAGGTAATCAGTAGCATGCTAAAGGTTAAGTATGTCAATTAAACATATTTTGCAAATAAATGTGGATATTTCCGTTCAGTTTCCATATTTCGAACAAAATATTTTACTCATATACAGTAAAAATTAAAACCCTCTAAACCAACGTTAAACTTAGTATAAATATCGGTCTTGGAGACAGGTGGCAGGGTGAAAGGCATAGATCCTATAGGAAATTTCTGCATTAAGCAGCCATGCCTGAATGTATGTAAAATCGTCTTTACTAGAATTCCGGTTTACAGGGGTTTTACTGTATTGTATTCATGTACATTCAAACAATGGTGTAGAATGGCTTAACCCTTTCAGTGCTGACTATGCAAACGGACTGTTCCTTATTTCAAACAGTTCAAGCTTACCGTGAATATTCACCTCTGTAAAAGTCATTTTTAAACAATTGTGATAAATAGAGCATTTGCTCAATATGAGCAAGTGCTCTATTTATCACAAAGAGTTCAAAACAACTTACTTCTAAAAGTTTCCCTTTCCCTAGTAAATGCACCTTTTCGGTAGATTTGTTCAATGATGTTGGGTCTAAAAATAGTCTAGGAGGTAATGGGTTAAAGAAAAGTGTAACTTGACAAATTGTTCAAACCCTGGTAAGAGGGTTCCTTTAACATAGGCGTAGGAGCCGGGGGCCAAGCCCCCCCCCCCCCCCCCCCCAATGTTGAGACAGTGGGGCCAGAGTATACTCCCCCTCCCCCCCAATAATTTTCAAGTCCGAACATAAGAAATGAAAAAGAAGTGCGAAAGGGATATAAAATGTGCACTTCCTATTGTTATTAAATGATTTGTTTTCCTACCTGCAATGAATCATGGTTTTTTGGTCCCGCATATCTATAACTTAGCCCCCCGTTCAACGGTAAACAATCGGATCATTCGTAACTACTGGTCTTATTTCGCCAGGGTTCGGAATATCTATTGTGTTCCGAGTGCAATGGCCCATACGTTTCCCCGGCTTTACTCCGAACCCTGACGGAAAACGACGAGTAGTTACGATTTGTGCTATTTTTGTCTTTTTCTACACGTGTTTAAAACCAACGAACACTATGGAACGCCATTCTGCCATGCTAATTGCTAAATACAAAATGCGAAATACTTTGTGCTAATTATGTAAACTGCTAGGGAATATTCCAAATGATGGATGTAAATGACAAATGCGAAATGCTTATTGCTAAATGCATGTTTGCACTACTAGCATTGAACAGCGCCATGTGACTGTAAAATTGCTAAATACATGTTTCTTTACATTAAAGCTTATTGCTTATTGTACTGCTATATCAAAAATGGCACTGTGGTGCAAACCTGCATTTAGCAATAAGCATTTAGCAATTGTCATTTACATCCATCATTTGGAACATTCCGGTTCTTTCCCTAGCAATTTACACCATTGGCAAAAAGCATTTCGCATTTAACATTTAGCAAATAGAATACAGATGAAATGCAAGAATCCTCTCCTTCAAGGTAAATACATGAACCTAACAGGGAACTCATTAATTTGAGGAAAATGGTAATGATACAGGCATATGTTTTTGGTGAGACAGGTGACTCAAGATTAAAACTGGCCGAATAATATTGAATGTGAATGATCAACATTACAAGATGAAATTAACTTATTCTTTTGAATACGTTGTAATCTTTTTTCTGAAAATGTGAATCTTCCGAAAATAACGAAATGTGCTCATTATTGCTCATTAGACAAGTTATAAATGTGATAAAACTAAAGTACTGGCGTCCGGTAATCTTGCGCATCCGGTCACCTTGCGCACTCGTATATTTATTGTAGTTTGGTCGTTAGTTTACAGTCAAGGGTGAAAATTTCAACAAACTGAATAATTTGGATTTAATCTGAACTCAGCTGAACCTACTCCAGCAATGTAATTTCAAAATAATATCTGTCAAACGACGTTTGTTTATATATGTTGTCATCCTTATTACTTATGCATAAACACGCCCACTGAGCTATTTTCAAATAAGTGCTGGTGTGTCACAATTATTCCAGAATTTTGCGTCCAGTCAGAAGGAATAACAATATAACACTTTTTAAAACAATGTTCAAAGTGCTAAAATATTATTCAATCTCATTTTCCCTTGCAAATAGCATATGCGCAAGATCACCGAACGCCTGTGCGCAAGCTCGCCGGACAGTTGAATGCTGGGATAAAACACGGTGGCAAGCATGTTTACACTGTTGTACTTAGTGGTTCAAACAGTTATTTCCAAAAAATGTTCATGTCATTATATGCCTGGTAGGTATTTGTAAACAGATAAATAATAATGAAAACATTGCATCTCTTTGATCTGTGATAAAAAAAAACCCCACGATAAATACTTGTCAGAAGCTGAATCTTTTAGCCACGTAAATTGTCGTCTGCAAATATGTCGTCTGCATCAATTTTATTAGACGAATTGCATCCCCTTTTTGTTTTGTGTTGAGGTTGTTTGTATCAAAAACATCACAACTCATAATTGTTGAGTTATTGCCCCTGATATGAACACTTAAATTTATACAACGTTTGTGTCACACGTATCTCAAACTTCACAGGATTCTTCACTAGCATGAGTTGTTTTGCACTTGGGGTTTTTGAATTGTCTCTCCTTGTTAATTTTGGAGTTATTGCCCTTGATGACTTAAAATTAGACAAACTATACTTAGTGTCGTGCATATCTCTGAAATCACTAGTGCTAGAGTCACCAAACTTCACAGGAATGTTGACCAGCCTGAGTTGTTGTACATCTGTGATTTTTTAATTGTCTCCCCTTGATAAATGTGGAGTTATTGCCCCCGATATGATTACTTAAAATTAGAGAAACTTTGTGCCATGCGTATCTTTAAACCACTAGGGCTAGAGTCACCAAACTTCACAGGAATGCTGACCAGCATGAGTTGTTGTGCACCTGGGTTTTTTAATTGTCTCCCCTGATAATTGTTGAGTTATTGCCCCTGATATGATAACTCAAATTTGAGAAACTTTGTGATGCACGTATCTCTGAAACCAGTAGGGCTAGAGTCACCAAACTTCACAAGAATGTTCACCAGCATGAGTTGTTGTGCATCTGGGGTTTTTAATTGTCTCCGCGATAGCTTTGACGATACTGCCCCCTATGACTTAAAATAAGAGAAACTTTACTTTGTGTCGCATGTATCTCTGAAACCACTAGTACTAGAGTCACCAAACTTCACAGGAACGTTCACCAGCATGTGTTTTTGTGAACCTGGGTTTTTTGAATTGTCTCCCCTGATAACGTTGGAGTTATTGCCCCTGATGACTTAAACTTAGACCCTGATAAGTTTGGAGTTACAGACATTACACCTGTGTATTGGAAAGAGGATGGGAGGGGGACATCTGTTTTTGTGACAAAACAAACCTCTAGTTTATATTTTTAAAGTTGGCAGCAACTGACCCGGCTACAGAATTCCTAAAGAAAGACTTTTAGCCGATATACTCATTCCAAAGACGTATATGTAATTGATATAAAACGGTAATATTATGTAAAGGTAAGTGTTATGGCCAGGTAAATGTACTCGTATATGGTTGCTGAACAAAAACGTTTGGTTTTTTCCTAGTAACTTTGATCGAAAGCTCGCTTTAATGTCATTCATAGCTGAAGAATGTCGATATATGAGTAAATTTACAGCCTACATAATTTAAGCAATGTCATTTATTCGTAGACATATAAATTTGGGTTTCTCATCTTCTTCTTCTTCCATTTTACTGGCCTCCTTCAACTAGCTGAAGATTATTGCCAGGGTGCGCATGAAAGGCGAAAATGAGATAAAAGTGAGAGTATGTACAGTGAAGATAAAAACAAGAGGAAGTTAGATAAAGTTTTTGGCCAGCTGACTTCTGAAAGCGTCAACTGACCGTGCCGACATGACATCTGTAGGAAGGCTGTTCCAGTCACGGGTGGTCCGAGGAAAGAAGGATTTCTGGCGATAAAGAGTTCTGCAGTATGGAATGTGGAAGAAGGAGATGTTGTTGTCCGGAGATGACTTGGTTGTGTTTTCTCGAAGTCGAAATTCTGAGGAAATGGCAACCTGGCTGTTCACGATCTTATAGAACATGGAGAGTCGGGCTTCTTTGCGTCTGTCTTGGAGCGGTTTCCACTGGAGATCTGACAGCATGTCACTTACGCTGGATCTGTTGTGGTACCTGTTCTTTACATAGCTGGCACCGCGACGCTGAACCATTTCCAGTCTGTCTATGTCCCGGCCCTTTCTCGTAAGGGTCCCAGACGGTGCTGGCATACTCCACTGTAGGGCGGACAAGTGATTTGAAGGCGGTCTCTTTGATTGATGTGGACGCGATGTTTAGATTTCGTCGGATGAAGCTTAGGTTTCTGTTGGCTCTGCTACAGATGTTTCCAATGTGCTCTCCCCAGTCTAGTTTTTCGTTGATTGTGCAGCCTAAATATTTCACTGATTTCACGTGTTCTAGGATGTGGTTATGAAGTTTGTAGTTGTAGTGGATGGTCTTGCGTTTTCTGGATAAGGAGATTACTTGACATTTTACTGGGTGAAATTCCATTTTCCACTTGTCCGCCCAGGCAGCTAGTTTGTTGAGGTCTTCTTGAAGGCTGATGCAGTCGGTGTCACCAGTAATGGAGAGATATACAATGGTGTCATCAGCAAAAAGACGAACAGAAGAGTGGATACCATTAGGGATGTCGCTGATATAGAATAGAAAAAGTGAAGGCCCGAGAACAGATCCTTGTGGTACACCGGAGTCGACGTTGACTGTGTCTGATGATACTCCCTCAAGAACTACCTTTTGGGTCCTGTTACTAAGAAAGGCTTGGATCCAGCGGTGAGTCCTGCCTTTTATCCCATAGTGGTTGAGTTTGTGAAGAAGAAGATTATGATGGACTTTGTCGAAGGCCTTGGAGAAGTCCATCACTAAGACGTCGGTTTGGTGACCATTTTCTAGGTTACTGGTGATGTCATCTGTAAATTCCAGTAGTTGAGTCTCACAAGACCTGCCTTTTCGAAAGCCGTGCTGTAGTGGATATAGAATGTTGTTTTCCTCTCCGTGTCTCATGATGTTGCTGGTGGAGCTTGCAGCCGGTGGTACTAAACAGAGACAACAAGTGTCAACTAGAGACAACTAGAGACAACTAACTTAAGAAGGCGTTTTAGGGCATTATTGATATATAAACAGCTATATATAGTAATATTATACTGTAATAAATGAATTTTTTTTTTAAATATTCGAAATATTGTCTTAGATTGCATTTAAAACCCGAATTATAGCAACGGAAAGACGCCGACACCGGTCGACCCAGAGTCAACAAAGCCAACTCGATAAATATCGGGTTTCTGTGGTTAATATGGTGGTTATTCTCAATATTAGTTGGTAAAGTCATTCTAAATGTTTATAAGAATTTTTTTATGTAAAAATATGCGATGTAAACGTTTAAAAT